>CM043004.1:3626346-4213846 GCA_023678885.1 Pogostemon cablin | reverse complement strand
GCTGCTTGACCAAACTATATCTGCTCGACCAGTTCTTTTTGGTCGAGCAGAGACTGTTCGAGCAGAGGTTGAACAGTTTGGTTCAACGCCCGTTTCGATACCGAATGCTACACCAATTATTCAGAACACTCCAGAGCTATCCCAAGAGCAGAATAATGAGCTTATAGTTGACAAGAAGTGGGAAAGAGCAAAGAGATTGAGATTCGAGAAGCTTAGACTGCAGATGGATAATGAAGATGTGATTTTCTCTCTTGATCAAGCAATGAAGACACCCATGGAAACTCAATCGTGCAAGAGCATAGATGTGGTTTCTAACTTGTTTAATCTTGATTTTAATAGAACAGATGACTCTGAATTTGAGTGGAAGATTGACAAGGAGGAGTCTAGACAGCCAAGTGAGGAAGGTAATTCTAAGGATTATATACTTGTGACCAAGAAAGGTGAGGTGCTGAGTGTAGACAAGAAGAGGGAAAGAAAGTACTTGAAGGTGAGGATGCGAGAAGATCATCCTCCTATCCAGTGAGAAGAATGTCCTCTTATCCAGTAGTTCTAAAAGGTTAAATCATCATGACTCTCCGACGTTAAATATGAGCGCCTGTTGGGGGCTTTCCCTTCTGTTTTATTGCTTTATTTCTTTCGTGTGAGTAAGAAATTTTTATATTTAAGGTCTTACTAATCTGCAATTACATCTCTTGCAAACTTTGTTTCAACTTACGTTTTTATTAAGTTTGGGGGTGCGATGTTATTACCTCATTGAAACACCAAGAGTATAATCTTTTCTTTGTAATGTTTGCTAGGGGAGATGATTTTTTGCGGTATGTTGAAACTTTAATCGGTTTTGATGTGTTGAATTTTTGCAATTTGCCTATTGTTCAGTGATGTTTCTAGTGAGTGGATTCGATTAGATAGTCAATTGAGTCTTTCTTATTGTTTTCATATTTTATTATTTATGAATCCTGTGATGATGAGTATGCTTGAGCTTTGATGATAGAAACAGGTAAACTGGGGCTTTGACCTGATTGAGTTGAACTACTCGAGGAACTCGTGCATAAGTTGAAGAAAAATCAGGTACCCTCATTTCCTTATTCTAATTTTTATATGTGCTTTTAATTCATGGAGTGGAAGGATTGAGTTTGGTTTTGGTGATCCATATGAGCTTATATTTTTTAATTATGCCTGAATTCATATGCTCTTGAAATTGATGAAATAAGTGTACTTGATTTATATTATGATATGAAGTTCTATGTGTACTTGTGGAATATTACTTACCATGAAAGGTTATCTATTTCTTGTTAAAAACCCGTGTGAGATTTTGAGCCTCGTTGATCATGTTACATAATCACATGATTTCTTTTCTGGTGACTATCGTTCTGTGTGTGTATTCTAGAACTTGTCTCTTGTCTTACTTGAGAACGCATGTTATGTTAGATAATGGGAGATGATTTTAGGTCATCTTTGATAATTATGAGTCACTTTGCCAAATAATTTCCTACCAAATAATTTTATATCCATAGTTAGCCCTTTTGAGCCTAAAAGCCTTATTTCTTTGGCAACCTATGAAGATAGCCACTTTGATATCCTATTTGAGTCTTAAATTTCTATATTTATTGGAGAATTAAATGTTGTCAAAGTGTGTGAATTGATTTTCATGGAGTTTGGAAGTAATAAAATATTTGGATCTGTACAACTGATTATGAGCTAAAAAATATAAGCTGAAAAATAAGTTGTTTAGGGGTAATGCCTAAAACTGGTACCCCGAGATGTTAGAGGTAGTGCCTGAAACTTGTACCTCGAGAAAAAAAAGAAAGGAAAGAAAAAGTATGTTGAGCTTGAAGGAAAGGAGAGAAAAGAAAATTAGAAGAACATGAAGCTAGATAGCCTTGAAGTGTAAAAATCTGTAGTACAAAAGATCTCAGGTTTTAATTCTCTACTAATTGAGTCACTTTATCCATATGTTTCCTACCCTTACCAAAGAGCCAACATTACATCCAAAAGAAAAGTCCTTTTTGATCCCATTGTCGAATCATACTTTTAGTGGTGGAGAATTTGAGATATTTGACAAGCTTATGGTTACGTATGCACTTGAATTGAATCAGAGCATAAACACCTTAACCTATAGGTATACATTTTTACACTTGAGTGCGAGTGATATATACTTTTCGTGAGAACATGTCAATGGAGCGTTTGATTGTTGGTGATTGTCATATCGTGTATGCTATGAATTGATTATTACATGATAATGAGAAGTGCATGACCTAAGTTGAGGACAATTGTATTTTGAATGGGGTATTTGTCATAATCCTTGTTTCCCCGCTAATTTTCTTACTCTCTCTCTCTTTATTTTTGTTTTGTTGCCTCGAGACGAGCAACGAGTAAGTTGGAAGATTGATGAAAGTGAAAATAAGCGTGTTTTAGTGTCCAATTTAACACCTTTTTGATTGATATTGTTGTCACATATTAGCACAAGTGTCTTATATTGAGGTGTTTTATATTCAGAGAAAGCCAAGGAAAAGAGGATCGCATGAGCAAAAGAATCACTAAAATCAGAGATCGGATTAAGAAGTTATGCTTAAAATCGTGAAGTCACGCAGCTGCCAGCGAGAATTTCTGAGAATTTCCGAAAATTACCTATTTCTTGGAGCACAATTAATCTTCGTATCACATAATTCTCCATGATCCATTCATATCTTTTATTCCCTTATTTAATTCCTTTCTCACACCTATATATATTTTACATCATTATTAATGTGAGTAGAGAGCCACAAATCCATCCTACACCCCACAAGGGAGGATCACCCACTACTACAAAACTGTGAATAGATATCGGTTATTAACCGATATCTATTAGTATTTTCAACCGTTATAAATGGAGGAGATATTATAGGTATATTAAATAGATATCGATTATTTAACCGATATTTATTTCTGTTATAGACATCAATTTTTAACCGATATCTATGAAGAAAATATCGATATTTATAAGCCTGATATTAAATGTATTGATGAATAGATATCGATAAAAAACCGATATCTTTGTATAGTATAGATATCGATTAATGACCGATATCTATTTAGAAATTCACCGTTATAAAAAGAGATGATATTAAATATTAGGATAAATAAATATCGGTTTATTAGCTGATATCTTTTCAAGGTATAGATATCGATTCATAACCGATATCTATTTTGAATTTTGCCGATATAAATATAAGGTAGAATAGATATCGGCTATTCATCTATATCTTTCTTTAATAATGCTTCATCATATATATCGATAACCTGCTTTATTTATTTATACAATATAATAATCTAATTTAAATAGAATTTCAAATAATGCATCCATTTCGACAATATTTCATTCATCATCTAATAATATCCATATATTAGAAGTATCTAAATTCAATTTCAAACATTCCAATATTCAAAATACTTGATTAATAATGAAATAAACACAGATAAATGTTGCATTCCTAATTCCCAACTACAAAATATGATGGAAACCTTTTTAATTGATAAAATCCTCTACATCGCAGCTTGCTCTACATATCTGCGGCATTGAGAGAATTTCACAACTCAAAAATCAAACCACAAAAAAAGTAGTAAATTTAATATAATAAAGCTGGTTTAAAACATTAAATTCTAATATTTTTTTTCTACGTTGCTAGCTATAAATAATACTTATATGGAAGATACGAAATCAAATGACTAAAATATACCGTATTAAACAAGTGACATAAAAATCAAATAATAAGTCAACCTTCCAAATAGTTTAATACACGAGATAGAAGTATATTTCTTTTATAATCTATAGGTTGCGGAGCGTGAAGCCAAAGACATTAAAAGTACTCAAATGAGAAGCAGAAGTAGGAGCGATAGCCACATACTATGATTATGAATAAAAGGCCCCCTAACCTAAGTGGACCTACCAGCGAAGCAACTGGTACTTGATCGGGGAGGGGGCGGTTTGGTTTCGTGCAATGCCCTTGCAGCAAGAAGAGGCAGTTGTCATTTGAAAGGAAAGGCCCTTTCTTTCGTATTAGAAAAGCCTAAACGTCCTTTATTTTATTGAAAACGTGAAATCAAAATAATGTCAAAATAATTTAGTACATCAAATATATATGTCTCAAAAGTGGATCATGGATTTTATATCACCAAGACTTATTTTTTTGTGAAGAAAAATTCCAAGCATGACCTCATAATATATCTTAGACGACCTTTTCTTGTTTAATTTCCCCTTTTTTCTTAGAGAGAAATTGCAGGTTGATCAAAAAATCAATATTTGACTAAATAGAAGACTTGAGATAATGGAAGCTATCAAAACAAATGACTTACTTGTAGAAGATGGGGATGTGTTTACAAAATCTCAGCCAAAAGCTAACAAACTGGTGTCTCTACCTGAATAGGAGCCAACAAAGTCTCTGACCTGGAACTGTAATGGAAGCTGCAACAAGTTCAATAAATTTTGGAGAAGCTGTTAAAGTGCGTCTACCATTGCTTTTGACACCAAGAGATAAACACAACGTAAAAACATAATTGTTTCAGCTTCAGCCCTTCATTCACATGTAAATTAATCTATGTACCTGGAATTTTGTTGACAATGACACGAGCTTTCTCAGCACGCTTTAGCATTAAATGTGCGCCTCTTCCCTTATTACCACGATTGTCATCATATTCAGAAGTATCTTCAGAGAATGAGAGGAGGAATATGATGATGAAAGCAAAATTTAACCAACATTATGACTAACTCTGTTATATTCTTCTAGCCAACATTCTTCTTCACAGGCTGTCAACCACTTTTGGACCTTTTCAAAAATCTATTTCCTATTGAAATCTTCCTCTTTGACCTTGGATATACAAGCCTCTAGTTCTTCAAGTAAACAAGATGCATTTATTGCCCCTACAATATTAGTAATAAGATTAAGGGAAAATGGAATCAGCCAGTTGCAGCCCACTATTTTTATCTATAACACTAGAGCAATGCCGCTACTAAGAGTTTAGCTATTTTTTTAAGAAGTGGCTGTACCCGATTCCATAGACTCTATGGACATATCTGCTTTAAATTGTCCATCAACAACCATGTGTGCTTCCCGGCAGATTTCATCTAAAACCAATCTCTTTTTCAAAAGAACCTCCTTGATTTTACTTGTTTTCCTTTCTTGCAGCCTAAAAACTTCAGCCTCAGCCTAGGGAAAGAAAGAATGAATATCACTGCCAAATGTAAAAATTTAACGCTCTGATATTGTCATATGGGAAAAAGAACTATGAAATGTGAAGGGGAGCATAAATATGGTAACCCCTACTGAATAGTATATAGTGTGTGAGCAATGCCTACTAAATACAACTCATTATAACTGGGATGGAAAAAATGAGAATGTACTTCATTGATAATCTCCAATGATAGACTGTTGGGCTCTGTTAAAAATATTTCATTTTCAGTTACAACAATAGTACGCGTGGCATGTTGGAACATTTGTTGCTCCTCTTATGCTCCCCTTATCGGAAATAGAGAGGCCATAAAAAAATCAGGCAAAATTTCATATGAGAAGCAAAAGGTTCGGTGATATTGATCAAAAAAGACTAGAATACATGCCGGTCTGCAGTATATTTGCGATAATCACCATGAGAAAGGGCTTGCTCCCAATAAGAATATCTCATTTTCTACATCTTTCACCCATTGACAAACCCGGTTGCATAATTTTATAGCAAGAGCCTGCAAAATGAACTAACCCAACTCAGCAGAAGAAGAGTATTATAATTTCAAGTATAGATTGTGAACTTGGGGAGAATTATAACTGTAATTTTGGAATTTCAGTGTCATTCAGATTTTTTTTATACTTCATTACTACTTAACAGAGAATAGGACAGACATGAGAAAGGTTAAAACGAGAAGAGAATCGAGCACTTCATGGTGAGTTTGACAAGTTAAATTTTTATTCAGTAAAGCTGAACTGTCTCAGCAGATGGATCAAAATAAGCGCTAGAATCATTGCACTATAGGAGACCCAGCAATTACTTGTCATGCAAACAAAGTGATTTAAGTCGCTAAAAATAAATTAAATAATTCAGAGTTATAAACCTTAACGACAATGAAACGTAGGAAAATAAAAATAGTGAAAGTAGATGTTTGCTTTGTCAAACCTTGTCTGCAAGGGGATCAAAAGCTGCATACAGTTCAAAATCTTGTGTGACCCAGCAGAGTAGTACTGTGATATAAATATTAGTCAAAAACTTCATGATCTAGAAATAGTTATTTAAAACTGAAGTCCATAAATAATACAACGGGTAATTGCATAAAGAATGCAATCAATTGCTGCATTCAATGATAAATTCAATAAATTAGAAATAGAACGCAAGAGAAACAAACTTAGGATTACAAGAGAGAGATCATAAAAACTTAGCATTTATTTAAGGAAACCAGAATTTAAGTATAATATTGCGAAGAATTCTAATGCATAAAATTAAATGGTTGAAATTTTCCAGAATTATAAATAAAAAGGAGGAATGGGCGTACAAGGTTAAATTTGCAGCTCCTATCACAAGCATTTAATATTGAGTGAAATGTCTCTATTGAAAAGGATACAATAGAGAATTTCTTATTCACTTTAAGTGAATACAAAACAGCCTTTTTCCGCTTTCAAAAATTTTCAATGCATAAATAAAAGAAATGGTTTGACCATCATACTAGTTACTAATATTAATATAAGTCGTGTTACATTAGAGTGATATGATTTAACCTTGGTAGTGTGTAATTCGAATTTTGATTTGTTTTAATGATATTGAAGTGAGTAATAAAGGAAATTAACATGAGCAAATAAGTAAGTGACTTGGGGTTATATGTATGCAGTCAAAAATTAAAAGTAGGATGGTAATTAATTAGTCGAAAAGAGAAAAATGGGACATTAATTAAGGTGAGAAAGAGGAAGGGAAGTGCACTTAAATATGTGCACCTCCAAAACCATATATGGAGGCTGCGCTCCATTTAGAGTGATGTGTCATGAGAGATTGTGAGATAATTTAAAAAAACACCTGCTCCAATATTTTATGAAAATCTACACGAGTTTTAGAGATGAAATGCAATGGAATGAATGTGGAATGAATGTAAGTGATTTAGGAAGATGAATTTTCTGGTGAGTGTGGAATAAGGACTGCATGAATGCGTGGAGTAGCAGTTTATTAATGGTGTGTGAAATCAAATTTGTGAGTGCATGAGTAAGAGTGTGTCATGTGTGAGGAGAATTAAAATTAAAATGGGGGCAACACATGGGATGGTGGGTGCACAACAGCAACAGGCATGGTTAGAGTGAGGGTGGAGTGTTAGTGCAGGTGTGAGTAAAGAATGAAGTGAGAGAGTAAGTTTGAATTCATACCTAAGCACGTAGCTTTTTGAGGAGTTACACGCCTTTGGAATGGGAATGTTTTCTCTTTTCAGATAATATGAGATGAAGGCAAAAGGTTAGATGAACTCAGCATACAAAACGAGAGGCAGGGCAAAGAAATTAGTAATCATAAATGGGCTTACACAACAGCCCCATTTTTCAGCAAAAAATCCACATAATGCTTTCTCCCGTAACCAGCAACTTAGTGGACTTGGTCACAGGAAACCAAACAAGGGAAAGAACAGAACAAGAAAAATAGAAAACTCTTGATCATTAATCGATTTATTAATTAGTATTATGTAATTATGGACTTCATTTGAGTGCATTTGGAATCATGTGTATGTACTTCAATTTTCTATCTCAAGGAAATTAACTACTTACTGAGAAGCTTAGAACCAGAAATTTTAGTTTGGCTCTTCACTCCTAACTGATATTAGCTGAGATTATTTTCACAAACAAATTCTATAATTTAAAAGAATGTGATACCTCAAAACATTTTTACTTGTATAACTGGTATCTTTCTTAAACACTATAATGTTTTTTGACGAAAAGGATCCAGATATAACTTCTTTTCGTCTTCATGATAGTGCACATGAAGTCATTCAAGGTGTAATAGCAAACAACCTGCCAATCTTAAAAGAGAAACAAAAATCTTACAACGTTAGTAGGGGTCTGCACTTGAAACAAGCGGAGAAAATTGTAGAGACCAGGCTTCTGGACCTATTGTGATACCAATATAAGTAAATAAATTGTATGAAAGAGATTCTACGTGGTTTTCACATTTAGTCGAAAGAACATAACAACAATAAACACATAATCGCTAGAAAAAATTGCGTGCGTGACCGCAACTTGGATAATAGAGAAATGCTTATGTAGAACCTGGGTGACCTAGAGTAGAAGGTGCGTCGGTGCTGTGAGACACTTGCACAGTCGAGAACGGGAGGGCCGCGGGTGGGTTGTGTCTTGAACGGGTGGCTCGCTAGCAATTGGAATAGAGTCGAGAACAGGTGGGCTCGTGAGCGGGGAGCGGAAGTGTGGCGGTGGCGAGAGGTGGTGGTGGGTTCTTCAATTTAGTCAGCGGGATTCACAATTTCAATCACATCTTGATGGGTTTTCAATTTTTAAAATTCACTAGGGTTTTTCAATTTGGGGATTTTGGTGTGTTCGATTTTTGGCTTTTGGAATTCTAAGATTGGGGGATTATAAAAAACACGATATACATTTTAAAAAAGAGACACTAAAATGTATTTTTTGTTTTATTTATTAATTTATTTAAAAAATATTAATTAATGTATTAATATAAGTTAAAAGATATCAATTTTGATAACCGATATCTATATTCATTATAAATATCACTAAAAGATATCAATATGCAATAACCGATATTTATTAAAAAAATTCAAACATAATAGATGAAACTAGTATAATAGATATCGATTAGAATGTTCATAAATATCAGTTTTATGAATCATCGATATTTATTTACTAATATCTATTCACAGTTTTCTAGTAGTGACCCCCCAACCATCATCTACATTATTTCCTCCATCCATCCATCATTGTGAAGATTCGTCTGTGGATCCAAGAAGGAGAATCAAGAGGATTTGAAGAGACAGAAGAGAGAATGAATGAGACTTTTGCACCAAGGGTTTTCCTAATTCTTTTCTTCTATTTTCTAATTTTTCAGACTATGGGTAAGATCTATCCAACCCCATGATTGTTCTTCATAACATCATGGGCTAGAACCGTTTGGTAGATCTAGGGTTTTGAAGGTTTTATGAATTAATTAAACTCTCTTGTGTGTCCTCCATACAGCACTACTTGTGGATTGATTTTATATATGATTGTGCTTTCTTAATCCATATTCACGTTAGTTTTGTGCATCTTCAATTGATATAAAGAGCCTGAATATATATATTTTGGTTGTAGATTGATTGCATTCACCGCTGAAGAGGATTCCATGTTATGATTCTAAGTGAGGGGACTCCAAAGCTTCATTGAAACTACCATATATGAATGTTTATTAATTGAATTGAATTCGGGTTAGTAAGCAGGATACAGAGGGTAATTTTATAGTACCTATAAAGGGAGATCATATCGAGTTAGGTTCCAGACGTGGAAAATAATTGATACTAATAGTACCTAGAAAAGGGGATAAAATTACGTCTCTTTCTCCGAGGTTATTCACACATGTTACACGCATATTTACTTGTGTCTATAGAGTAGATTTGCATGGTTTAGTGATGCGTCCATAGTCCATAAGGCAGAGTCGGCCAGAAAATGAGAGGGAAGTTAAGTAGTTAAACTGGATTACCCTAGAGCTACCTATTCTCCTACTTGATCCACTTTCATATTCTTCCAGTGTTATTTATTTTACTTGTTATTTAATTTAATTGTTTAGTATTTATTAATTAAATCCATCAACTTTATTACCTTTCGTCTTAATTAATTTATATAATAATTAAATTGATAATACACCGTCCATTGGATTCGATATTCACTAGATCGTTTGCTTAAGCTGCAATTGATATCCTTAATACTTGGGGATTAAATTTGAGTGCAAAAAAAATGCGCATCAATCAACTTTCCCATTCCCACCTTCTTTGCTCCTCCCATGCCCATGTGATTTTCACGTGAAATAGACCTACCCTCTCCCACCCCCTCTTTTTCTCTCTCTCTCAAAAAGGGTCATCTCTATCTTTATATATACTAAATTAGTAACAGTAATTGGGGCATCTTCCTTAAGCCTCTTTTATTATAATTTGCACAAGCTTTGGTGGTCAACCAATCCTAAGTCCTATCCATGGAAATGAGATTGTCTTCTTTCCCTTTTCCACTGTAAAATCATGTTATGCCCCACTATTAGACTTCATCCAATATTTTTATTTTTTGTTGAATTGTAGGGCTACGACGCCATTGGGGTGGTGGGATGATGGTGTAATACTGGGTGGAAGAGACGTTGAGGGTGGTGGAACCTAGTTCGGTTGCAGCAGGGATGGGAAGTTCGATTTTATTAACAATGTGATGGAAAGTGCAGCAGCAGTGAAAAGTAAAAGCGAAAGCAGGGGAGATCTTCTTTTTTGCTTCTTGAAGGTGCTGATTGTTCCTTTGTTTTTGCTTTTAGTTGGTGGTATCTACATGTTTGTCATATTTCCTTGCATTGTTGATGATAATTGCTGGTTAAGTTAATACCGTGAAGCCCTTAAATTTATGTTAGATTTGTACTAGAATTTGTATTATTCCAAGAGGGACAGGGCGTGGCCATGGCAATAACATGGATTTTGAATTTGAATTTAAGCTAGGTTAGGTTGTATACCCAATGATATATAGACAAGACATAGTAGTGGTGTTAAAGAATCTTTGATTTGGTATGTATTCGCGAGTTGGTATCTATGTTACATTACCTTGCTTATAAGAATTTATTTGCGAGTTGGTATCTACATTTCTTCCCCACCAAAAACAAAGAAAATTAATTATTTACTGTTATTAGCTTATAAATATTCAATATTTATATTTGAGTTTCAAATTTATGATAGCAAATAGTTAGCATGGATTTATAATCTAGTACTTATTTCAATGATCGTCTAAAGTTTCTACGGATGATCTTAATATACTTATCAAGCACATAACCTTCTTTACCATGATTTTTAAAATTGAATTAACTTTTTTTTCTTCTTTATTTTAGATGGTAAAGAAGATAAAAAGTTATATATCATAATTCCAGTAGCTGGTATTATTTCGGTATCCCCTGTAATCTTTATTGGCTAGTGTTGGTTTGTAAGAGTATAGGTGAGAGTAGTCCATGAATGAAATTATTGTATGTATATTCTCTTGTAACTGAACACACAGTACATATTCTTATTAGGAAACAAGATGGGAAACAGTGTAGGGTTTGTTGAAGCAGGAAAAGAGATTTCATAAGATTCAATTGTAATTGTCATAAAAGATGAAGCTGAGAATGTTGATAATGAAGATATGCAATTATTCACTTTTGAGACACTAGCAATTGCAACAAATCAGTTTGACGAAAGCAATCTTTTTAGAAAGTGTGGCTTCAGTCCTGTTTACAAGGTACAATATATATTTAGTTTATTTCCTGCATCCACTACTTTTGCATCATTGAATCTTACATGTGATTACAACTATATATAAGGATGTCTAACAGATAGGAAAAAAATTGCAGCGAAGAGGTTGTCAGCAGGTTTTGGACAATGTTCTTTTAACTATTTATCTATATGAGATAGTTGTAACAATTATATTTCTTTTAGCCTGCAATATTTAATAACTATTAAGTGTGAATTTGGGATGACAAGTAAGAGTCTAACTCCATCTTTTTAGTGTAAGCAGCCTTACTTTAAGACATTACATGTCCAGATGGAGGGTTGACCTTGTTTCACACCAGATAATCAATTAAAAATTATAAGGGATGGTTATCTCTTAAAGTATGCAAACTAAAGCAAGTATGATTTCCTCTGCTCATGGCTCCATTTTAAATTGTTATACAGAAATCTGATGACTATTTTGTTTGTTTTGTAATTGTCATAATTTGTTATGACTAAGTTGATCTTATATTGTTTATTCACTGCATTAACATGAACCATTTACATGATTTATCTTTACATAATAAATGATATATTCATTATTTAGAAAAAAGAAGTGCTGACTATTTGAAATCCTTTTGGTTCGTTATAACTTAGGGTCATTTGTTTGTTGTGATTCATGTTATTGTGATAAAAAGAGTAACAGAATAATCAAAATTGTTTGGTGTCTCATTAGATGAATCTATCAAAATTCTCTCAGATGCTGGTCTTGGACTGGCTATGTTTAGCTTAGGTAAAATTAGCTTTTTCTCAATTTAAACATGAATATCATTTAATTAAAAAATTGGTTGGTGTTGGAGATGAGATACAAGGTTTTACAAGGGTTGTAGAGTGCAATAAATGAAATGATTGACAGGGTGAGATTAAGATGCAGGGTGAGATTTATTTAGTTAATCATAGGATAGGAGTTTGAGTGATTTGTATTGATTACACTGCAGGTCTGTTTATGACCCTCCAACTCAAGTTAATCGCCTGTGGGAACACAATGGCTACCTTCACCATGGATGTGAGGTTTCTCACCGGGCTGGCAATAATGGCTGCGTCTTCCATAGCTGTTGGCCTTTGTTTTACTCTCCTCCATATTACCATTGTGCAGGTAATTACAACTCGATCCATTTCTATAATTAAGTTTTGGATCATGAATTATATTAATATCTTATACTAGCTATCTTTGAATTATAAGATGAGCATAATGTAAGCTTGCATTATATTAATTTAATTCATTTAAGGATATATATGGTCAAGTAATTAACTTGAATTAATTAATGTTGCAAGGTCATCTTTGGAATGCTGATCGCATTTCCAATCACCTTGGTGTATTATATTCTTCTTGGTTTATAGTAATATTTTTTGGAAATTAACCAAGATGGCATGGGATGGGGTACTGAGATAGAGTAAAAAATTTGATATTTATTTGATTACTTTGATTACTTAACACAGTTAAATTATATTTAAGAGGTGAGGTATGGGGCTGCAAGTTTAAGATGGTATCATGATTTGTTGAAATTGTTGTTGCAATTTTATGGTGCTAGAAAATTTGCCTTCTGTGTTACTCAGTTTTGCTCTCTTGCTCTATGTTCTGCATAAACAAAGGAGATCAGGCCATATATATTTTATTTGCTCACTCTATTTCTTCACTCTATTGGTTCTTTACAGATTGATTAAATATGTTTGAGAAGATTTTTAACGTTTTACTATATGATCAGATAATGGCGGCTTTTATGTGAGTTTAAATTATTAAAAATCTATATTATAATATTATAAAATTTAGGCTATGCATCGAAGGTGTTGGATTAAGATTGATGTAAGAAGAAGAGCAAAAGTGTAGCAGGTGGAATTAACATCTCTTGCTGGGTTCTTATCCTTTTAATTGGTAAGAAACAATGCTCAAAATTATCTCGTTTTTAAAATATGAGCGAGTTTGGTGTGAGCTCAATTTCGCCCCATTTTTATCTAATGAATTCACGTGTTGTTATTACATGCATGATGTCATTTAGTACTTAGTATGGGGAGTGCTGAAAAAGCATGTCCAGAATTTTTCTATCCTAACCTTAGTTATATAAGAGAACAACAACTGTTTAGCTCCTCATCCAGGTTTCAACCTCTATCACTCTTATGGAACCTTCATCTGCTTAGCATCGTAATCTTACTTTGTTGTAATTTTTTGTCATTTTAAAGTTGATTGATGTTTGTACATAGGATTTAGCCTTAGCAACAGTAAGCGTTAGTTTTATGGGATATCTTGAACTTTGTTGCTTTTAACATATTTTACTTTATTATTTATTTTGTACATTTATTTATTGGAATGTAGTAAACTTTTTTCACTATTATAACAATCATTCACGATGGAATTAGAGTGGTAAGATGTATATTTTTCTTTTACATTTTTTCTCTTTAAATTAATTTTTATATAATAAAATTAAGAGTGTAAAACTAAATATAAACTAAAGTTTATATTTAAAAGAAATTGAAAAAAAATGAAATTGATTTCATCTCTAAGTAAACTAAATAAAATAAATTAAAGATTATGTATATATACTATTATTTTTATTGTTATTCCATTCATTTTAATTTATAGGGTTTTTAAAATAATTTATCTAATTTTGGGTATATACTTATTTTTTAAGTACAATATAAAATTTTTACAAATGAATTTTGTTATTACAAATAAAAATACTAGATGGAATATAAAATATTTTTCATTTTACGCATAGTATTTATTTAAATATAATACTCCCTCTGTCCCAAAATACATTCACACTTTCCATTCCGGTCCGTCCCAAGAATGCTTTCACTCCCTAGAAATGGAAATAATACACAATATCAATAATCTTACAATACAACAATATTACAAAAATACTAATTTCTTTTTACACACAATCTAGTTAAAATCAACTATATCATACACTTTATTCTATTCAATTACCCAAAATATCTCATCTCTTTCCTACATCACTACAACAAAAAAGTTAATTTTCTTAAACTCCGTGCCACCAAATACGAGAATGTATTCTTGGGACGGAGGGAGTATAACATACTAATTAATATTTATTACATAGATATTTATTTATATGCAACATATATATACATATAATTTAGATACTTTGTAAATAAAACTATATTAAAGTGTAACATATATAAATATTTCACTTGTGTGAAAAGTGTTATTTACCATTGATATCAACATAAAAATATTACATAATTGTGTTACTTATGTATAAGTGTCACATGCGAAGTGTAACGTATTTAAAAGTGTTATATGCATGTGTTACATATTAGAAAAATATTACTCGTCTATATTACCAATATAAAAAATATTACAAATGTGTTACATATTATGATAACTTTGAAAGCGTTACCGATTTGTGTTAATTAAAATAAAATTATTACTTAAGGTCACTTATGTTGTAGTGACACCACGAACAATGGGCTCAATCTCTAAACTTAAATACAATTAAGATACAGCCCACGAATAGTAGACCTAAACCCACACTCATCGACAGTGAACCCTAATTTTGCTTCCTATCAGGGAATCACTTGAAATAAAATTGAATTTATTTCTCTTAATTGTTCCTCTTTTGGTGATAGGTTGATGATTTGTGGTTAAGTACATTGAGAGAGCAAAAAGTTAACTCTCTTTCTTTTTATTTTTGTCTAATTACTATTTTAAATTATTGACTTTTTTTTACTTTATTTTTAAAGTTTGATGAATATGTGCCGAGAAAAATTATTAATCATAGGTCCTTGAAGCACCCCAACATTATCAGATTCAAAGAGGTAATAGTACTTTTAATCCATTTCGATTTCATTTATGCTGATCATGTGCACAGGAAGTTATGAAGTAATGCTTTTTATATGATGATTTTAGGATGAGTCATATGTAGACAGTTAGTTACATAATCACAATCGAAGTTGATTTTGTATGTTCTTCTTTAGATTCTCTATTCGGTACTTTCTTTGTAGAAATTAGGACATTGGAGTTGAATGGTAAGACAATCAAGTTGCAAATTGTGAGTTATCCTGACTTAATTTCTTACATTCAGTTATAATCAAGCACCGAAGCCTTCCATCGTAACAGTGTCCAGAAAGTGATGTTATCATACTTCTCATTGGAAATATTTGGACGAGTTCGATCGTTACTTATGCAAAGTATTATAAGCTTTTAAAAATAATGATGAAAAATTGTGTATCCATAACACAAACAAATGTGTTAATATCATAAATAATACTCTATAGTCGTCTTGTGTGATAAATAATGAATTCGTTCTATGTATATTGGTCAAATGATGTTATTCTTCTAAAAAATGTATTTAAATTTGTTGAGCTTTTCCCATATTCATAATGAAAGTAATATTTATAAATTATTCAGAATTTCACAAAAAGCCGTGAGTTTCTTTTTCTGGAAAAAAAGATTTCTAAAAATTTATACATCTAAAAATGCAACTGGAGCAGTTCTACAGCTCAAACACTACTTGAAAACGTTGAAATGATTGACAAACAGTTATCAAAGGTAACTCTTTCATTTAATCAATTTCCTATGTCTGTTGTACTGGATAAGTAAGGCTTCATGCACACACTGTGATTGTGTAGTTTGTTGTGATTAAGGTTAATTTCCTACTAATTTCCTTAGGATCTTGTGGTATAATACCTCGAAAGTTTAACCTTTTGCTAATATGTGACACCATGAATCTTTAGAAGTGAATAAGACTGAGGATTTTGTTAGTGTAGTTATGATAATATAATTTTGCAGTGCTGAGGTACTATTTATGGTAATAGATTAATGATGGGGAAAACAAAGGTGAACTATAATATTTCAAAAAAATCTTTAAAAAGACCACCATATAAGACCATTTTTTTAAAATCATCCACGCGCACCTCATGAGAATTCGAGTAGTAAACCCACAGTGTCCGTCGATCTACGCGCATAAATGTCGCGACGAGCTCGAAGGGAAAACTCTATTGCGGGCTCGTTCACCTTCCTACACTTTATTATCCCGTTATTCGACGAAATTAAGCCAGAAAAGCACTTAAACGCATGATTTTGGGGCTAGAAATATGCGCTAAATGGGCAAGCCAATTCAACATGTCGACTGGCTCGAAGAGAGCTTCACGAGCATATGCTATGGTCCATGTAGGTCCACCCGGATCAAAAATTACGCCATTTCCTTCCGGGGGTGACCATTAAGAGAATTTAGCGGGCAATCCATGAAGAGTGCGATCATAACAGCACTAATACACCGGATCCCATCAGAACTCTTAAGTTAAGCGTGCTTGGACGAGAGTAGTACTAGGATGGGTGACCCCTTGGGAAGTCCTCGTGTTGCAACCCTTTTTGACCCTACCCTCTTTTCTATTTTTTTAAAACCATCCACGAGCACCTCATGGGAACTCGAGCAGTAAACCCGCAGTGTCCATTGGTCGATACGCGTTAAATGTAGCGACGGGCTCGAAGGGGACTCCGTTGCAGGCCCATTCACCTTACTACACTTTTTATCCCATTTTTCGACGAAATTAAGCCCGAAAAGTACTTAAACGCATGAGTTTGGGGCCAGAAAACTGCGCTGAACAGGAAAGCTCCGTTGTGGGCCAGTTCACCTTACTACACTTTTTTATCCCATTTTTCGATGAAATTATGCCCGAAAAGCACTTAAACTCATGATTTTGGGGCTCCAAAATGACACGAAAAGGGCAATCTAGTTTAATGTGATAACCGAATCGACAAGAGCTTCACGAGCATATGTTATGGCCCGTGTGGGTCCACCCGGATCAAAAGTTACATATTTCCTTTCGGGGGTGACCCTTAAGAGAATTAAGCGGACAATCCATGATCGGTGCGATTATTCCAGCACTAGTACACCAGATCCCATCAGAACCCCAAAGTCAAGCGTTTTTGGGCGAGAGTAGTACTAGGATGGGTGACCCTCTGAGAAGTCCTCGTGTTGTATCCCTTTTTTATTCTCCTCCCTTTTCTATTTTTTTAAAACATCCACGCGCGCCTCATGGGATCTCGATCAGTAAACCCACAGTACTCGTCCCGAAAAGCACTTAAACGCATGATTTTGGGGCCCAAAAATTACGCTGAATGGGCAAGGCAGTTCAGCATGACGATCGACTCGCCATGAGCTTCGCGAGCTTAAGCTATGGCCCGGGTGGATCCACCCGGATCAAAAGTTATGACATTTCCTTCCGGGGTGACCCTTAAGAGAATTAAGTGGACAATCCATGACGGGTGTGATCATACCAGCACTAATGCATCGAATCCCATCAAAACTACAAAGTTAAGCGTGCTTGGGCGAGAGTAGTTCTAGGATGGGTGACCTCTGGGAAGTCCTCGTGTTGCACCTTCCCTTTTTTATTTTTATTAAGACCATCTACGCACGCCTCGTGGGAACTTGAGCAGTAAACCCGTAGTGTCCGTCGATCGACGCGCGTTAAATTTTGCGGCGGGCTCGAAGGGGAAACTCCTTTGTGGGCCCATTCACCATACTACACTTTCTATCCTATTTTTCGACGAAATTATGCTTGTAAAGCACTTAAATGCATGATTTTGGGGGCCTAAAAACTGCACGGAAAGGGCAAGCAAATTTTGCATGACGACCGGCTCGACGATCCCTTCGCGAGCATATGCTATGGCCCGTGTGGGTCCACCCGAGTCAAAAGTTATGCCATTTTCTTCCGAGGGTGACCCTTAAGAGAATTAAGTGGGCAATTCATGACGGGTGCGATCATACCAGCACTAATGCACCGGATCCCATCAGAACTTCGAAGTTAAGCATGCTTGGGCAAGAGTAGTACTAGGATGGGTGACCCCCTGGATGTCCTCGTGTTGCACAATGTCGCGATAGGCTCGTGTTGCACCCTCCCTTTTCAATTTTTTAAACCATCCACACGCGCCTCACGGGAACTCAAACAGCAAACTGGCAGTGTCCGTCGATCGACGCACGTTAAATGTCTTGACGAACTCAAAGGGAAAACTTCGTTGCGGGCCCGTTCACTTTACTACACCTTTTTATCACGTCTTTTGATGAAATTAAGTCCGAAAAGCAATTAAACGCATGATTTTGGAGCCCAAAATATGCGTTGTAAGGGCAAGCTAGTCTAGCGTGACGACTGCCTCTCCGAGAGCTTCGCGAGCATATGATATGGCCCGTGTGGGTCCACCCGAATCAAAAGTTATGCCATTTCCTTCCGGGGGTGACCGTTAAGAGAATTAAGTGGGCAATCCATGTCGGGTGCGATCATACCAGCACTAATGCACCGGATCCCATTAGAACTCCGAAGTTAAGCGTGCTTAGGCAAGAGTAGTACTAGGATAGGTGACCCCCTGGGAAGTCCTCGTATTGCACCATCCCTTTTATATTTTTTTAAAAACCATCAACGTGCGCCTCATTTGAACTCGAGTAGTAATCCCACAGTGTCCGTCGATCGACACGCGTTAAATGTCGTGAAGGGCTCGTGTTGCACCCTCCCTTTTCTTTTATTTTAAAACCATCGACACGTGTCTCATGGGAACTCGAGCAGTAAACCCGCACTGTCCGTCGATCGACGGGGGTTAAATGTCATGACGGGCTTGAAGGGAAAACTCTATTGCGGGTCCTTTCACCTTGCTACAATTTTTATTCTATTTTTTGACGAAATTAAGCATGAAAAGCACTTAAATGCATGATTTTGGGGCCCAAAAATTATGCTAAAAGCGTAAGCTAGTTCAACATGACGACCGGCTCGACGAGAGCTTCGCGAGCATATGCTACGGTCCATGTGGGTCCACCCGAATCAAAAGTTACGTCATTTCCTTCTAGGGGTGACCCTTAAGAGAATTAAGCGAGCAATCCATGATGGGTGCGATCATACCAGCACTAATACACCGGATCCCATCAGAACTTTGAATTTAAGTGTGCTTGGACGAGAGTAGTACTAGGATGGGTGACCCCCTGGGAAGTCCTCGTGTTGCACTATTTTTTTATCCTCCTCCCTTTTCTATTTTTTTTAAACCATCCACTCGCGCTTCATGGGAACTCGAGCAGTAAACCCACAATGTCGGTCGATCGACGTGCCTTAAATTTCAAGATGGGCTCAAAGGGAAAACTTGTTTTGGGCCCGTTCACCTTGCTACACTTTTTTATCCCTTTATCGACGAAATTAAGCCCAAAAAGCACTTAAAAACGCATGATTTTTGGGCTAAATGGGAAAGCCAATTCGGCGTGATGACCGGATCTCCGAGAGCTTCGCGAGTATATGCTATGGCCCGTGTGGGTCCATCCGGATAAAAAATTACGCCTTTTCCTTCCGGGGGTGACCCTTAAGAGAATTAAGCGGGCAATCCATGACGGGTGCGATCATATCAGCACTAATGCAGCGGATCCCATCAGAACTCCAAAGTGAAGCGTGCTTGGACAAGAGTAGCACTAGGATGGGCGACCCCATGGAAAGTCCTCGTGTTGCACCCATTTTTGATTCTCTTTCCTTTTCTATTTTTTAAACCATCCACACATGCCTCACGAGAACTCGAGTAGTAAACCTACAGTGTCCGTCGATCGATGGGCATTAAATGTCGAGACAGGCTCGAAGGGAAAACTCCATTGCAGGCCCGTTCACCTTGGCCCGTTGACGGGTGCAATCATACCAGCACTAATGCACCGGACCCCATCATAACTCCAAAGTGAAGCTTGCTTAGGCAAGAGTAGTACTAGGATCGGTGTGATACCTGAACTTCTCACTACTCATTTTTCAATATAATTTAATTTGTGTTATGTGCATTTTATAATTATGTGGCAATTATGTGATAATTATGTGACATTTATGTGATAATAAGGTGGCAATTATGTGACAATTGTTTCTACATTTTATTTGAAATATTCGTGATAAAAATGGTGACAAAATGTGAATATATGTGTGTATAAATATTTACGTGCAATTATTTGGATATATAATTAAGTTATTTTATGTGTATAAACACATTATTTCTTAATTATTAAGTGTCACACGTGTTCTCGTAATAATAATAGTGTTAAGAAAATATACACGTATGTGTCTTAATTTGTAAATGTATCATATTTTAGTTATTAAGTATTGCACGTATATTCGTAATGTATAATAATAATAATAATAAAAGAGGATATATGAAGGCAACAACAATGCCTTTTGGTGGTCAATTGTCAGCCATGAATTTATTAAGGTTGATAATTGGACAAATATGTATACATTTAAAATAATAATAATAATAATAATAATAATAATAATAATAATAATAATAATTTGGTTTTGGAATTGGTAACCACTGCCTCACCCCACCCCCACTTTGCCTATATATACATGGGTGTTAGGGGTGATGTCCTGCACCCAAAATCATTTGCGAATTAAAAAAAAAAAGAGAGAGAGAAAGGAGAGAGAGAGAAAGAGGAAGGAAGAGGAAAGGAAGAAGGTGTGCCGGAATAGGAAGGAAGGAATTAGTTACGGTTCTTCACGGGTCTATAGTGTTACTATTGTCGGAGTCCAGGTAAGTAGAAGTCCAACTATAATGCATAAACATGCTGTTTGTGAATTATTTGTGATTAATATGTGATAATTATGTTGTGGATTATTTGTGATTAGTTTAATTACGTTATGAATTATTTGGGATTAATTTGTGATATAAGCTGTAGATTTATGTGATTTGGGGAAAGTATGGTTCATATTCAACAATATTATTTGTAAATTATTTGAGATAAATTTGCAGTACAAGCTGTGGATTTATGTGATTTGAAATAATATCATTGTCCTATATAGATTTGTGTGAACATAAACCGTTGAATATAGATCTGTATGATCTAAGAAGATAGTGTTTATAAGGATCTGTGTGATACAAGATGAAGTTATTATTCTAAAAAGGGATCGTGTGATCCAAGGTGAAGTTGTTATTCCATAAATGGACTTATGTGATTGGGGTGAAGTTGTTGTTTCAGAAGTGGATTTGTGTGAATTGAAGTTAAGTTGTTACTTTATTGTGATTAAATGTTAAAATTGATGTCATAAATGGTTTATGATGCATATTTAATTGCTCTGGTCACATACCATGCATAATCATAAAAAGTGTTTTCCCCAAAATTAATAAGATACTAATGTGTGTGCGGCCACTATTTATGCATCTCTGTCAGGGTTTGGAAAAATCATTCCCGACACTTTATTCTGGGTTCGAAAAAATCGTTCCCAGTACTTTATTCGAGGTTCGAAAAAATTATCCCCAACACTATGCCAGTGTTCGGAAAAAATCATTCATGGTACTATATTCGGGGTTCAGAAAAATCGTCCTCATTGAGCTCATTTGGGGTATATATATATCATAAGTGTGTCGTGGGGATCCCACAACGTGAATTGTTTTCAAAACAAAAGAGACCAACTTGAAAGACTAGGAAATAGGCGATAGAAAAAAAATGCATTTTCATGCACTAACATGCGTTATTTCTACTTACTGAGATTTTTATTTCACTAGTTTATGCATTGTAGGTGAGCCTGATGATGATGAGTATGTGGTGTGTTGTGCAAGGATTTTGAGCGGATGTACATAGATGACGACCTGTTGAGCTATGTCGTTAGTTTATTTTATTTCCGCTGATATTTTTTATGTAATATAATAAGTATTGTCACCAGTTTGTGTGGTTTGAAGTGGTGTCAGAAATAGTTACATATGTTGAACTGGTGTGGTGGTGTTGGTTATAAATACATTATGTGAAAAAAATGTATGCAGATTTTTAGAGTGATGATGTTTAAGTTAATTAGTATTTGAATTATAAGTTATGTAAGGTGGGTTGTGTCAGAGTGGTATCAGAGCACGATTTGGGTCCTACAGACTGTCTATGTACATAAGCTCATTCATTAGGAGCGCAGCTTTGCGGGTAAGTATTATTTTCATTCTGTGCTATTATGTGTTTTATAAATTATATTGGCCATGTGGTGTAGGACTCGTAGTTAGTAGACAAAATGGTATTATCTACAGATAAGAGTGGTGAAGAAGGTTGAACTACTTCCCAATTTGATTGTATTAAGTATGAATGATTATGAAGTCATATTGGGCATGGATTGACTATCATAGTACGGTGCTACAATAGATTGTCACAAGAATAGTATTACTTTTCAGCCATTGGGGGGAGAAAGATTCACTTTTGTTGGGATCAAGAAGAACTTCAGATTTCCTGTGTCTATTATTATTAGATAGAAATAAATAATCACTAATAGAAGTCTTAATCAACTAGAAATAATAAATTAGTAATAACAGCCGTCCCCGGCAACGACGCCAAGAACTTGATGCGCATTTTCTTTGCACGCAAATTTAATCCCCTAGTATTAAAGATATCAATTGCAGTTTAAGCAAGCGACCAAGTGAATATCGAACCCAAAGGATGGCGTATTATCAATTTAATTATTATCTAAATTAATTAAGACGAAAGCTAATAAAGTTGATGGATTTAATTAACAACTGCTAAATAATTAAATTAAATAACAAATAAAATAAATAACACTAGAAGAATACGATAGTAGATCAAGTAGGAGAATAGGTAGCTCTAGGGTAATCCAGTTTTACTACTTAACTTCCCTCTCATGTGTTGGCCGACTCTGCCTTGTGGACTATGGACGCATCACTAAACCATGCAAATCTACTCTATAAACACAAGTAAATATGCTTGTAACACGTGTGAATAATCTCGAAGCAAGAGACATAATTTCACCCCCTTTCTAGGTACTATCAGTATCAATTATTTTTCACGTCTGGAACCTAACCCGATATTTTCTCCCTTTATAGGTACTATAAAATTACCCTATTTATCCTGCTTACTAACCCGAATTCAATTCAATTAATAAACATCATATATGATTGTTCTAATGAAGCTTCGGAGTCCCTTCACTTAGAATCATAACATGGAATCCTGTTCAGCGGTGAATGTACTTAATCTACAGCCAAGATATATATTCAGACTCTATCTACTAATTGAAGATGCACAAAACGACCGTGAATATGGATTAAGAAAGCACAATCATATATAAACTCAATCCACAAGTAGTGTTGTACGGAGGACACACAAGAGAGTTTAATTAATTCATAAAACCTTCAAAACTCTAGGTCTACCAAAAAGGTTCTAGCCCATGATGTTACAAAGAACAATCATGGAGATCTTACCCATAGTCTGGAAAATTAGAAAAAATAGAAGAAAAGAATTAGGAAAACCCCTTGGTATAGAAGTCTCCTTCCTTCTCTCTTCCGTCTCTTTAAATCATCTTGATACTCCTTCTTAGATCCACAGACGAATCTTCACAGTGATGGATGGATGGAGGAAAGGATGTGGATGATGCATGGTTGGGGGGTGATCCCCCTTTGTGGGGTGTAGGATGGATTTGTGGCTCTCTACTCACAAGAAAAATAATGTAAAATATATATAGGTGTGAGAAGGGAATTAAATAAGGAAACAAAAGATATGGGTGAATCATGGAGAATTATGTGATAAGTAGATTAATTGTGCTCCAAGAAATAGGTAATTTTCGAAAATTTTCGGAAATTCTAGGAAATTTTCGCTGGCAGCTGCGCGAGACTTCACCATTTTAAGCATAACTTCCTCATTCGATCTCCGATTTTAGTGATTCTTTTGCTCATGCGATCCTCTTTTCCTTGGCTTTCTCTGAGTATAAATATCTCACCAAAAGTATAACATTTGAAGATGTAACAAGTCATGTAAATTGGAACAGTCATGTTGAGTAGAAACAGCTTGCGCGACGTCACAATTTCGATCATAACTTTCTCGTTTGGACTTCGATTGATGTGTTCCTTACGCCAAAACTATCCTCTCTTTTGTGGATTTCCAACCATGTATCACACTTCTAGTTCAGAGCTCCACATAAATATAGAAAAATTACACAAGTTGGACGTGCATTTTTCAGCATTCATACACAAATTGCACCTTTTCTCCAACTTTGCACTTATGATAATTTTTTCCACCTAAAACACAATAAAACACCTCAAGTGTACCTTTTTCTCACATATATTGAATATAAGATACTTATGCAAATATATGACAAAAATATCAATCAAAAAGGTGTTAAATTGGACATTACAACACGCTTATTTTCACTTTCATTATTGATCAACAATAATGTAGAAATAGAAATAAACACATGAGATATTTGAATCAAGTGAGAGATAATGAAGATGAAAATTCACAACATGAGCCATGACACTGCAATGGTTGCCCAAGAAGATTATGAAGATGTTTTCTCTTTAGCAAACCAACTAACCCCACTTTATCATATCAAGTTTTATTTCATCTTAGATTATGAAGTAGGATTTTATAGTAATGTGTTCTGTCTAACCTCATTCATTTATATTCAAGAAGTGCAAGTTGTGTTCATGGTGGATGGGATTACTACTTCCCATGAATAGTGTGTGAAGAAGAAACAACCACCCATTACGGTTCTTTAGTGGATATGGTTTTAAGAGACAACTCCCTTGATCTACCAAACCACACCCTTCTTCGAGGTACAATCTTTTCTTGTGAATAAATACATAATGTATATATATATATATATATATATATATATATATATATATATACACACACATCTCTCATGTATTACTATTGACATTTCAGAGGGGTTAGAGTATGATTTTGAAAGATGTGAAGTTTATGATTCTCACCAAATGGGTGATGATCATGTCAAGAACAACACAACTGAAAGGCAATGTCTGAAAACAAGTGGAGATCCAAAGAAAAGATTAATAATGAATAGAAAATCTTAGGAAAATGTCTCTTAGTTTCATGGAAATAAAAATCCCTTATCCGGATTATATATTAGTAAGATGTTGACAAAACCAATTTCCAAGAAGGCGTCACTCACAAATTGAAGACAAGATAAATGCGAGATCGGCAGAAGCATATATGAATCGCTATAATCACTATACGCCCTCTAGGATTCATAAAATGCCATCTGAATAAGGGTACCTCATACAATTGTATGATAAATCGCTCAAGATTCTAAATCTAAAACTTATAGAATTGCATTCACATTGGATTTTAAGATGCCCCAATAGCAAACACATCTTGAATAGATACATACAGTGTGGGAGAACTTATGAATTAGAGTTCCAGGCAGAATACTAACCTTTGTAGCTTTGGAAATACACGCTGCTGGAGTGACCAATTTGTTCCAAGCTCGTCTCTTCCCCCGAGCTTCGATTACATTGGGCTACTCATCCCACGCTCTGCAATGGCTTTTATATAAAGACGGTTGATAATGAGTCATTGTATGTATAATGAAGGGTCATATTATCTTGTGGATGCTGAATATACAAATGGTGAAGGATTTCTTGCACCATATAGAGGTCAAAGATATCATTTAAATGATTGGAGTGAATGATACAATCCTACCACCGCAGAAGAGTTTTTAATATGAAACATGCTTCTGCTAGAATTGTAATCGAAAGATTGTTTGGACTGTTAAAGAATCGTTGGGGCATTCTCAGAAGTCCTTCCTATTATCCTATTAAACTTCAGAATCGTATCATCATGATATGTTGCTTGGTTCATAATTTTATAAAACAAGAAATGGGCGGGTATCAGTTAGAACCTGATGAAGATCTGGATGAGGATGGAGACAGTAGTGAAAGTGATGAAGATGATGAACCTGTTACTTCAGTGGAGCCTTCAGAAACATGGACAAATTTTAGAAAAAAACTTACAGTTAGCATGTTCAATAATTGGAGAGCACAAAGAAATAATAGATAATTATGTTTTATCATTCTAGATTAGTGTAGGTATTTTTCACATTTGTTATATGAACTTTCGAACCATTAGTAAGACGTTATTCTATAATTCTTTGAGCACTGTTTTTTTCCCTTGCCCTTGACCTTACAGATTGCTTTATTTAGTAATTGTTCAATTAAGAGTAAAAAATAACTAGAACCTTGTGAAGTCCTCTTATTAATTTCCTTCACGAACATATTGAACCAACCATATTAAGTAGAAGGTATTATTACCTAGAAGAAAAACTTGGCAATACTGTTTCCAATCCATCAAGTATCTCTTCATTGCGATTCATAATTAACATGTCTCATCATCTTTCCAATCCAAAAACTTGTTCAATTTTATTTGATATATACTTATTTATTTTTTGCATATCTTATTTTTGAATAAGTGATTGTTTATAATATACTTTCGGCTAGTGGTCTTTAATTTTTTTTATTTTTTAAAGAATGGATTCTCAAAATCAAGATACCCGAGGTCGTGGTAAAAATAAAAGAAAGTGGAAGTACTATGAAGATTCCAAGCTTATTGATGCTCTTCTGGAAATGGTCAATCTTGGAGTATATAAAGCTAATAATGGATTTGAACCAGGTTATCTTAACTATGTTGAGGAAAAGTTGAAAGTTTCTTTGCATGAATCGGATTTAAAGGCTAAACCACATATTGAATCAAGAATTAAGACTTTGAAAAAAGATTTTCATATTGTTTATGATATGTTGAATGGCCCAAACACGAGTGGCTTTGGAATGGATCCAATAAAAAATTGCATCACAACAGAGAAGCCTGTGAGGGACTCGTATCTTCAGGTTTGTACTTTTAAACTAATGTATCTTCATTAATGTAGTTAGCATATGTATAACATTTTATTGACTTTATTTTCTTTTCTACAGATTCATCCAACCCATGCAACACGGAGAAACAAGAATTTTCCTTTTTATGATGATTTGCTCATTGTTTTTGGAAAAGATAGAGCAACGGGAGTTAATGCTGAAGGTCTACAGATATGGAGGAAGAGATCCAAAGAGAAAAGAACAACATTGATGAGAACAATAATACTGAAGAAACCTTGGATAATATTCCCGAGAATTTCGATGATTCATTCTCTCCTTTACAATCTCCAAGAAACGAAGCAGTTCCCAAGCAAAATAAGAAAAGAAAAAGTGCAAGTTCTGATAACTTGATGGTAACTGCAGGTATTAAAGAAGCAGCTTTGATAATTGGAAGTGAAATTCCTACTGATAGCCAAATTTTGTACAAAGCAATTGGGGTTGATGCAGAAATTTCAGAAAAGAGACAGAGAATTGATTCAGAGATAAGGAAGATCACTGATCTTACTACACCAGAAATTATTAAAATCGTGTGTCATATTGCAAAAAGTCACGAGTTGACCGATGTCTTTTTTAGAATGACTGAAGAAGGTAGAGAGGAATTGGTTAGAGCTATTCTAAATGGTGATATTTGAAGGCATTTATTAAAAATTTAGTTGAAAAAACTTATTGAGTCATGTTACGTTTATGAACTTTAAGCCCCTGTAGAATTGAATTATTGGATATTTTTCATGTTAATTTAAAAATTTTAGATGTTGGTTTGTGGTAATATTTGAACAGATAATTTAATTTATACTATGTTTAACTTATAATTTTGGTTGTTATTATTTGTTTTGCTATTATATATCGATGTTTCTATTATTATGTTGTAATGTATAGTTTTATTGGATTAAAAGAATATAAATTTATAATTTAGAATGAAATGTTATGAATACAAATTCAAAGCTAATATTATGTATGTTAAAAATATATTTACGTTTTTTTGTTTAATTTTATAAGATGTTAGCATTAAATCAAACTAAATACAAAATTCTAATATATATGTATGTTGAAGGATAATTTGGTCAATTAAGATAAAATAATGCAATACTAACTTTACGTTATAAGAATACCAATTATGATATGAGAATCAACCAAGGATTATAGTTTCCATTATTGAGTTATTCCTAAATATACCAATCAACATAATTATTATTTTTCACCATTCCTTTCCTATCCCTATTCCATTCCTAAATTCATTCCATTCCTTTACTATTCCATTCTATCATACCAATCATGCCGCAAGCCCTTATCTCATTTACTTGAAAAGGATGCTCCTTTTGTTTTTGATGAAGAATGTCTAACAACTTTTCAAGTATTGAAAGAGGCGCTTATTACTGTTCCTATCTTGATCACACTGGATTGGCTCAGCCGTTTGTACTTATGTGTGATGCGAGTGATTTAGCACTTGGAGCGGTGCTTGGGCATTTGAGGGAAAAGAAGTTTTGCTCCATTTACTATGCGAGTAAGACTTTTGATGCTGCACAAAAAAACTACACGGTGACTGAAAAGGAGTTTTTAGCTATGGTGTATACGTTCAATAAGTTTTGATAGTACTTGGTTAGCATGAAGACTATAATATACACGGATCACTCTGCGATCCGGTATTTGATGGAGAATAAGGAAACAAAGCCAAGGATCATTAGATGGATTCTTCTTCTGCAGGTGTTTGATATGGAGATTTGAGATAAAAAGGATTCGGAAAATGTTTTGGCGGATCATCTATCGAGGTTGGAGACAAGGGAGCACTGTGATGATTCTTTCGATTACATAAAAAGATGTACCCTAATGAGAAGATCATGGCGCTGTTAGTTGAAGGAGAGGAAAGAGCATGTGTGGTGGCTGCCCAAGGGATGGATCCATGGTATGCGGATTATGTGAATTACATTGCCGTAGGAGAAATTTTGAGAGATCTCAACCGATATCAACTTGCAAAATTCAAGAGGGATGTTGAGACTTTTATATGGTATGATCCGTTCGTCTATAAGATATGTACGGATTTTGTCGCCCGTAGGTGTGTGTCTGAGATGGAGATGAAGAGTGTTCTTGAGTTTTGCCATGCACAACCTAACATGGGGCACTTCGGAGCTCAAAAGATTGCAGCAAAGGTACTTCAATCTTGATGCACATTTTCTTTGCATGTAAATTAATCCCCAAGTATGAAGGATATCAGTTGCAGCTTAAGCAAGCGACCAAGTGATTATCGAACCTAAATGACGGCGTATTATCAATTTAATTATTTGCTAAATTAATTAAGATGAAGGAAATAAAGTTGATGGATTTAATTAACAACTACTAAACAATTAAATTAAATAACAAGTAGAATAAAATATCACTCGAAGAATACGAAAGTGGATCAAGTAGGATAATAGGTAGCTCTAGGATAATCTAGTTTCACGCATTAATTTCCCTTCCGTGTGTTGATGTCCTACTCTACCTTGTGGAATATGGACGCATCACTAAACCATGCATATCCACTCTATAGACACAAGTAAACATGCGTGTAACACGTGTGAATAACCTCGGAGCAAGAGATATAATTTCACCCCCCCTTCCTAGGTACTATTAGTATCAATTATTTCTCTGGCCAATTGGTACTCTAACCCGATATGATCTCCCTTTATAGGTATTATAAAATTATTCTCTTTATCCTACTTAATAATTCGAATTTAATTCAATTAATAAGTATTCATATATGATAGTTCTAATGAAGCTCCGGAGTCCCCTCACTTAAAATCATACATGGAATCCTGTTCAGCGGTGAACGTTCGCACACAATCTTCAACTAAGATATATATTTAGACTCTATATACCAATTGAAGATGCACAAAATGAACGTGAATATGAATTAAAAAAGCACAATCATATATAAAATAAATCCACAAGTAGTGTTGTACGGAGTTTACACACGAAAGATCAATTAATTTGTAAAAACCTTCACAACCCTAGTTCTACCAAAAAGGCTTTAGCTCATAATGTTACGAAGAACAATCATGAGTGTTGGATAGATCTTACTCGGATGTCTGGAAAATTACAAGATAAATTAGGAAATGAAATAAACCCTAGATGTGGGAGTCGTCTCGTCGTTCTCCTTCATGAATCCTCCTCTTGGTTCTCCTCTTGATTCAGCAGACGAATCTTTAAAGTGATGGATGGATGGAGTAAAGGATGTGGATGATGGTTGGGGTGACCCCCCTTTGTGGGGTAGTGTAGGATGGATGTGGCTCACCTCACATGAATAATGATGTAAAATATATATAGGTGTGAGAAGGGAATTAAATAAGGAAATTAAAGATATGGGTGAATCATGGAGGATTGTGTGATAAGGAGATTAATTGTGCTTTAAGAAATAGGTAATTTTTGGAAATTTTCGGAAATTCTCAAAAATTTTCGCAGGCAGCTGCGCGACTTCACGATTTTCAGCATAACTTCCATATCCAAACTCCAATTTGAGTGATTTTTGCACTCACTGATCCTCTCTTTCTTGGCTTTCTATCCATATAAAGAAATCTTAGAAAATCCAACATCTGGATATGTAACAAGTCATGCAAAGTGGAACAGTCGTGCTGATAGGAACAGTTTGTGCGACGTCACCATTTCGATCATAACTTTCTCGTTTGGAATCCGATTGGGGTGTTCTTTATGCCAAAACGACCTCTCTTCTGGAGCTTTCCAACCATGTATTACACTTTTAATTCATAGATCCATACAAATACCGAAAAATTACACAAGTTTGACGTGTATTTTTCAGCATCATTGCACAAATTGCACCATCTCTCCAACTTTGCACTTTTGATCCTTTTTCCACCTAAAACACAACAAAACAACTAAAGTGCACCTTTTTTCTCAAATATATTGAATATTAGACACTTGTGCTAATATATGACAAGAATTTCCATCAAAAAGGTGTTAAATTGGACAATCACACTTATTTTCACTCTCATCAATCCCCCAAACTTACCCGTTGCTCGTCCCGAGGCAAAAAAATAAAAATAAAGAGAAAGAGAGAGTAAGAAAATTAGCGAGGTAACAAGGACTATGACAAATACTCCTTCAAAATACAATTGTCCTCAACGTAGTTCATGCAACTCTCATTACATGTAATAATCAATTCAAAGCATATAAGATAAGACAATTAACCACCAATTCAAATGCTCCATTGACATAATCTCACGAGAAGTATTTATCACTCGCACTCAAGTGCAAAAGATGTACACTTATGAGTTAAGGTATTTACGCTCAAATTCAATTCAAGTGCATGCGTAACCATAAGTTTGCCAAAAAGCTCAACTCTCCTTTTACTTGTAGCTAGTAAATCAAGGATAAAAAAAGTCTTTTATTTGGTTGTAATATGGGCTCTTTGGAAAAGGTAGGAAACATCTGGCTTAGTGACTCAAAACTCTGATCAATCAAGCTGCAGTCTCTCTCGATCTTTAATTCTTCCTCATCACTTCAATAAAGCACAACATTTTTTTCAAACTTTCCAATCTTTCTCCTTCAAGTACAATATATTTTTTTCAACTTTTTCTAGCTTTTCAACTCCATCATTCTCCTTTTCTTCACTTTTATTTCTCTTTTTTTCCTTTCTTTTGAGGTACCAGTTTCGGGCATTACCTCTCACATCCTCCATAGGGTACTAGATTTAAGGACTACCCTAGGGTGTTTGTTTCCATGGAGTACTAGATTTAAACACTACTTCAAGAATTTTCCTTTTGATCCTTAAGATTCTTCTTTCATCATCCTTATCATCCCTCAAATCACCATTCTCTTCAATTAAGCTTTATTGGCTATCAAAAGAATAGATTTAAATAAGGCTCAAATGGGCTGACAAGGAATTTAATGAATTCAGGTAAAGTATATAGGAAAAGATGGGCTATAAATCAAAGATGGCCTAATATCATTTTTGTATTCAAGGAGACTCAAGGCAAGTTCTAGAATACACGTACAAGAATGATACTCACCAGAAAAAATATCATATGATTATGTAACATGATCAACGAGGCTCAATATCTCACATGGGTTTTTAACAAGTAACAGAGTACTTTTCATGGTAAGTAATATCCCACAGGTACACATAGAACTTTATATCACAATATAAGTCAAGTACACTTCCTTCATCAATTTCAAGAGCATGTGAATTTTAGGCACAATTTAAAAATATAAGCTCACATGGATCACCGAAACGAAACTCAAAGAACTCAATCCTTCCACTCCATGAATTAAAAGCTCACATAAATATTAGAATAAGGAAACGAGGGCACCTGATTTTCATTCTTTAAAATGTTCACGAGCTCCTCGAGTTGTTCAACTCGATCAGGTCAAAGCCTCAGTTTACCTGTTTCTATCATCAAAGCTCAAGCACACCTCATCATCACAGATTCATCAATAATAAAATAAGAGAACTATAAGAAATACTCAATTGACTATCTAATTGACTCCACACACTAGACACACCAACACAACACACTAAACATTAGGTAAGCTGTAAAAAATCGACATATCAACACCGATTAAAGTATTAATAGGCCACAAAAAATTAACCTCCTAACAAACAAACAACTAACGAAAGGAAAGATTATACCCTTCGGTGCTCATAAGACGAGGTAAGTACATCACACCCCTGAAACTTAGTAAAAACGTAAGTCGAAACTAAGTTTGAAAAAAATATAATTTCCGAAGCGTGAGCACCTCAAATATAATAAATCCTCACTCACACGAAAGAAATAATAAAGCAATAAAACAGAAGGGACAAGCCCCCAACAGGCACTCACATTTAACGTCAGAGAGTCACGACGGTAAAATTCTTAATCAAACTAGAAATAATAAAATCAATAATAACAGCTGTCCCCGGCAACGGCGCCAAAAACTTGATGCGCTTTTTCTTTGTATGCAAATTAATCCCCAAGTATGAAGGATATCAGTTGCAGCTTAAGCAAGCGACCAAGTGATTATCAAGCCCAAAGGACGGTGTATTATCAATTTAATTATTTGCTAAATTAATTAAGACGAAGGCAATGAAGTTGATGGATTTAATTAACAACTACTAAACAATTAAATTAAATAACAAGTAGAATAAAATATCACTTTAAGAATACAAAAGTGGATCAAGTAGGAGAATATGTAGCTCTAGGATAATCCAGTTTCACACATTAATTTTCCTTCCGTGTGTTGATGTCCGACTCTGCCTTATGGAATATGGACACATCACTAAACCATGCATATCTACTCTATAACATAATGAAACAAGCATGTAACATGCGTAAATAAACTCGGAGCAAGAGATATAATTCTACCCCCCTTTCTAGGTACTATCAGTATCAATTATTTCCCTGGCCAATTGGTACTTTAACCCGATATGATCTCCCTTTATAGGTACTATAAAATTATTCTCTTTATCCTACTTAATAACCCGAATTTAATTCAATTAATAAGTATTCATATATTATAGTTCTAATGAAGCTTCGGAGTCCCCTCACTTAGAATCATAACATGGAATCCTGTTCAGCGGTGAACACACTCAATCTACAACCAATATATATATTCAGACTCTATATACCAATTGAAGATGCACAAAATGAACGTGAATATGGATTAAAAAGCACAATCATATATAAAATAAATTCACAAGCAGTGTTATACAGAGTTTACACACTAAAGATCAATTAATTCGTAAAAGCCTTCACAACCCTAGTTCTACCAAAAAGGCTCTAGCCCATGATGTTACGAAGAACAATCATGGGTGTTGGATAGATCTCACCCGGATGTCTGGAAAATTACAAGATAAATTAGGAAATGAAATAAACCCTAGATGTGGGAGTCGTCGCGTCCTTCTCTGTCTTGAATCCTTCTCTTGGTTCTCCTCTTGATTCAGCAGACGAATCTTCAAAGTGATGGATAGATGGAGCAAAGGATGTGGATGATGGTTGGGGGTGATCCCCCCTTGTGGGGTGGTATAGGATGGATGTGGCTCACTTCACACGAATAATGATGTAAAATATATATAGGTGTGAGAAGGGAATTACATAAGGAAATAAAAAATATGGGTGAACCATGGAGGATTGTGTGATAACGAGATTAATTGTGCTTTAAGAAATAGGTTATTTTTGGAAATTTTTGGAAATTCTCAAAAATTCTCGCAGGCAGCTGCGCGACTTCACGATTTTCATCATAACTTCCATATCCAAACTCCAATTTGAGTGATTTTTGCACTCACTTGATCCTCTCTTCCTTGGCTTTCTATCCATTTAAAGAAATCTTAGAAACTCCAATATTTGACTATGTAACAAGTCATGCAAAGTAGAATAGTCGTGCTGAGTAGGAACAGCTTGTGCAACGTCACCATTTCGATCATAACTTTCTCGTTTGAAATCCGATTGGGGTGTTCTTTATGCCAAAACAACCCTCTCTTCTGGAGCTATCCAACCATACATCACACTTCTAATTCAAATCTCCATACGAATACAGAAAAATTATACAAGTTCGACGTGCGTTTTTCAGCATCATTGCTATTAGAGTGTTACCTGATTAAGTATTAAGCTGATAAAGATTTGAATCGTTTAATACCTAATCAGGTTACACTCTAACAATTGCACAAATTGCACCTTTTCTCCAACTTTGCACTTTAGGTCCTTTTTTCCACCTAAAACACAACAAAACACCTCTAGTGCACCTTTTTCTCAAATATATTGAATATAAGACACTTGTACTAATATATGACAATAATTCCCATTAAAAAGGTGTTAAATTGGATAATCAAATATGCTTATTTTCACTCTCATCAAATATGCTCTTTATTGGCCTACTTTGTTTAAAGATTGTGAGACCCATGTGGCGACATGCGATAGATGTCAAAGGATGGGGAACATATGTAGGAGAGATGAGATGCCACTTCAGCCAAGCATTATTGTTGAGATCTTCGATGTATAGGGGATCATTTTATGGGGTCTTTTCCCCCATCTAATGGATTACTCTACATCCTTTTAGTAGTGGATTATGTTTCTAAGTGGGTAGAAGTCATTACCACTCGCATGAATGATTCAAGGACGGTGTTTTCTTTCTTAAAGAAACATATCTTTGCCAGCTATGGAGTTCCTAGAGCACTAGTAAGCGATGGAGGTACTCACTTCGGTAATAAACTTCTTGGAAAGGTTGTCAAGGATTATGGTGTTAAGCATAGGGTTACTACACCCTATCACCTTCGAGCGAATGGGCAAGCTGAAGTCTCTAACCGATAAGTAAAGCAAGTTTTGGAAAAGGTAGTCGGAACTAATAGGAATGATTGGGCTATGAAGCTTGATGATGTTTTGTGGGGGTTCCAGACTGCTTATGGGAAGCCGTGTCACCTACCCGTATGTCATCTAAGCGAATGTCACCGTATCAAATTATCTATGGGAAGCCGTGTCACCTACCCGTAGAAATTCAGCACCGAGCTTTTTGGGCATTGAGGAGTTTGAACTTGTCTTTAAAGGATCAAAAGGAGTTGAGGATGACTCATATAAATCAATTGGACGAGTTCAGAAATTGTGCTTACAAGAATTCGGAGATCTATAAGAAGAGAATGAAGAAATGGCATGATTTAAAGATCTCTTATAAGGAGTTCAAGTAAGGTGATGAGGTATTACTTTTTAACTCTTGTTTGAAGCTCTTCGCAGGGAAATTGAAATCGAAGTGGACGAGGCCGTTCATTATCCATAGAGCCTGTGGAGGGGGGAGTTTTGAGCTTATGGACAAAGACAGAGACATCATAGTGGTGAATAAGCATCGATTAAAGCATTACAAGTCGCCGGATGATGCTTGCGTCGTCTTTGAGGATACCTTGACTAGATTGGTACCATCGTGACTCTACGATGTTAAACAAGAGCGCCTGTTGGGGGCATTCCCTTCTGTTTTATTGCTTTATTTTCATTGGTGTGAGTAAGAAATTTTTATATTACATCTCTTTTGCAAACTTAATTTTCACTATAGTTTCTACTAAGTTTGGGGGGTGTGATGTACTTACCTCATCATAGCACGGATAGTATAATCTTTTCTTTGTAACGTTTACTAGGAGAGTTGATTTTTTGCGATATATTAAAACTTTAATCGGTTTTGATGCATCAATTTTTTGCAATTTGCCTATTGTTTAGTGTTGTTTTATTTTTAAGTGTCATTGCGGAGTTACACTTGATGTTATATTGTTTAAAAGTGGTTCTCGAGCTTAGAAATTACTATCTTGATACTTTATAATGTACTATAGTTTAATTGTTGCAGGGAAATGCGAGAGGAATATAAATTTTCAAGAAGTCTGGTTGTTGTTCGCCCAATACACTGTTGTTCCATCGAGGAGAAGAAGTCGAGCAGAGGTCGAGCGAAATGCACAAAACTTACAGTAGCTCAGTTTGTCTAAGTGGGGGTTGTTTGACCAGGAAGGCCAACTCGAGCTCTGGTCAAGCAAAATGTGAGATATGTCTAGAAGGTTTGTTCGACTTGGACCTTGTTGCTCGACCTAGTTGTCTTGGTCGAGCAAAGGTCAAACAAAATGTACAAAACTTACAGAGAGTTTGTTCGACCAAGCAATGTTTGCTCGACCAGAAATTAAAGGTCGAGCTGAAGTCGAATAGGACAGAGAAGAACAGGGTCTCGATTTCGTATGTTGTTCGACTTCCATACCTTGTTCGACCACTAAAACACAAGTCGAACTGAAGTCGAGCTAGGCCAATTTCAAAGGCAAATTTGGGTTGCTCGATTTAAAACCCTTGCTCAATCTCTAAACTCAAGTCGAGCTGACGTCGAACTGGGTCCGTAATCAGTTTTAAAGAGGTAAAATTTTTATTTCGTTCGACATACACCAGTCACCCTCTGTCGAGCACCAATTCCAAACCGTAAGTCCTTCTTCCCAAACGCTTTCCTACACTTTAATCCTCAATTCCACACACTTTCATATCCAAATTCAATGGTTTTCAAGTCCAATTTGGGGCTTTTCACTTGAATTTTGGGGGTTCTCATCGTCGACACCACACGCACACAATGTCCAACAAAGGTATGATTTCTCTTCACTTTTTACTCTTAAATTACAGTGATAATGCTTAGTGAAGAATGGGTGAGTGGATTCATGCTAGTATTGGTTGGATTTGATTGTTGAATTGTTAAAGTTCTTATTTGAAATTGCACTTGAATTTTCATGATTCGATTTACGTTGAATTATGAAATTTTTGTGAAATTGATGGTGTGTTTAGTATGGGCTTGAAGTTAATTTTGATTTATATATATGGGCTCATTGAATTGAAGTGTTGTTGTGGTGCAATTGAAGGTGGAAGATGATCATGCTAGATTTTTGGTTAATGTTTATGTGGCATGAAAGCATGTTTGTGTGGAGTAGTAATAAGACTAAGAGAGTTTCAATAACACTTGAGGTTGAGTTGTTTGAAGCACATGAATTTGATGTCTTGAGTAGGATTCATGCTAGTCTAGGATGAGTATATCTATCTCTTTGGTACGTATTGAAGTATTGTTCTTGTAGGAAAAGGGATTGCTTCTTCATCCAAGAGGAAGGGACCTAGGTCGCCTTCGCTTGGAGAGAAAGTCAAGAAAATGAGGATGAAGAAGAGGAGGCCATCCGATTACGGAATTAAAATTCCAAATTGGGAGGAGAAAAAGGAGCTGTGGGCTACAATAGCACAAAAGATCACGAGGATGCAGTATCAGAATGATCATGCGATGGTAGAGATGAACATTATCAACGATATTCGTTGGATGTTTAATCAGGTGGGTATTACTCAGTTCATGGAGATGAAGAAAGAGACTTACTTACACATAACTGTGGAGGTCTTATGAACATTAAGGATTGAGCGTGGAGACAGATACCTTCCTTATAGTATTCGGATGAAGATTGGCGGGCAAGAGCAGATGATGTGGGCCCGAGAGTTTAATGAATTGATTGGCTGTGAGAATGAAGTTGATGTGGAGCATGATAATTTTAAGCTAGATGACTTTTGGAGAGCTATTACGGGGAGGCGAGAGCGATATAATTCGAATACTTCCAAGGTTGCCTTCATTCGTAACCCGGTGGTTGCTTGCATGGAAAGAATTTTGAGCAATACATTGTTTGCTAGGTCCGAAAGAAGCTGTATTCCAAGGGGAGAACTTTATGTTTTATGGTGCATGCTTCATGGAGTTCGCTTCAATGTAGCAGCGTACTTTTTCAATCAGCTTCACAAGTTCACGACTCATGGATTTCAGCGCGTGAACATCGGAGGACTCATCACCTTGATAGCTGAGTACTATATGTTGACATTCAATCATTTGGTTAACGTGAATCATTAGGGTTCCAAACGTTTATAATTTAGCGAAAGCAAGAAAACCAAAGAAACATATTACCTTTCACCAGGGTATGCTGAAGAAGATGGATTCTCGCCGGCAGCCTGCGCAGCCTCACTGTTTTGGGCATTACTCTCTCATCCAATCTTGGAATTGAGTGATCTATGCGCCAAAATGATCCTCTCTTCCGTATCCTTCTATCAGTATATTACACATTAAATTCTGAGATCTATACGATTTTATAAAATTCATCCAATTTGATGGACAGCAGCAGCAAACAACCTCCCATTTTTCTGCTGTATTCCCAAGTCCAATCTTAACAACGTGTGGGTAACGATCTTCGAAATCTTCTCAATCTGCTATTCCATCTACCCTCTTCACATGTTAGGCATGTCTTTCTAGGGTTAGAACAACTGAGATGACTTATATATAGGCTACAGCAGGGACCAGGAGGAGAAATTAGAGTTGGGCCTCCATTGGGCTTAAGTATCTAAGCTTAGCCCAAAGCTTATACTTAAGTCCAATAATAATAATATATACCACTAAAATATTATTACTGCACTACCGTTCTAATCCCATAATTACGTTATGGGCTCCTTCTTATTATGAGCTCTTTAGTCTCCCCATGTTTAAGATATTCATTGTCCATTAATTAATTAAATTACTGACAAATCCATTAATTAATATCCCATCCGAGAGTAGTACCACTCAACCTCATTATCATGCTGGAATTAATCCACTTGCAAGATTTACATGATAATCATTATGAGCTCCTCAAGAGGACATCATCAACCTATAATAGACATGGATTCCTTCTACAATCAACAGCACGCCATCACCGAGTTTGTTGATTTAATTACATGTAAATCTCACCCATTGATGAATCAAAGAAATACATATTGCCCTACTTGTCGAGGTTATTGTATAGGGATTAAGAGCACAAACATCCATAATAACAGAAATCAAGTTCTTCTATAAGTCAGTATAAGTCGAACGATCTCAAGCGGTCTTGCTAAATATACACAAATTGCACTAACGCGATTCTATAGCCAAGACAAGCTAATACCAAACCATACTACAACCATTCCAATAGAGAGTCCCCATCTATCTTGGTTGTGAGCATCTGTTTATACTTTATAAGGTAACCGATAATATGATCTTCCGCGTGTTTTCGCACAACATATTATCTACAGTATAAAGTAAGTGGACTATTGGATCGAACATATAAATAAATTATAAGACGTAATTATTTGATCATATGATTCTCATTTCAAATTAATTGTTTAAATATTGTTCATACTAAAAGCAAGACTTTTAGTATATAATCCAAAACTATAAAGTCGATTTGAGCTGGCACAGGCCTATCCGAGGGGATCCGAATTTGATTCTGAAGTCATGTGTGAGGATGGGGCTGATTGAGCGGCTAGATGATACTTGGATGTTTATCCGAGGAAAGAATCCTAGTACGTTTAGATTTCCGCTGGCGATTGTTGATCTCATTACCATTAGGGTTAACAATAATTTATTGATGAATACCACAGCAGACAAAGTGATCTCAGAGACGTTCTTGGGAAGAGGAGATTGGAGACTCCTTACTGATATGCGTGCTCAGGGGATCGTCTTAGATGAGGACATGTTCTTGATAAGAGATCCAGCCGACTTTGTAGAGGAAGAGCTGCAGCCGCCACCAGCTTTTGATTATCCAGGGATAGATATGCCTCCGGTGCAGCCACATGAGCAGGAGTATTTCGAACCACCACCATAGCCACAGCCACAACAGGATTATTGGGCAGCCCAAGATTAGTTTTTTCCGGAGCAGCTCCGGTTGATGCATGAGTATTTCGCCACACTTAATGCAAACTAGCAAGAAACGAATAGACAGCTGGTATAATATCTTAACCCAACTAGATTTTTTTTTAGAAAGCCCAAAACCTATTTATTGATTTTTATGGCCAAAAAGGTCAGCCCTATATTAGCCCAACTAGATTTTTTTTAGAAAGCCCAAACTTATTTATTTATTTATTTATTTTGTTGCCCAAATTTCACCCCACTTAAATGGCCTGATATATAATTATTAAGGCTAAAGTTAAAAAAGAAAAGAAAAGAAAAGAAAAGAAAGAAGAACGGGAGAAGAAAAACAAAAGAGGGGAAAGAAGAGAGTGAAGAGGAGAAACCCTTGTTGATCAAATTCTCCCTTACAACCCTCATCCTAGGTGGTTTCTAAGTTGTTTTGAGGTAAGTGATGTGTGAATTAAGCTTCCTTCTCCCATGGTTTTGTAATTTTGTGGGGTTTTTCTTTTTGGTATGTGGGTAATTTGCAGACTATTCAAACTGATTTTGACATAGCTATTGCCCTTAAAAGTTTGCAAACTTAATTTTTGTACGTAGCTGAACTCGTTAGTTTTCCGTGGTCACTTGAAACGCCTCAATCCGATTATTCTACTATTAGTTATGATTTTTCTCGTATACTGCCGCTAGCTGGAAAATTTCAGAATTTTTAGGTCGAATTCAAATTTATTTTCTATCATTTCGTTTAGTTAACGCATTGAAACGGGTTATGTGGGATTGGGAATTGATGTTAAGGAGTTACATGCCATTTTTATTTAATATCGACTCGTTCGAACTCGATTAGGATTTATTTTTAGCAATGAAAGGTGATGTTACCGCTAATAGTTAGTTATATTTGATTTGTCTTTAATTGCTCCTTTCTAGGTAAAGAACCATCTACGAAGGGCAAGGGACCGACTTCAGATTCCAGAGAGAGTTAATCACTTCCTTGTGAGCTGATAATTCGGGAACGCCTTCTCTTGTGGGAAGTGTGGACCCTCGATAAATGTGCATTTATTTTATTTTTAGTTAATTGATAAGAAAATTATTTGGTATTGTGTTATGTGGTAAAGAGCCTGATTGGCTCGATTGCTCTGGTTAGAGTCCTGTTAGCCAATTTATGAGTATTATTGATTTTAACTTATGTTGAAGAGCCTTGTCGGCTCGATATCTGATAGCATTTATTGAGAATTATTTGAGAATTGATTTCTGGTTATTCTTGTGTGCCAATTAAAACACTAACTTGAGTTGTTATTCATCTTATGATATATATGCATATGTATGCCTGGTATCAAGGTTAAGTAGCCCGAATTGGTCACGTTTCGGGTGAGTTGGAGCGACATTGATTAAGTAGCCCGAATTATCGCGGTTCGGGTGAGTTAGAGTGACAACCAAGTTGCCTGTTGCTTGGCAAATCTTGGTGAGTTAGATCTAACCGGGCACCTGTCCATTTGCCAAATACTGATACTCTGGAGGGTGATCGTTAGATGGATCAGTCTATTATAGGCTCAGTCAACGTCACCGGTGTAGGACATGCATGTCATATATGTTTATATGTTTGATCATTTCAAGTATTCACGTCGATATTGAATTGTGCACTTTAGCACTTGGCGTGTTGAGAAAGAATATTAATGTGCATTTTATCTAGAGTAACGGTGACGGGCTTGGACTTTCTCTCGACGGAGAGCTCAGTTCGAGGAGGATATTGACTACCCAAGCATCTTTTATGTGATAACATGTTGTTTGAACTAATTGTGTTATTCATAAATGTGAACTAAGGTTTTTCTTTTCATTAATATGTATACTGAGTGAGAAATTGTTATTGTGGGACGAAATGTTGGATTTTATTTTATGAACCGCGAGTGGGAATACATGCTTCGTATAATGGTCGGGGTGACCGGCTTATCACCTCACTGAGCTAGTGGTTTTGCTCACCCCCATCATTCTTTCCTTTTCAGGCTGTTGATATCATTTTGGTTGGAGGTTTGCCTATCGTTTGCTCGTCATCCAATCAGTGTTTTGGATACTTTCTCTTTTATGTAAATTGACGGATTCATTGGCGAGATTGTATAGTTTATATTTGGTGACCCCCTTGATGTTCTTTTTGTACCTTCGCGATGTTATATCGTTCATGTATATTTTCTTTAAACTAATTTACACTGTTGTATTTTGTACCTTTGTAAATCCTTGTTGATACTTTATGAGATGATGTCCTCGGGTTGTACCTGTTGTTATCAGTTGTTCAATTCTACAGGTACTTGATAGCAAGCCTTACGTTTTCTATAAACTTTATGGAGTGGAGTGCACCCATTCCGCGAAATTTATGGTTAACGTGGCGGTTGTCGCGTTCTGTCTGGGGTCAGGGTGTGACAACTTTCTTGGTATCAGAGCCTGGTTTTATGATTCTTATACTTTTTTAGTCGAGCCAATGGGTCCAACTTTGTTTCTATGTCATCCTAAGGTATCTTATTGCCTTGATGTTGACCTTGCATTTTCTTTCCTTTCTTCCTTTCAGTTATTATGGCACCTCCGGTTCGTCGTCGAGGACACGCTCCTCGTGATCCTCCGAGTCCTCTACTATCTTCTGTTCCTCGTGGACCTCGAGAACATGTTTCTTCTGATCATGCCGTTCCTCCGATGGTTACGGACCCTATCAATTCTGATCATAGGATGCCAGTTTTCCAGGTAGAGCAACCACGGGCCCAGTTGTGGGTTGAGCATATGATGACACCGGAGTAGTACCAATTGTATTATGATCACATTCGAATACATGGTGTTCCATCACCTACAACGGCTCATACGACTACGACTATCACTGAAGAGGTTCTTCGTGCTAATGAACCGATTCAACCTACAACTAATGTACCAGTTTTTACTCCAGAAATGGCTTTAGGAGGTTCTACTTCTCGAGGTGCACTTTTTATACCTGATTTGGTGAAAGCGGTTGAAAACATGGGGACTTCGAAATTTGACTGTGCAAGAGATGTTTCTAAAGCGGGGGCATGGTTAAAGGAGATTAGAGAGACCTTTGACACCTTGATGATTGAAGAATGTTATCGTGTGGTCATTGCGACCAAGCTGTTAGGCCCAGATGCACGACGATGGTGGCAGAATCTAAAAGAGACATCTTCAGTTACTATTACATGGGCTATTCTTGTGGAACGATTCAAAGATCGATATTTCTCTCAGTACATCAAGGATCAGAAGACAAAGGAGTTCTTCAACCTGTTTCAAGGCATTATGTCGGTCGTGGAGTACGAAAGCAAATTTTTTTAATTGCGAGAATTCGCTCCTGAGTCATATACAAGAGAGACTTATGCAAGAGATTTGAAGATAGTCTTAACTTAAATATTCGAGATCGCATCAAGTCCGGAGACAAGTACAAGAGTCTTGGCGATCTCGTAGAAGAAGCCCTGAGGGTAGAAAGTTTAGTTCAGGCGAGACATAAGCTTGCAGAACGATCTCAAAAGAAAAGGCAACAATGCATTTCCAGGAAATGCATCGAAGGTGTATAGGGGTGTAGGATCTTCGCGTGGTGCACCAAGTTCGGTATCTATTAGTTTTCCTCAACCTCGGGAGCAGTTTAGTAGAGGCGGGAGCAACGTCTCGGGATCGATTAGTGAAAATCGCAAGTGCCAGAATTGCTTAAAATATCACGATGGCCCATGTAAGGTCCTCGAGTATGTTTTCAGTGTCGACAGTCGGGGCATACGCGAAGTTCTTGTCCTCAGCTTATGGGAGCGAGCAGTCAGTGTTCTGGTCAGCTTCGTGGTGAACTAACATATTCTACACCCAGAGATACTCGATCTGCAGTTACCAGAGTGTCCGATGCCTCAAGCGGCCCTAGTACTCAATCACCTATGCAAGGAAGGAAGCAAACTAGAGTATTTCATATTTTCCAGGAAGAGGCGCGCTTAGATCCGAAGGTTGTGACAGGTAATTTATAATCTGAGTATTTTCACATGCTAGATCTAACCCCGCCTTGTTATGCCACTTGATTACGAATAAAACATTCATAAGAAATTATATCTTTCCAAATTTTTAAATCACAATCTCACTTAATATTGCTTCTTTAGGCCATGTGTTTATGGGTGACCATCATGTCTACGCTTTATTTGACCCAGGTTCTGATAGGTCTTATATCCGGGATGATCTTACTGCGATCTTAGATTATCCTATCTCTCATTTGTCACCTGAAATCATCATTCATACCCCTCTTGGAGAGCGTCTAATTCGTGATTCGGTATTCCTTGGTTGTCCATTGAAGATCAAAGATGTCATTCTAGAGGCTGAATTGATACCATTGCCTTTGATTGATCTTGATGTTATTCTTGGCATGGATTGGCTTTCTTCTCATCATGCAATTCTCGACTGCCACGAGAAGCTTGTTATTTTTCGTAGACCAGGATTCTCAGAACTTGTTTTTGAAGGTAAACTTCAAACGAGATCCCTCTCTTTTATTTCAATGTTGACTGCGCATAAATTAATGTGTAAGGGTTGTGAGGCATTCTTGGCATTTGTCATCGATACTTCTCTTTCTGAAACTAAACTAGATGACATCCCGATCGTGAATGAATTTTCTGATGTCTTTCCCGAAGACTTACCAAGACAACCTCCGAATCGAGAGATTGATTTTTCCATCGACATACTTTCTAGAATCACACCTATATCGAATACTACATATCGAATGTCGCCTGCTGAGCTCAAGGAACTCCAGACACAACTTGGAGAATTATTGGAGAAGGGGTTCATACAACCTAGCACATCTTCGTGGGGTGCTCCAGTTCTTTTTGTCAAGAAGAAAGATGGATCATTTCGCCTATGTGTCGACTACCGTCAATTGAACAAGGTGAAAATCAAGAATAAATATCCTCTTCCAAGAATCGATGATCTGTTTGATCAATTGCAAGGAGCAACTGTGTTCTCAAAAATTGATTTGCGATCTTGTTATCACCAACTCAAGATTAGGGAATCTGATATCCCTAAGTCTACTTTTCGAACCAGATACGGTCATTTTGAATTCTGTGTTATGCCTTTTGGACTCACAAATGCTCCTGCAGCTTTTATGGATCTTATGAATTGGGTCTTTCGGCCGTACTTAGATAAGTTTGTCATCATCTTCATTGATGACATTATTATTTATTCTAAATCGGACGACGAGCATTCTCATCATCTAAGAATTGCTCTGAACATTCTCAGAGAAAATCAGCTTTATGCTAAGTTCTCAAAGTGTGAATTTTGGCTTCATGAGGTAAGCTTTTTGGGTCATCACATTTCTAAAGAAGGAATCTACGTCGATCCAGTGAAGATTCAAGCTATACTAGATTGGGAGCGTCCAAAAAACGTGATACAGATTCGTAGTTTTCTGGGATTAGCTGGATATTATCGACGGTTTGTCAAAGACTTTTCGTTATTGGCTTCATCTTTGACAAAATTGACTCAAAAAGGGGTAAAATTTGAATGGAGTGAAGAATGCGAGGAAGCATTTCAAGAATTGAAAAGACGACTCATTTCAGCTCCTATTCTTTCTTTGCCAGACCCAGCGATTGTAGAATTTACCATTTATAGCGAAGCTTCAAGACAAGGATTAGGATGCGTTCTCATGCAAGAAGGAAAGGTTATTGCCTACGCTTCAAGGCAATTGAAGAAGAACGAAGAAAATTATCCTACACATGATTTAGAGTTGGCTGCAATCGTCTTTGCATTGAAGATCTGGAGGCACTATCTGTACGGTGCAACTTGTCGGGTTTTCACTGATCACAAGAGCTTAAAGTATATCACCACGCAAAAGGAGCTCAACATCAGGCAAAGACGATGGATGGAGTTGATTAGTGACTATGACTTAGTAATCGATTATCATCCTGGCAAGGCGAACGTTGTTGCAGATGCTCTGAGTAGAAAGTGTTCTACCTCACTTGCTTCAATTCAATCTTTTTATCTTCCTATGTTGGAGCAATTTAAATCTTTACACATTTCGCTCGATTGTGAAAAGTCTAATGATTCTGCCTTAATCGCCAAATTCGAGGTTAGACCTACCTTGTTCGAGCAAATTCGAGAAAGACAATCACACGATGTTTATTTACAACAGAAGATGGCGAAGCTAAATCTAGGAAAAGAAACAGAATTTCAAATTCGGGATGATGGACTTCTTACTTTTAAAAATCGTGTTTGTGTTCCATCAGAACTTGATGTTCGTAGAGCTATTCTTGAGGAAGCCCATTTTTCAGCCTATGCTATGCATCTTGGTAGTACCAAAATGTACAGAACACTTCGGGAGCATTATTGGTGGCCAGGTATGAAACGGGACATTGCTGAATTTGTATCAAAGTGCTTATCATGCCAACAGATTAAAGCGGAACACCAAAAACCAGCCGGCATGCTTCAACCACTACCTATTCTTGAGTGGAAATGGGAAAACATCACAATGGATTTTGTTTCTGGTTTACCTCGAACTCAAAAGGGTCATGACTCAATTTGGGTCATTGTCGATCATCTGACGAAATCGGCACATTTCCTTCCAGTGCATACCAATGAAACTTTAGAGAAACTTGCAAAGTTATATGTCGATGAGATCGTGAGATTGCACGGAGTACCAGTGTCAATCATATCTGATCGTGATCCAAGATTCACTTACCGTTTTTGGCCTAGTCTACAGAAAGTGCTAGGTATAAAATTATTATTCAGTACCTCGTTTCATCCATAGACTGATGGACAGTCAGAGAGAACTATACAGAAACTAGAAGACATGCTACGTACAGTGGTGTTGAATTTGGGAGGTAGCTGGGATAAGTACGTGACTTTGGTGGAGTTTGCTTATAACAACAGTTATCATTCAAGCATTGGAATGCCCCGTACGAAGCTCTGTATGGCCGAAAGTGTCGAACACCGCTCTTTTAAGATGAGGTTGGTGAGAGACAAATCGAACAAGTAGAGCTTATCGAAGACGCGAAGGCAAAAATACAACTTATTCAAGACAGACTTAAGGCAGCAAGATCGACAGAAAAGCTACGCAGATAATAGGAGTCGCGATTTGGAGTTTATTGAATGAGACAAAGTTTTTCTGAAAGTTTCTCCATGGAAGGGCGTGTTGCGATTCCGCCATCGAGGAAAGTTGAGTCCAAGGTATATTGGCCCATTTATGATCGTGCAAAGGATTGGCTGTGTCGCGTATCGACTTGAGCTACCATCGGAATTGTCAAAGATTCACGATGTCTTCCATGTCTCTATGCTTAGAAAATATGAACCAGATCCTTCGCACGTGCTCAAATATCCCCCAATTGTATTAAAGGAAAATCTATTGTACGAAGTAAAACCTGTTCAAATTGTAGATCGCCGAGAGAAAATGCTTCGTAACAAATCCATTCCTATGGTGAGAGTTCTATGGAGAAGTGATCAAATTGAAGAAGAAACATGAGAACCAGAGTCAGTCATGCGTCAACAACATCCAAATCACTTTTCATCTCTAGGTACGTTTATGTTTCGAGGATGAAACTTTTTAGAGGATAGGATACTTTATAATATCTTAGCCCAACTAGATTTTTTTTAGAAAGCCCAAAACCTATTTATTTATTTTTATGGCCCAAAAGGCCAGCCCTATCTTAGCCCAACTAGATTTTTTTTAGAAAGCCCAAACTTATTTATTTATTTATTTTGTGGCCCAAAGTTTCAGCCAACTTAAATGGCCTGATATATAATTATTAAGGCTAAAGTTAAAAAAAAAGAAAAGAAAAGAAAGAAGAACGGGAGAAGAAAAACAAAAGAGGAGAAAGAAGAGAGTGAAGAGGAGACACCCTTGTTGATCAAATTCTCCCTTAGAACCCTCATCCTAGGTAGTTTCTAAGTTGTTTTGAGGTAAGTGATGTGTGAATTAAGCTTTCTTCTTCCATGGTTTTGTAATTTTGTGGGGTTTTTCTTTTTGGTATGTGGGTAATTCGCAGACTGTTCGAACTGATTTTGACAAAGCTATTGCCCTTGAAAGTTTGCAAACTTAATTTCTGTACGTAGCTGAGCTCGTTATCTTTCTGTAGCCACTTGAAATGCCTCAATCCGATTATTCTACAATTAGTTATGATTTTTCTCGTAAACTGCCGCTAGCTGGAAAATTTCAGAATTTTTAGGGTCGAATTCAAATTTATTTTTTATCGTTTCGTTTAGTTAACGTATTGAAACGGGTTATGTGGGATTGGGAACTGATGTTGAGGAGTTATATGTTATTTTTATTTAATATCGACTCGTTCGAACTCGATTATGATTTATTTTTAGCAATGAAAGGCGATGTTACCGCTAATAGTTAGTTATATTTGATTTGTCTTTAATTACTCATCTCCTTTCTAGGTAAAGAACTATCGACGAAGGGCAAGGGATCGACTTCAGATTCAGGAGAGAGTTAATCACTTCCTTTTGAGTTGATAATTCGGGAACGTCTTCTCTTGTGGGAAGTGTGGACCCTCGATAAATGTGCATTTATTTTAGTTTTAGTTAATTGATAAGAAAATTATTTGGTATTGTATTATGTGGTAAAGAGTCTGATTGGCTCGATTTCTCTGGTTAGAGTCCTGTTAGCCATTTTATGAGTATTATTGATTTTAACTTATGTTGAAGAGCCTTGTCGGCTCGATATCTGATAGCATTTATTGTGAATTATTTGAGAATTGATTTCTGGTTATTCTAGTGTGCCAATTAATACTCTAACTTGAGTCGTTATTCATCTTATGATGCATATGCATATGTATGCTTGGTATCAAGGTTAAGTAGCCTGAATTGGTCACGGTTCGGGTGAGTTGGAGCGACATTGATTAAGAAGCTCGAATTGTCGCTGTTCGGGTGAGTTAGAGTGACAACCAAGTTGCCCGTTGTTTGGCAAACTCGGGTGAGTTAGATCTAACGGGGCACCTGTCCATTTGCCAAATACTGATACTCTGGAGGGTGATCGTTAGATGGATCAGTCTATTATAGGCTCAGTCAACGTCACCGGTGTGGGACATGCATGTCATATATGTTTATATGTTTGATCATTTCAAGTATTCACGTCGATATTGAATTGTGCACTTTAGCACTTGGCGTGTTGAGAAAGAATATTAATGTGCATTTTATCTAGAGTAATGGTGACGGGCTTGGACTGTCTCTCGACGGAGAGCTCAGTTCGAGGAGGATATTGACTACCCACGCGTTTTTTATGTGATAACATGTTGTTTGAACTAATTGTGTTATTCATAAATGTGCACTAAGGTTTTTATTTTCATTAATATGTATACTGAGTGAGAAATTGTTATTGTGGGACGAAATGTTGGATTTTATGTTATGAACCGCGAGTGGGAATACATGCTTCGTATAAGGGTCGGGGTGACCGGCTTATCACCTCACTGAGCTAGTGGTTTTGCTCACCCCCATAATTTTTTCCTTTTCAGGCTGTGATATCGTTTTGGTTGGAGGTTTGCCTATCGTTTGCTCGTCATCCAATCAGTGTTTTGGGTACTTTTTCTTTTATGTAAATTGACGGATTCATTGGCGAGATTGTATAGTTTATATTTGGTGACCTCCTTGATGTTCTTTTTGTACCTTCGTGATGTTATATCGTTCATGTATATTTTCTTTAAACTAATTTATATTGTTGTATTTTGTACCTTTGTAAATCCTTGTTGATACTTTGTGAGATGATGTCCTCGGGTTGTACCCGTTGTTATTAATTGTTCAGTTCTACAGGTACTTGATAGCAAGTCTTATGTTTTCTATAAACTTTGTGGAGTGGAGTGCACCCATTCCGCGAAATTTATGGTTAACGTGGCGGTTGTCACGTTCTGTCTGGGGTCGGGGCGTGACAGCTGGCGCTTGCAAATAGTAACTATGCGGCACTCAACGCACGCTATGTTGTGATGGATGGTCGGTTGAGGCAGATGTATGATCGTGAGCGCGTGGTGGATAGGAATATCAGTGATCTACATAGAGTGTTTCATGGATAGCGTGCAGAGATGAGTGGAGATGAGGATGATGATGCTCCGGAGGAATAGAGTTGCCAGGTCTTTTATCTTTTCGGATTCTTCTCATCCCCATTCTCTTTTACACTTTATAGGTGGAGACTTGATTGTTGTGGGTGTAGTGTATGATTCATGTGTGGGTGGCATGTATTTGTTATTGAAGATTGTTCTTGGGTGATTGATTGTTGAAAGATGTTCACCTGGATTTGTTTTCGATTGATTAGTGATGAGATTTCTTCATGTTATGCATGTGCCTTATTTTGATGCATGTTGATTTGTTGATGATGAGCATGTTCTATTTTTACTTGTAATTCATAGAAAATTGATATTGATTGCACGCTTTGAAGAGTCTTAGGATTCTATTACCCATGTGAGGATTTGAGTCTTTTATTGTGCTACAAGCACTATAGTTTATTCTTGAGAGTCGTTTATATACTCGTATTCTAGAACTTACTTGGAGTCTTGTCTAAAGTCCATAATTGATAGATGCTAGGAAATGATCTTAGACCATTATTGCTGATTATGTCACTTAGCCAAATTTATCCTACCTTGTTATATGATTATCATTGATGCCCTTTTGAGCCTTTAAGCTTTTTCTTTGGCAAGCCCTTGATAAACAGTCGTTTACATTTTGAGCCTTGAACACCAATTACTAGTAAAGAGTAGAGGTAAATAAATGATATATGAAGTTTTGAAGAGAAATAGGAAGGAGAGATTTGGTGTGATAAGAATCAAGAGACAAGAGGTTAAGTCTTTCAAGGGATAGTGCCTGAAATCGGTATCCCTAATGCTAGAAAGGGTAGTGCCCAAAACTGGTACCTTTATACCTGAAGAACACCGGAATTGGAATTCTATTGCGAAGAAGAGATGTTGATATAAGTGAAGATGGATAAAGCGTATATTGAAGTGTTCATAAGAAGGACAAAGGAGAAAAGAAGGAAGCTGTTGAAAAGCAAATCTCCAAGGTACTTCTTTACAAGTAATTAGTTACTTTTCTATATTCTCCTACCTTGACCAAAGAGCCAACATTACAACCTATATACAAGTCCTTTGTGATCCTAGTATTGAAATAGTTATGGATGGATTTTTTAGACCCTTGTCAAGCTTATGGTTACGCGAATATATGAATTGAGATTGAGTGTCGATATCAACCCATGTAATGTACATTTTTTACACTTAAGAGAGAGAGTAAACACTTACCCGTGAGCTAGATGACGTAGCACTCGTAGAAGTATTGTGATTAATTGATGTTTTTGCATGAATGAAAGGTATGATGGATTGCATATTTTGAATTGATATAATTACATGTGTTAGGATAGGTTGTGCTTGATCTTGTGATTACACTCTCTAGATTTGTTTTGATTTTCGTTGCCTCGAGATGAGCAATACGTAAGTTTGGGGGTTTGATGATAGTGTAAATTCACGTATTTTTGGCTCTGATTTGTGAGGGAAAGGAGCACCATTGAGTCTTTTATTGAGATGAATTGGTATGTTTATGGAAAAGGCACGAATCAGAGGGTACAAGGGCTTTTTGAACATATTTGTACAGGAAAACAGGTCTTAAAGGCTTGGAATTGGAAGACACGATTTTTAAGGTAATTTTCAAAGGCCGTTTGACCTCAGGACCTTGTTCGACCATCATCACTTAGGTCGAACAAGGTGACAAAGTCGAGCAGAATATGCAGCAACGTACAGGGAGCTTGCTCGACTTGGAGATGTTGCTCGACCAGAATCATCTTGGTCAAGTAGATGAGGAAAGGTCGAACAAAATATGCAAAACTTACAGTGAGCTTGCTCGACTATTGCTCGAGTTGAAGGCCTTGCTGGACCAGTCAAGGCTTGGTCGAATGGATTCTCGCTGCTTCTATTTTTTAGAAATTCTGGATTTCTTTTACCAAATTTGATGTGTGCTTCAAGCAAAAGCCCAACCTAAGCCCATAAGGAGGTTCCATGAGTATAAAAGAAGAGCTTTCGCAGGAGAATAGGGAGGACACACAACATTTATCATCCATCCATCACTGAAACCCTACCATCATCCTAAGGAGTCGTGACGAGAGGTTCGTCTGGAGAGTCAAGTAAGATCATACTAATCAATCATGATTGTTCCTAGATCAATCATGGGCTAGAGCCGCTCTGGTAGTTCTAGGATTATGAAAAGTTTTATGAGTTAATCGAATTTCTATGTGTAAACTCCGTACAATACTACTTGTGGTTTATTTTATATAAGATTGTACTTTTTAAATTCATACTCAGTCATTTTGTGCATCATTAACTATTATGTAGAGTCTGAATACATATATTGGTTATTGATTAAGTACGTTCACTGCTAAGCAGGATTACATGTTATAATTATAAGTGAAGGGATTCCGAAGTCTTATTAGAACTATCTTATATAAATACTTGTTAATTGAATATTATTCGGGTTAATAAGTAGGATAAAGAGTATAACGTCATAGTACCTATATAGGGAGATCATATCGGGTTAGAGTACTAAGTGCACGGGAAATAATTGATATTGATAGTGCCTAGAAAGGGGGTGAATTATATCTCTTGCTCCAAGGATATTCACACGTGTCATACGCCTGTTTACTGTGTCTATAGAGTAAACTTGCATGGTTTAGTGATGCGTTCATAAACCACAAGGTAGAGTCGGACATCAATGCATGGAAAGGAAATTAATAAATAAAACTGGACAACCCGAAGAACTACCTAATTTCTTACTTGCTCACAACCGTATTTTTTCTATTGCTTGTTTATTTAATTTGCTATCTAAATCCTTTGTTATTTAGTTCGTAACTTTTCCAAACAAATTTGCCAACATAGTCTTAGTTAATTAGAATATAATTAAATTTATAATCATCTGTCCCTTGGGTTCGATAATCACTTGGTTGCCTATCAAAACTACAATTGATATCCTTCATACTTGGGGATAATTTTGTGTGTTGAGAAAACGCTCCTCAGGGGGTTATTCTTAGAGTAAATTATTAGGTTATTATTTTTTTATCTTTTTTTGCTTCTGACATAATTCTCTTTTGAAGCAAAAAAATTACAACAAGTATATGTACAACCAATTGTACATATAAAATAGATATGATAATAGTTAAAATAGATTTAATAATGTATAAAAAATAATTAAAATAAAATTCCATATATGCTAATAAAATTAGTCAAAGTAATAGCATAACAACTTGTAAAAAAGTGAGACCACTAATAAATAAGTAGACCTAACCATATTTGACAATTCACACGAGTCTCACACATTTTTAGTTTTTTTTCATTTATTGTAATTTATTTTTTTAATTTAAGAGGGATTCTTGTGTGAATCGATCTCACACGTAAGTCTGTTTTATGAAAGTTATTGCTTACTATGTAAAATTTACTCTTAACTCACAGTAATTTTTTTAAAAAAACATTAATTCATAACTTTAAAGAATAAATTTTCACCTAAGTAATCAATAAATAACGGAATGTAAGAATTTGAAGAGTAATTCTCTTATTTAGAAGAGTGATAACTTATCTCTCTAAGGAGTAATTTTCTTATAAAAAAATGTAAAAATATGATTCATTTGCGAACTCAATTCATATGATTGTTTGCATTGATTTTTTAAAATGTTATGCTCCCTACTTCCCAATTTCAACTTCACACTTTCCATTTTGATCCATCTCAAAGTCAACTTCACACTTCCATAAAAAAAGCAACAAACTAATATCCCTCTAACATACTTTATTTTCAAATTTGTCATCATCTTTTTAACCCATATAAAATACTTTATCATTTATTTATTACCCAAAAATACCATACTACCCTTAAAAAATAAGTAACAAAATGACTTTTTTTAAACTTCGTATCTACAGTAAATGTGAACTTGAATTTAGGACGAAGGGAGTAGTTAATTAGTGGAACCTTTCACACGTCCATGTATATTTACAGCTTTTAAAAAATAAATATTAATACTCCCTCTATTCCGCGTTACGGTTTACGTTTTCCATTTTACTTTGTCTCATATTAAGTTTTACATTTCTTTTTTTGTCAAGTTGAGTTCAAAACAAAACAATTAATTATTCAACACACAACACTAATACAACTACTAACTTAATATTAAATATTATTTTTCTCACCTCACTACACATTAAAGTATTATACCTCTTAATCTAGGTGCAAAAAGCAAACATACTATTAGACAGGACCGATCATTACTCGCACATAACCATAAAACTTATCTAAAAGAAACTAATCTATAGAATTTTGTAAGCGTTGCAGACTAAGAACTTTAGGGCTAGGGTTTATGTTTGAAGCAGAAAAGAAAGAAGGAAACAGGTTTTCTGGTTCCATGATAAATGCAGGAAGAAGAAAGAAAAGAGAAAGAAGAGGGTGAGAATTTTACCTCTCTCTGTTTGCAACTATGAAGCGAGTTCATTGTGTGTGTGCAGAATAAGGAAGATTCATACGGCTGATTGAAATAATAGTGCGTATCTCTTCATAGGACTAAACAGATTTCCCGGAGATAAAGGAGTTGTTAAGAGTGAAGACTTCTTCTTTTATGAAGATTACGACTTATGTTTCTTGGAACTTAAGATATCTCATATCTGCTTCTATTTGAATTCAGGGCTGACAGAAGTAAGGAGTGGGCTGGGCTTGAATATGGCTTCAAAGAGTTTGAAATAGTGGGCTTTAAAGATTGGACCATGAAAGAAATTATAGTTTAAACTTACAGGGTGTTACATCCTGCCCTCCTATTAAAAATTTTGTCCTTGAAATTTCATAATTATATAAATGTCTTACCCGTAATGAAAGAGGGGTATCTTGCTTGAATTTCATCTTCTCTTTCCTATGTAGCCTCATCTTCCGTGTGTCGACTCCATTGAACTTTAACGAGTGGCACATCATGACTTTGAATTCTTTGGATCTTTCGCTCCAAAACGGACACAAGTTCTTCTTTATATGTTAGATCCTTACTAATCTCCAACGTCGAGAAGTTCAACACGTGGCTAGGATCATGAACATATTTTCTCAACATCGAAATGTAGAAAACATTATGCACGGAGGATAACTCAGGTGGCAAAGCAAAACGATAGGCTAGATCTCCAACTCTCTCAAGAATTTGAAATGGACCAACGAAATGGGGTCTTAGCTTCTCTCTTCTTCCAAATCGTATGACACGCATCATGGGAGCCACCTTAAAAAAGACATGATATCCGACTTCAAAATGTAAACCTTTTCTTCTTTGATCAGCATACGACTTTTGTCGATCTTGAACGGTCTTGATCCTTTCTTGAATGATTCTGACCTTGTCCACTGCTTCTTCTATTAGCTTGGGGCCTAGGACAGCCTTCTCACCAACATCATCCCAATACAATGGTGATTTACACTTCCTTCCATAGAGCGTCTTATAAGGAGACATCTTGATAGTGGCTTGATAGTTGTTATTGTAAGCAAACTCGACTAGGGGTAGAAACTTTTCCCACGCTTCATCCATGTCAAGTGTGCAGGCTCTTAATATAATATCTTAGTTCAACTAGATTTTTTTTAGAAAGCCCAAAACCTATTTATTTATTTTATGGCCCAAAAGGCCAGCCCTATCTTAGCCCAACTAGATTTTGTTAGAAAGCCCAAAACCTAATTATTTATTTTTATGGCCCAAAAGGTCAGCCCAATTAAGCCCAACTAGATTTTTTTTAGAAAGCCCAAATTTATTTATTTATTTATTTTGTGGCCTAAAGTTTCAGCCCACTTAAATGGCCTGATATATTATTATAAAGGCTAAAGTTAAAAAAAAGAGAGAGAAGAACGGGAGAAGAAAAGCAAAAGAGGGGAAAGAAGAGAGGAAGAGGAGAAACCCTTGTTGATCAAATTCTCCCTTACAACCCTCATCCTAGGTGGTTTTTAAGTTGTTTTGAGGTAAGTGGTGTGTGAATTAAGCTTCCTTCTTCCATGGTTTTGTAATTTTGTGGTGTTTTTCTTTTTGGTATGTGGGTAATTCGCAGACTGTTCGAACTGACTTTGAGATAGCTATTGCCCTCGAAACTTTACAAACTTAATTTCTGTACGTAGCTGAACTCGTTAGCTTTCCGTAGCCACTTGAAACGCCTCAATCCGATTATTCTACAATTAGTTATGATTTTTCCCGTAAACTGCCGCTAGCTGGAAAATTTCAGAATTTTATGTCGAATTCAAACTTATTTTCTATCGTTTCGTTTAGTTAATGTATTGAAACGGGTTATGTGGGATTGGGAACTGATGTTAAGGAGTTACATACCATTTTTATTTAATATCGACTCGTTCGAACTCGATTAGGATTTGTTTTTAGCAATGAAAGGGATGTTACCGCTAATAGTTAGTTATATTTAATTTGTCTTTAATTACTCATCTCCTTTCTAGGTAAAGAATCATCGACGAAGGGCAAGGGACCGACTTCAGATTCCGGAGAGAGTTAATCACTTCCTTGTGAGTTGATAATTCGGGAACGCCTCCTCTTGTGGGAAGTGTGGACCCTCGATAAATGTGCATTTATTTAGTTTTAGTTAATTGATAAGAAAATTATTTGGAATTATGTTATGTGGTAAAGAGCCTGATTGGCTCGATTGCTCTGGTTAGAGTCATGTTAGCTATTTTATGAGTATTACTGATTTTAACTTATGTTGAAGAGCCTTGCCGGCTCGATATCTGATAGCATTTATTGTGAATTATTTGAGAATTGATTTCTGGTTATTCTTGTGTGCCAATTAAGACTCTAACTTGAGTCGTTATTCATCTTATGATGCACATGCATATGTATGCCTGGTACATTAATTAAGTAGCCCAAATTGGTCACGGTTCGGGTGAGTTGGAGCGACATTGATTAAGTAGCCCGAATTGTCGCGGTTCGGGTGAGTTAGAGTGACAACCAAGTTGCCCGTGATTGGCAAACCTGGGTGAGTTAGATCTAACGGGGCACCTGTCCATTTGCCAAATACTGATACTCTGGAGGGTGATCGTTAGATGGATCAGTCTATTATAGGCTCAGTCAACGTCACCGGTGTGGGACATGCATGTCATATATGTTTATATGTTTGATCATTTCAAGTATTCACGTCGATATTGAATTGTGAACTTTAGCACTTGGCGTATTGAGAAAGAATATTAATGTGCATTTTATCTAGAGTAACGGTGACGGGCTTGGACTGTCTCTCGACGGAGAGCTCAGTTCGAGGAGGATATTGACTACCCACGCGTCTTTTATGTGATAACATGTTGTTTGAACTAATTGTGTTATTCATAAATGTGCACTAAGGTTTTTATTTTCATTAATATGTACACTGAGTGAGAATAATTATTGTGGGACGAATTGTGGGATTTTATGTTATGAACCGCGAGTGGGAGTACATGCTTCGTATAAGGGTCGGGGTGACCGGCTTATCACCTCACTGAGCTAGTGGTTTTGCTCACCCCCCATCATTCTTTCCTTTTCAGGCTGTTGATATCGTTTTGGTTGGAGGTTTGCCTATCGTTTGCTCATCATCCAATCCGTGTTTTGGGTACTTTCTCTTTTATGTAAATTGACGGATTCATTGGCGAGATTGTATAGTTTATATTTGGTGACCCCCTTGATGTTCTTTTTGTACCTTCGCGATGTTATATCGTTCATGTATATTTTCTTTAAACTAAGTTACACCGTTGAATTTTGTACCTTTGTAAATCCTTGTTGATACTTTATGAGATGATGTCCTCGGGTTGTACCCGTTGTTATCAGTTGTTCAGTTCTACAGGTACTTGATAGCAAGCCTTACGTTTTCTATAAACTTTGTGGAGTGGAGTGCACCCATTCTGTGAAATTTATGGTTAACGTGGCGGTTGTCGCGCTTTGTCTGGGGTCGGGGCGTGACAACTTTCTTGGTATCAGAGCCTGGTTTTATGATTCTCATTCTTTTTGTGTCAAGCCAATGAGTCCAACTTTGTTTCTATGTCATCCTAAGGTATCGTATTGCCTTGACGTTGACCTTGCATTTTCTTTCCTTTCTTCCTTTCAGTCATTATGGCACCTCCAGTTCGAGGTCGAGGTCGAGGTCGAGGTCGAGGACACGCTCCTCGTGATCCTCCGAGTCCTCTACTCTCTTCTGTTCCTCGTGGACCTCGAGGATATGTTTCTTCTGATCATGTCATTCCTCCGACGGTTATGGACCCTATCAATTCTGATCATAGGGTGCCAGTTTCCCAGGTAGAGCAACCATGGGCCCAGTTGCGGGTTGAGCACATGATGACACCCGAGCAGTACCAATTGTATTATGATCACATTCGAATACATGGTGTTCCACCACCTACAACGGCTCATACAACTACGACTGTCACTGAAGAGGTTCTTCGTGCTAATGAATCGATTCGACCTACATCTAATGTACCAGTTTTTACTCCAGAAATGGCTTTAGGAGGTTCTACTTCTCGATGTGCACTTTTTATACCTGATTTGGTGAAAGCAGTTGAAAACATAGGGACTTCAAATTTGACGGTGTAAGAGATGTTTCTAAAGCGGGGGCATGGTTAAAGGAGATTACAGAGACCTTTGACACTTTGATGATTGAAGAATGTTATCGTGTGGTCATTGCAACCAAGCTGTTAGGCCCAGATGCACGACGATGGTGGCAGAATCTTAAAGAGACATCTTCGGTTACTATTACGTGGGCTATCTTTGTGGAACGATTCAAAGATCGATACTTCTCTCAGTACATCAAGGAATAAAATTGAAAGGAGTTCTTCAACCTCTTTCAAGGCATTATGTCGGTCGTGGAGTACGAAAGCAAATTTCTGGAATTGCGAGAATTCGCTCCTGAGTCATATACGACGAGAGACTTATGCAAGAGATTTGAAGATGGTCTTAATTTAAATATTCAAGATCGCATCATGTCCGGAGACAAGTACGAGAGTTTTGACGATCTCGTAGAAGAAGTCCTGAGGGTAGAAGGTTTAGTTCAGGCGAGACATAAGCTTGCAGAACGATCTCAAAAGAAAAGGCAAGGGAGCGCATTTTCCAGGAAATGCATCAAAGGTGTATAGGGGTGTGGGATCTTCGCGTGGCGCACTAAGTTCAGTACCTATTAGTTTTCCTCAACCTCGGGAGCAGTTTAGTAGAGGCGGGAGCAATGTCTCGAGATCGGTTGGTGAAAATCGCAAGTGCCAGAATTGCTTAAAATATCACGACGGCCCCTGTAAGGCTCCTCAAGTATGTTTTCAGTGTCGACAGCAGGGGCATATGCGAAGTTCTTGTCCTCAGCTTATGGGAGCGAGCAATCAGGGTTCTAGTCAACTTCGTGGTAAACTAACATATCCTACACCTAGAGATACTCGATCTGCAGTTACCAGAGTGCCTGATGCCTCAAGCAGCCCTAGTACTCAATCACCTATGCAAGGAAGGAAGCAAACTAGAGTATTTCATATTTCCCAGGAAGAGGCTCGCTCAGATCCGAAGGTTGTGACAAGTAATTTATAATCTGAGTATTTTCACATGCTAGATCTAACCCCGCCTTGTTATGCCACTTGATTACGAATAAAACATTCGTAAGAAATTCTATCTTTTCGAATTTTTAAATCACAATCTCACCTAATATTGCTTCTTTAGGCCATGTGTTTGTGAGAGACCATCAGGTCTACGCTTTATTTGACCCAGGTTCTGATAGGTCTTATATCCTGGATGATCTTACTGCGATCTTAGATTATCCTATCTCTCATTTGTCACCTGGAATCATCGTTCATACCCCTCTTGGAGAGCGTCTAATTTGTGATTCGGTATTCCTTGGTTGTCCATTGAAGATCAAAGATGTCATTTTAGAGGCTGAATTGATACCATTGCCTTTGATTGATCTTGATGTTATTCTTGGCATGGATTGGCTTTCTTCTCATCATGTAATTCTCGATTGCCATGAGAAGCTTGTTATTTTTCGTAGACCAGGATTCTCAGAACTTGTTTTTGAAGGTAAACTTCAAACGAGATCCCTCTCTTTTATTTCAATGTTGACTGCGCATAAATTAATGCGTAAGGGTTGTGAGGCATTCTTGGCATTTGTCATCGATAATTCTCTTTCTGAAACTAAACTAGATGACATCCCAATCGTGAATGAATTTCCTGATGTCTTTCCCGAAGACTTACCAGGACAACCTCCGAATCGAGAGATTGATTTTTCCATTGACGTACTTCCTGGAATCACACCTATATCGATTACTCCATATCGAATGTCGCCTGCTGAGCTCAAGGAACTCTAGACACAACTTGGGAAATTATTGGAGAAGGGTTTCATACGACCTAGCACATCTCCATGGGGTGCTCCAGTTCTTTTTGTCAAGAAGAAAGATGGATCACTTCGTCTATGTGTCGACTACCGTCAATTGAACAAGGTGACTATCAAAAACAAATATCCTCTTCCAAGAATCGATGATCTGTTTGATCAATTGCAAGGAGCAACTGTGTTCTCAAAAATTGATTTGCGATCCGGTTATCACCAATTCAAGATCAGGGAATCTGATATCCATAAGTCTGCTTTTCGAACCAGATACAGTCATTTTGAATTCTGTGTTATGCCTTTTGGACTCACAAATGCTCCTGCAGCTTTTATGGATCTTATGAATTGGGTCTTTCGGCCGTACTTAGATAAGTTTGTCATCATCTTCATTGATGACATTCTTATTTATTCTAAATCGGACGACGAGCATTCTCATCATCTAAGAATTGCTCTGAACATTCTCAGAGAAAATCAGCTTTATGCTAAATTCTCGAAGTGTGAATTTTGGCTTCGTGAGGTAAGCTTTTTGGGTTATCAAATTTCTAAAGAAGGAATCTACGTCGATCCAGTGAAGATTCAAGCTATACTAGATTGGGAGCGTCCAAAGAACGTGACAGAGATTCATAGTTTTCTGGGATTAGCTGGATATTATCGACGGTTTGTCAAAGACTTTTCATTATTGGCTTCATCTTTGACTAAATTGACTCGAAAAGGGGTAAAATTTGAATGGAGTGAAGAATGCGAGGAGCATTTCAAGAATTGAAAAGACGACTCGTTTCAGCTCCTATTCTTGCTTTGCCAGACCCAGCGATTGGAGAATTTACCATTTATAGCGACGCCTCGAGACAAGGATTAAGATGCGTTCTCATGCAAGAAGGAAAGGTTATTGCCTACGCTTCAAGGCAATTGAAGAAGAACGAAGAAAATTATCCTACACATGATTTAGAGTTGGCTGCAATCGTCTTTGCATTGAAGATCTGGAGGCACTATCTGTATGGTGCAACTTGTCGGGTTTTCACTGATCACAAGAGCTTAAAGTATATCACCACCCAAAAGGAGCTCAACCTCAGGCAAAGGCGATGGATGGAGTTGATTAGTGACTATGACTTAGTCATCGATTATCATCCTGGCAAGGCGAACGTTGTTGCAGATACTCTGAGTAGAAAGTCTTCTACCTCACTTGCTTCGATTCAATATTTTTATCTTCCTATGTTGGAGCAATTTAAATCTTTACACATTTCGCTCGATTGTGAAAAGTCTAATGATTCTGCCTTAATCGCCAAATTCGAGGTTAGACCTACCTTGTTCGAGAAAATTCGAGAAAGACAATCACACGATGTTTATTTACAACAGAAGATGGCGAAGCTAAATCAAGGAAAAGAAACAGAATTTCAAATTCGGGATGATGGACTTCTTACTTTTAAAAATCGTGTTTGTGTTCTATCAGAACTTGATGTTCGTAGAGCTATTCTTGAAGAAGCCCATTCTTCAGCCTATGCTATGCATCCTGGTAGTACCAAAATGTATAGAACACTTCGAGAGCATTATTGGTGGCCAGGTATGAAACGGGGCACTACTGAATTTGTATCAAAGTGCTTATCATGCCAACAGATTAAAGCGGAGCACCAAAAACCAGCCGGCATGCTTCAACCACTACCTATTCCTGAGTGGAAATGGGAAAACGTCACAATGGATTTTGTTTCTGGTTTACCTTGAACCCAAAAGGGTCATGACTCAATTTGGGTCATTGTCGATCGTCTGACGAAATCGGCACATTTCCTTCCGGTGCATACCAATGAATCTTTAGAGAAACTTGCCAAGTTATATGTCGATGAGATCGTGAGATTGCACGGAGTACCAGTGTCAATCATATCTGATCGTGATCCAAGATTCACTTCCCGTTTTTGGCCTAGTCTGCAGAAAGCGCTAGGTACAAAATTACTATTCAGTACCTCGTTTCATCCACAGACTGATGGACAGTCAGAGAGAACTATACAGACACTAGAAGACATGCTACGTGCAGTGGTGTTGAATTTGGGAGGTAGCTGGGATAAGTACATGACTTTGGTGGAGTTCGCTTATAACAACAGTTATCATTCAAGCATTGGAATGCCCCCGTATGAAGCTCTGTATGGCCGAAAGTGTCGAACACCACTCTTTTGGGATGTGATTGGCGAGAGACAAATCGAACAAGTAGAGCTTATCGAAGATGCGAAGGCAAAAATACAACTTATTCGAGACAGACTTAAGGCAGCGCAAGATCGACAGAAAAGCTACGCAGATAATAGGAGGCGCGATTTGGAGTTTAATGAAGGAGACAAAGTTTTTCTGAAAGTTTCTCCATGGAAGGGCGTGTTGCGATTCCGTCGTCGAGGAAAGTTGAGTCCTAGGTATATTGGCCCGTTTACGATCGTGCAAAGGATTGGTCGTGTCGCGTATCGACTTGAGCTACCATCGGAATTATCGAAGATTCACGATGTCTTCCATGTCTCTATGCTTAGAAAATATGAACCAGATCCTTCGCACGTGCTCAAATATCCCCCAGTTGTATTAAAGGAAAATCTATCGTACGAAGTACAACCTGTTCAAATTGTAGATCGCCGAGAGAAAATGCTTCGTAACAAATCCATTCCTATGGTGAGAGTTCTATGGAGAAGTGATCAAATTGAAGAAGAAACATGGGAACCAGAGTCAGTCATGCGTCAACAACATCCAAATCTCTTTTCATCTCTAGGTACGTTTATGTTTCGAGGACGAAATTTTTTTGAGGAGGGGATACTTTATAATATCTTAGTTCAACTAGATTTTTTTTAGAAAGCCCAAAACCTATTTATTTATTTTATGGCCCAAAAGGCCAGCCCTATCTTAGCCCAACTAGATTTTGTTAGAAAGCCCAAAACCTAATTATTTATTTTTATGGCCCAAAAGGTCAGCCCAATTAAGCCCAACTAGATTTTTTTTAGAAAGCCCAAATTTATTTATTTATTTATTTTGTGGCCTAAAGTTTCAGCCCACTTAAATGGCCTGATATATTATTATAAAGGCTAAAGTTAAAAAAAAAAGAGAGAAGAACGGGAGAAGAAAAGCAAAAGAGGGGAAAGAAGAGAGGAAGAGGAGAAACCCTTGTTGATCAAATTCTCCCTTACAACCCTCATCCTAGGTGGTTTTTAAGTTGTTTTGAGGTAAGTGGTGTGTGAATTAAGCTTCCTTCTTCCATGGTTTTGTAATTTTGTGGTGTTTTTCTTTTTGGTATGTGGGTAATTCGCAGACTGTTCGAACTGACTTTGAGATAGCTATTGCCCTCGAAACTTTACAAACTTAATTTCTGTACGTAGCTGAACTCGTTAGCTTTCCGTAGCCACTTGAAACGCCTCAATCCGATTATTCTACAATTAGTTATGATTTTTCTCGTAAACTGCCGCTAGCTGGAAAATTTCAGAATTTTATGTCGAATTCAAACTTATTTTATATCGTTTCGTTTAGTTAATGTATTGAAACGGGTTATGTGGGATTGGGAACTGATGTTAAGGAGTTACATACCATTTTTATTTAATATCGACTCGTTCGAACTCGATTAGGATTTGTTTTTAGCAATGAAAAGGATGTTACCGCTAATAGTTAGTTATATTTAATTTGTCTTTAATTACTCATCTCCTTTCTAGGTAAAGAATCATCGACGAAGGGCAAGGGACCGACTTCAGATTCCGGAGAGAGTTAATCACTTCCTTGTGAGTTGATAATTCGGGAACGCCTTCTCTTGTGGGAAGTGTGGACCCTCGATAAATGTGCATTTATTTTAGTTTTAGTTAATTGATAAGAAAATTATTTGGTATTATGTTATGTGGTAAAGAGCCTGATTGGCTCGATTGCTCTGGTTAGAGTCATGTTAGCTATTTTATGAGTATTACTGATTTTAACTTATGTTGAAGAGCCTTGCCGGCTCGATATCTGATAGCATTTATTGTGAATTATTTGAGAATTGATTTCTGGTTATTCTTGTGTGCCAATTAAGACTCTAACTTGAGTCATTATTCATCTTATGATGCACATGCATATGTATGCCTGGTACATTGATTAAGTAGCCCGAATTGGTCACGGTTCGGGTGAGTGGGAGCGACATTGATTAAGTAGCCCGAATTGTCGCGGTTCGGGTGAGTTAGAGTGACAACCAAGTTGCCCGTGATTGGCAAACCTGGGTGAGTTAGATCTAACGGGGCACCTGTCCATTTGCCAAATACTGATACTCTGGAGGGTGATCGTTAGATGGATCAGTCTATTATAGGCTCAGTCAACGTCACCGGTGTGGGACATGCATGTCATATATGTTTATATGTTTGATCATTTCAAGTATTCACGTCGATATTGAATTGTGAACTTTAGCACTTGGCGTATTGAGAAAGAATATTAATGTGCATTTTATCTAGAGTAACGGTGACGGGCTTGGACTGTCTCTCGACGGAGAGCTCAGTTCGAGGAGGATATTGACTACCCACGCGTCTTTTATGTGATAACATGTTGTTTGAACTAATTGTGTTATTCATAAATGTGCACTAAGGTTTTTATTTTCATTAATATGTACACTGAGTGAGAATAATTATTGTGGGACGAATTGTGGGATTTTATGTTATGAACCGCGAGTGGGAGTACATGCTTCGTATAAGGGTCGGGGTGACCGGCTTATCACCTCACTGAGCTAGTGGTTTTGCTCACCCCCCATCATTCTTTCCTTTTCAGGCTGTTGATATCGTTTTGGTTGGAGGTTTGCCTATCGTTTGCTCATCATCCAATCCGTGTTTTGGGTACTTTCTCTTTTATGTAAATTGACGGATTCATTGGCGAGATTGTATAGTTTATATTTGGTGACCCCCTTGATGTTCTTTTTGTACCTTCGCGATGTTATATCGTTCATGTATATTTTCTTTAAACTAAGTTACACCGTTGAATTTTGTACCTTTGTAAATCCTTGTTGATACTTTATGAGATGATGTCCTCGGGTTGTACCCGTTGTTATCAGTTGTTCAGTTCTACAGGTACTTGATAGCAAGCCTTACGTTTTCTATAAACTTTGTGGAGTGGAGTGCACCCATTCTGTGAAATTTATGGTTAACGTGGCGGTTGTCGCGCTTTGTCTGGGGTCGGGGCGTGACACTTAACATGTCTTTCAAAATCCGAATTGTCCTTTCTGATTGTCCATCAGTTAGTGGGTGAAAAGTTGTGCTAAAGTTTAGTCTAGTTCCCATGGCCTTGTGCAAACTTATTCCAAACCTAGAAATAAAACGCATATCTCTATCAGACACTATTGACATTGGCACGCCGTGTAGCTTCACTATCTCTTGAATGTATAATTGTGCAAACTGCTCTATCTTGAATGTCATCTTTACGGGCAAGAAGTGAGCTGATTTGGTCAATTGATCAACGATGACCCATATAACATGATTTCCCTTTGAGGACCCTGGCAATCCCACGATGAAATCCATGGCAATTTGTTCCCATTTTCACTCAGTAATCTTGAGTGGTTTAAGCTTTCTGGCTGGCCACTGGTGTTCAATCTTAACCTGTTGGCAAGTTAAATATCTTTCAACAAAGTATCCAATATCTCGCTTCATATTTCTCCACCAAAATCTTTCCTTCAAATCATGGTACATCTTTGTTCCTCCCGGATGAGCAGTGTATGGCGCTCTATGCGCTTCACTTAAAATCTTTTCTCTCAATTCCTCAACCATCGGAACACATAATCTCAAATTCAATGTTAACACTCCCTCTTCAACCACTTTGAAACCAATGTATTCTCCTTCTTGTGCCTTTTTCTTCATCCCTTGCAAGAAATAATCTTGCTCTTGAGCTGCTTTTATTTCCATATTCAGACTTGGCTGGATTTCCAATACTGCAATGATCACCCTCATGTCGGAGGGTGATGCCACAAATTCAATTTGCATCTTATCAAATTCTTTGATCAACTCTTCTTGCTTGGTATACAAAATATTAAGCTCCATTTTAGTTTTTCGGCTCAAGGTATCGGCTACCACATTAGCCTTGCCTGGATGGTACTCAATAGTGCAGTAATAATCCTTCACCAACTCTAACCATCTTCGTTGTCTCATGTTGAGCTCCTTCTGTGTGAACAGATACTTCAAGCTTTTATGATCCGTGAAGATTGTACATCTTCCACTATAAAGGTAAGTGTCGCCAAATCTTCAAAGCATGAACTACGTCCGCTAACTCCAGGTCATGAGTAGGGTAGTTCACTTCATGCAGTTTCAACTGTCTAGAAGCATATGCAATAACTTTCCCATGTTGGATCAATACACACCCAAGTCCTTGCTTTGATGCATCACTCTAGATTGTGAACTCTTCATTGGGATTAGGGATTGTCAAGACTGGTGCTGAAGTCAAATCGTGCTTCAACTTTTGAAAACTTTCTTCACACTTCTCGAACCAAATGAACTTTTCTCCCTTGCGAGTCAAACGTGTCACCGGACTGACTATCTTTGAGAATCTTTCTATGAATCTTCAGTAATAGCCAGCTAATCCCAAGAAACTACGAACTTCTTGAACATTTGTAGGCATTTTCCATTGATTTACTGCTTCTATCTTAGATGGGTCTACCTCAATTCCTTGTGATGTCACCACATGTCAAAGGAATGTGACCTGATTCAACCAAAACTCACATTTCCTAAACTTCGCGTACAACTTCTCCTTGTGAAGTGTCTCGAATACCATTCTCAAATGCTCCTCATGCTGTGCTTCATCTTTGGAGTACACTAAAATGTCATCGATGAAGACTATAATGAATTGGTCAAGATATGGGTGAAAAACTCGGTTCATCAGATCCATGAACACTGCAGGCGCATTATTCAATCCAAAAGGCATGGTGACGAACTCGTAGTGTCCATAGCGAGTTCTAAAAGCAGTTTTGGAATTGTCTGACTCCTTCACTCTCAATTGATGGTATTCGGATCTCAAATCAATATTGGAAAATACACTTGCCCCTTCCAATTGATCAAACAAGTCTTCAATTCGAGGTAAAAGATACATGTTCTTAATCGTCAACCTATTAAGCTCTCGATAGTCAATACACATTTTCATTGATCCATCTTTTTTCTTAACAAAAAGGATCGACGCTCCCCATAGAGACACACTTGGGCGTAGAATCCCAAGTGTAAGAGCTCTTGTAGCTGGACTTTCAATTATTGTAGTTCCATGGGCGCCATTCTGTATGGAGCTTTGGATACTGGAGCTGATCCCGGTAGCAAGTCTATCGAAAACTCCACTTGACGATTTGGAGGTATCCCTGGAAAATCCTCCGGAAAGACATCGAGGTACTCACGTACAACAGGTATGTCGCTAGGCGATATCTCAGCAGTCTTGATGTCTATTATGTTATCTAGGAACCCTTGGTAAGACTTCTTCCTAAGCGTCTTTACAGCCTTCGCAGCAGACAAAATTTTTTATACAACACCACTCTTGATCTTGTGGACAATTTCTCTCTCTGATCTTGGTTCCCTTAAGGTCACTTCACGTTCCTTGTACTTGATATTGGCTTGATGATAGGTAAGACAATCCATCCCCAGAATCATGTCAAATCCGTGCATGTCCAAAACATACGGCTTGATGCTGAATTTAACTCCTTTAATGCATACGTCCACATTTTCCACTAAGGAATGTGAAATAATTCTCTCCCTCGAAGGTAAAGAAATCTCAAGAGGTTCATCGCTCTTGACTCGTTTATAGTTAATCTTATTAATTACTTTACAGAAATAAATGAATGCGATGCACCAGTGTCAAATAAAGTGAAAGCTTAGGATTTACCCACTGCTAACGTACTTGTCATAACATCAGGTTCATTGTCTCTTTCAGCTTGGTTCATGGTAAACACTCTTCCTCTTCCTCCAGTGGTTTGCCTTGAGTTTCCTCCCGGAGGTGGTCCCCTACGATCAGGTCTAAAGTTGGATGGCTTTGGGCAGTTTTGAGCTTGGTGATCATCTTCGTAGAACCTATAGCATTTGTTTTGTCCTCTGAGATATTCCCCGTGATGATTCTTTCCACACTATGAGCAGAGAGGCTTCGGTTTCTGTGCATTAGCAGGTGGGTTGTTGTTTGATCTTGCTTGCCTTTGATTGTTGTTTCTGCCCCGACTAGAACTCTCCCATTTCTTCTTGTTTGGGTTCTCCATTGGCTTATTGTTTGCTCGTCCTTTCAGCAGACAAGCTTCAACTTTCTAGGCCCTCATAAATGTGTCGGCATAACTCATATTATGTAGTGTAGACATTTTCTCTTGTATGTCCTGGTGCAGTCTATCCAGGAACTTTTTGGCTCGCTTCTCTTCAGTATTGACCAGCTGTGGAGCTGATCGGCGTAGCTGATTGAACCGCCGCTCATACTCAATCACGGTCAGGTTTCCTTGCTGGAGGTTGTAGAATTCATTCTCCATCCTATTGCGGTAAAACTGAGGGTAGTAATTTGCCATTGCAATGTTCTTCAACTCTGCCCAAGTGATGACCTCTCTATTCTCGGTTGGCCTCATCTCCCAATACCCATCCCACCAGTGATCAGCATCCTATTCCAATTGATAGGATGCGCATATTAATCGTTGTTCATCGTTGCATCTTATGAGGCAGAAAATCCTCTCGATTGCTCATGGCCACTCCTCCACATACTTAGGCCTTTCATTCCCTTTAAAGAAAGGTGGGCGGTTTGAGCGAAATTCATACACTATCTTTGTATGAGCATCAGGGTCAGCATTTGAAGGGTTTGGTGCGTTTGGGGAATTCGGAACATTCTGAGCATTTTGAGCATTTGGAACATTCTGAGGGTTTTGAACATCCCTTCTGGGAGGCATCCTTCAAATTCCACCATAAATAACTTTTGTATTTGTTCAAGTTAATGAATGAAAATAATAACGCATAGCATACTATTGCAGAAAAACAAGTACATGATAGAGGCACATATTTTAAAATAATAAAATTCATTGATCAACTAAATGGACGATTGTTTTAAACTTTGCAAAATAAATTAAAGTCGGATGCTAAATAATGAAATAAAAATTCAAGTCCCTAACATACGGGATTTTATTTATAGTTTTCAAAAAATAATTCTTGAAACTACGGCTTGCATAATCTAGTCTCCATATACTCCCGACTCCTCGGACGGGTCTATCTCGAAACTCTCATCAAGTACCCCTCATCCATGGCTCCATTTAGTACGTTATTGGGTACCGGTTCTGGTGCCAGTTCCGTTGCCACAAGGTAGTTCACCAGTAAATTTGCTTGTTCGTCATGCAATTCCCCCATATAATGTCCAGGAGGGGGGTTCAGTGGATACCACCTTGCAACCCTATCAAACAAGGAGGTGGTGAATCGTACATAGTCCATTTACAGGACTTGGAATTGGACCGAGTGATGTAGCCTTTCAGCAAACATGGGGTCCGCCACATCTCTCCAACCCCACGGCAAGGTACTAATGAGCTTTACTCTGGCCCAATAGTCTGTAATTCCCTCACCCACATCCTTAACTTGTCTCCACAACTGTAGCATGTGAGCAATATGGGTGGGTAGGTCATGTCGGACGTCTCGGTGATAGTTCAGGTAAGCTTGTTGTCGCTCTAAATCGTTTATCTAATGCACAATTTCTTTTATCATATAGTTTCACATAAAAATTTTAAATCCATCACTCATCATAGAAATCATATAACTCATATAACATGAACTTTCATTAAATGTCTCGCGCATAATCAATTTATACAATTTATACTTTCATACCTTGATTGAAGCAGACGTCGTACTCGGTGGATGCGTAGCAAGAGACTTTTAAAATTTTATTCAATTGCAAAATCATATCATGCAAACCAAGTAAATCACTTATATGCGGAATTTAAATTAAAATTTTAAGCAAGTATATAGAACCACATACCTGCTCTGATATCAATCTGTCACATCCCAATTTTTATAAAAGGATATTTTCATAATGTTTTCTCATATAAGGCATTAAATAGGGCATGACCAACCTTTGCATTAAATAATTAAGTATTATTGCAAGAAGTAGAAAAATTAAACAAGGACAAGTCGCAAACTTTAAGCAAATCATTCAAGTAAAAGGAATTAAATAAAGATTTTAGTCCTCTAAGTTTCTGCAACCTATTTGTTTTAAGAAAAGTATATGCTGCAAAAAACTTAAAAGGAAAGGACTACAAGTTTATTTTGAAAATTCATAAACTACAAACATACAGGACTCCACATTTGTCACTCCTTTACAATGCATAAATAAATAATTAAAAGAATAAGATTTATCCACAAAAATATTTGGAACTAAATTAGATACTCAAATTTCTTTCCGGTTTTAGAGTTCTCAACAACAAACCCCTTCCCTTACGTACCCCTCTATTTTAGATTCATAAACTATTTTGTTTTGTAATCCATTATTCTTTTAAGAACTAGTGAACAAGTTAGACTTGTTAATCTCCCAAAATTTTAATTTCACTATAATTTAGACACATGTACTCACCATTATGAACCCTGCATATATACTTATACTCTTAACTGTCCAACAACCCGCAAGAACACTCCACTGTTCCAACTATATTTTGAAATAAAATCTAACAACTTAATCAAAGTATGACACTCAAATTAATAAATTATAGTTTGATTATTCTACCATAAACATTTTAGACCACTAAGCTCATCAATCCGACAAGCATTCTTAATTTCATACTTCTGACAACTACCAAAGTATACAAGTAATACCTTCAAGCATTGACCCTTTTATTTTGACAAAGAACTCATGGAATTTATTAAGTACAAATCATATGTTCACTGTTACCCCAAATAAAGACAACAACGACAGCTCCAACCACAAAATATCATAATTCAAACAGAAATTTTCCCAACCATCAAACATAATCATCCAATTAACACAATTTCTAAACTGAAACATGAAAGTATCCAGCGTGAAATCTACAATTTATTGAAACATTTTATTTAATCTCCTCGGCTACGCACCTCCGTTCGTACGCTTTCGTCACGCTTAACCTGAGATAAGATAGTTATCGGGGTGAGCAATTTAATAAACTTACATACATCAAATAATCCATGTGCGAGAATTTAATAAACTTACAATACGATCCTGTCATGTCAATATGGCACCTTACGATCCATATTCATGTAATGATACGACATCAAGATTTGTTCCGTGTTAATAGAATGGCACCATTACAGTCCATACCCATATATTAGTAAGACACGATTACAGTCCTTACCCTTGTATTAGTAAGGCACGATTACAGTCTTTACCTGTGTAATTAACAATTTCATAAAGTTCAAGTACGATCACAGACTCACAGTGTGATACCAATTTCTAATTTATTTTAATTATCACATATGAAATCAATTAACACATATAAGAATGAGAAAATCCCCACCTTTTTACCATGTGAAGTCTAAGTTTCAAATATTAAACATCACAACCAGTGTCTCCTTCAAGACCTATTAAGACAGGACCGATCATTACTCACACATAACCATACAACTTATCAAAAAGAAACTAATCTGCAGAATTTTGTAAGCGTTGCAGATTAAGAACTTTAGGGCTAGGGTTTACAGTTTGAAGTAGAAAAGAAAGAAGGAAACAGGTTTTCTGTTTCCACGATAAATGCAGGAAGAAGAAAGAAAAGGAAAAGAAAAGTAAAGAAAAGAAAAGAGAAAGAAGAGGGTGAGAATTTTACCTCTCTTTGTTTGCAACTGTGAAGCGAGTTCTGTGTGTGTGTAGAATAAGGAAGATTCATACGACTGATTGAAATAATAGCGAGTATCTCTTCATAGGACTAAATAAATTTCCCAAAGATAAAGGAGTTGATAAGAGTGAAGACGTCTTCTTTTATGAAGATTACAACTTAAGTTTCTTAGAAATTAAGATATCTCATATCTGCTTCTATTTGAATTCACGGTTGACAGAAGTAAGGTTGGGCTGGGCTTGAATATGGCTTCAAAGAGTTTGAAATAATGGGATTTAAAGATTGGGCCATGAAAGAAATTAAAGTTTAAACTTACGGGGTGTTACACAAGGAAAACCTAATACACACTCTTCTTCACTTTTTAAAAATCGACAACACTGCTTTCTTCATTTCTCGTATTTATATACGCCTAGTGAGATTCATCTTTCTTCAGAGTAATATCAACGCGGCTCAATCACCTTCAAACAATCTTCATCAATTACTGAACAAGCAATCTTCGTCTTCTAATAGATTGCAGTCATTTGATCTTTTCCATAAATAGTTCTGTCTTCAAAAGGTAAATAATCAAGCACCTACAAAAATACAAACATGAAATAACATGTGCCATTTGCCACTTATATTCCTTTCAGGAAGCCTCAAGTATTGTCTATGTCGAGCCAATTAGGTATGAGCTTTCAATTTTTATCATTTGTGTTTTCAATTCTTGTTGGGCTACTTCTGTGTGCACCAATTACCCTGCCCAACCAACGGGATGAGACCGATTGATTGCCTAGGTTTTAATTTGGTGGTGTATTGCTATGTTTTTAACTCTTGTTGGGTTACTTCCATTCATCAATTGCCTATGTTTGGAATATGATGTTTTTCTATTTAATTAATCTTTCATTCGCCTATAGTTTTCTTACTATCATACTAAAAGTTCATAAAATTTGATCAACTTGTTCTTCTTAGATTTGTACGTCCCTATTGTGGATGGATAGTTTCCTTCATCTATCTAATTCAAAAAATTTATCAATACATTCACCCACATCTGTAACACAAGAGTAGCTTCTTTACTAGGAATCTTTGCTTATGTTCCATTCATTCATTGTTTAGGAATAAAGCACTACTATGTCATTGTTTAGATGATTTTACTCCATTTTATTCATACAGATAGTCCTCAGTTTAAAGAAAAGGAACATACGTCAGTTTGTATAACAATATTTTAAACTTAAATTACTCTTATTCAGCACTGAAATAGAGCCATGTTGTTTTCATAATTGTGAACACCAACAATTTCTATCATTGTTGCTTTTATAATTGTTAAATCTCTATCTTATTATTTGGGTAGGAATGCATAGCCGTGAAATAGTTCTAATTCATCAGAGGATAAATATTTTGTATAAAACTTTGATGATAGAAGACAATAACACCATTAACAATCAAGAATAAATTATGTCTTAACTTTATTTGCACTAATTAATTCCTTTAATGTTCATTTTTTCATAGTAATAACATTATATGGATTAGTAATCCTTCTATAAAACTCCTGTTATTATATGTTGTATGTTGTAGGATGGAAATATTGTGTATTGAAATTATAAAATGGGAAGAAAACTCTCAAAGTAGAAAACAAATCTGTAGCCAGTAAAAGTTTTATTACTGGAATCTTAATATAAAAAAAGGACCAAGATTGTGTGTATGGATAAGTGTTTGTTACATTAATGTATCTATGAGAAAATTATTGGCTCATAGCCTCATACTATTAAAGGAAATATATAATTTTTAGAAGTCGAATAAACCGCAGAGATTGGAGTAGTAGCAAAATCAGCTGTTGTGACTATGACATAACAAATGGTTGTTGGAGCTATGTTTGAATGTTGATAAAGAGGTTGTACATCATTATCTAATCATTTTAACTAATGTTTCCCTTATCTGAAATATCAGTAATCTTTCTACTGGTATTAGTCAAGCATGAGATTTGGAATTATGTAAAGCATTTTAAATTAGCACAGTTGTATATATTCATTTGTTGTTATTTTACACTAATTTCCTATGTAGTTAAGTGTTTCTTGAGTAGGCTGGCTGATGAAAATCCTTAAAACATGCTTAGCATTTTAACTAATCATATTAGCTTTATTTATCAAAGATGTAGATAGATATCAAGAATACGTGCATTCTGAAACATCATGATTAACATCTTGCAGAACAAGTTTGTAATTGCAGAGAAAGGAAAAAGCCATGTTCTGAAAACAGTTGCAGATCTCTGGCATAATTATAAGTGTAGAATAAAAAAGCTTCACTAAAAGGTGTTGGCATTCGATCGTTTGGTTAACGCGACCCGTTAGGGTTTCATATGTTTCTAACAAGCAGTGGAAGCAAGTAAACAAGAAACGCATTATCTTTCACCAGGGTATATTGAAGAAGATGGATTCTCACAGACAGCTTGCGCAGCCTCACCATTTTGGGCATAACTCTCTCATCCGATATTGGAATTGAGTGATCTATGGGCCAAAACAATCGTCTCCTCCGTGGATTTTCAGTCAATATATCACACATCTTGTTCTTATGTCTGTATAATTTTATAAAAATTGTAGAATGTGGCAAACAGCAGCAGCAAACAACCTTTCAGTCTTCTACTGTATTCCCAAGTCCAATCTCGACGTCGTGTGAGCGACGATCCTTGAGATCTTCTCATTCTGCTATTCCTTCACCCTCCTCATAGCGTTAGGTGTGATTAATCTCATAGATTAGGGTTTCCGGATAGCTAAGATGACTTATATATGGGCTACAGCAGGGACAAGGAGGAAAAAATTAGAGTTGGGCCTCCATTGGGCTTAAGTATCCAAGTTTTGCCCAAAGCTTATACTTAAGTCAAATAATAATAATATATTCCACTAAAATATTATTACTGTACTACCGTTTTAATCCCATAATTACGTTATGAGCTCCTTCTTATTATGAGCCCGTTAGTCTCCCCATGTTTAAGATATACAATGTCCATTAATTAATTAAGTAACTGACAACTCCATTAATTAATATCTCATCCGAGGGTTTATAAGATAATCCTTATGAGCTCCTCAAGGGGACATCATCAACCTATGTCGGACACAGATTCCTTCTACAATCAATAGCACACCATAGAGACAGCACTACTTCCCAACTCACCGAGTTTGTTGATTTAATACATATAAATCTCACCTATTGATTAATCAAAGAAATACATATTGCCCTACGTTTCGAGGTTATTATAAAGAGATTAAGAGCACGAACATCCATAATAACTGAGATCAAGTTCTTCTATAAGTCAGTATAAGTCGAACGATCTCAAGCGGTCCTGCTCAATACACTCAAAGTGCACTAATGTGATTCTTTAGCCAAGACAAGCTAATACCAAACCACACTACAACCATCTTGATAGAGAGTCCCATCTATCTCAGTTGTGAGCATCTATTTATACTTTATAAGAACACCGATAATATGATCTTCCGCGTGTTGTCGCACAACATATTATCTACAGTATAATGTTAGTGGACTATTGTATCGTGCATATAAATAAATTATAAGACGCAATCATTTGATCATATGATTCTCATTTAAAATAAATTGTTATAACATTGTTCATGCAAAAAACTAGACTTTCAGCATTTGTTGTTATTTTACACTAATTTCCTATGTAGTTAAGTGTTTCTTGAGTAGGCTGGCTAATGAAAATCCTTTAAACATGCTTAGCATTTTAACTAATCATATTAGCTTTATTTACCAAAGACGTAGATAGATATCAAGAATACGCGCATTCTGTAACATCATGATTAACATCTTGCAGAACAAGTTTGTAATTGCAGAAAAAGGAAAAAGTCATGTTCTGAAAACAGTTGCAGATCTCTGGCGTAATTATGTGTAGAATAAAAATCATCACTATAAGGCGCATATGAACCAGGCCGATAGATGGGCAAATCGCTCAGATTCGATTTCAGATAACCAATTTGATGATTTAATCCAGTATGAGAACTTAGAAGTAATTCAGGTAAGTATCGTGACATTTTTTTACTGAAATTTATTTACATTTAGGTAAACCCAACCCTGTTCAGGTCATTGGTGTATAATTTATGTAGAATGGACATATTTTGAAAAAAAATATTTACTAGAATGACATGCAGGTCTTAGTGACAAGAAGAAGAAAATTAGAGAAACTCAAAAGGAAGATACACTACAGGTCCTATTTCTTTTCCAAGAATGCGTCATGGGCTGGTAATGAAGTTATATATGATCTTACATTATATGTATAATATTTTAGCCCAACTAGATTTTTTTTAGAAAGCTCAAAACTTATTTATTTATTTTTATGGCCCAAAAGGCCAGCCCTATCTTAGCCCAACTAGATTTTTTTTTAGAAAGCCCAAACCTATTTATTTATTTTTATGGCCCAAAAGGCCAGCCCTATCTTAGCCCAACTAGATTTTTTTTAGAAAGCCCAAACTTATTTGTTTATTTATTTTGTGGCCCAAAGTTTCAGCCCACTTAAATGGCCTGATATATAATTATTAAGGCCAAAGTTAAAAAAAAAAAGAGAAGAACGGGAGAAGAAAAACAAAAGAGGGGAAAGAAGAGAGTGAAGAGGAGAAACCCTTGTTGATCAAATTCTCCCTTACAACCCTCATCCTAGGTGGTTTCTAAGTTGTTTTGAGGTAAGTGATGTGTGAATTAAGCTTCCTCCTTCCATGGTTTTGTAATTTGTGGTGTTTTTCTTTTTGGTATGTGGATAATTCGCAGACAGTTCGAACTGATTTTGACATAGTTATTGCCCTCAAAAGTTTGCAAACTTAATTTCTGTACGTATCTGAACTCGTTAGCTTTCCGTACCCACTTGAAACGCCTCAATCCGATTATTCTACAATTAGTTATGATTTTTCTCGTAAATTGTCGCTAGCTGGAAAATTTCAGAATTTTTATGTCGAATTCAAACTTATTTTCTATTGTTTCGTTTAGTTAATGTATTGAAACGGGTTATGTGGGATTGGGAACTGATGTTAAGGAGTTACATGCCATTTTTATTTAATATCGACTCGTTCGAACTCGATTAGGATTTGTTTTTAGCAATGAAAGGGATGTTACCGCTAATAATTAGTTATATTTAATTTATCTTTAATTGCTCATCTCCTTTCTAGGTAAAGAACCATCGACGAAGGGCAAGGGACCGACTTCAGATTTCGGAGAGAGTTAATCACTTCCTTGTGAGTTGATAATTCAGGAACGCCTTCCCTTGTGGGAAGTGTGGACCCTCGATAAATGTGCATTTATTTTAGTTTTAGTTAATTGATAAGAAAAATATTGGGTATTGTGTTATGTGGTAAAGAGCCTGATTGGCTCGATTGCTCTAGTTAGAGTCCTGTTAGCCATTTTATGAGTATTATTGATTTTAACTTATGTTGAAGAGCCTTGCCGGTTCGATATCTCATAGCATTTATTGTGAATTATTTGAGAATTGATTTCTGGTTATTCTTGTGTGCCAATTAAGACTCTAACTTGAGTCATTATTCTTCTTATGATGCACATGCATATGTATGCCTGGCACCAAGGTTAAGTAGCCTGAATTGGTCACGGTTCGGGTGAGTTGGAGCGACATTGATTAAGTAGCCCGAATTGTCGTGGTTCGGGTGAGTTAGAGTGACAACCAAGTTGCCCGTGATTGGCAAACCCGGGTGAGTTAGATCTAACGGGGAACCTGTCCATTTGCCAAATACTGATACTCTGGAGGGTGATCGTTAGATGGATCAGTCTATTATAGGCTCAGTCAATGTCACCGGTGTGGGACATGCATGTCATATATATTTATATGTTTGATCATTTCAAGTATTCACGTCGATATTGAATTGTGAACTTTAGCACTTGGTGTGTTGAGAAAAAATATTAATGTACATTTTATCTAGAGTAAAGGTGACGGGCTTGGACTGTCTCTCGACGGAGAGCTCAAATCGAGGAGGATATTGACTACCCACGCATCTTTTATGTGATAACATGTTGTTTGAACTAATTGTGTTATTCGTAAATGTGCACTAAGGTTTTTATTTTCATTAATATGTATACTGAGTGAGAAATAGTTATTGTGGGATGAAATGTTGGATTTTATGCTACGAACCGCGAGTGGGAATACATGCTTCGTATAAGGGTCGGGGTGACCGGCTTATCACCTCACTGAGCTAGTGGTTTTGCTCACCCCCATCATTCTTTCCTTTTCAGGCAGTTGATATCGTTTTGGTTGGAGGTTTGCCTATCGTTTGCTCGTCATCCAATCAGTGTTTTGAGTACTTTCTCTTTTATGTAAATTGACGGATTCATTGGCGAGATTGTATAGTTTATATTTGGTGAACCCCTTGACGTTCTTTTTGGTACTCTCACGGTGTTATATCGTTCATGTATATTTTCTTTAAACTAAGTTACATCGTTGTATTTTGTACCTTTGTAAATCCTTATTGATACATTATGAGATGATGTCCTCGGGTTGTACCCTTTGTTATCAGTTGTTCAGTTCTACAGGTACTTGATAGCAAGCCTTACATTTTCTATAAACTTTGTGGAGTGGAGTGCACCCATTCCGCGAAATTTATGGTTAACGTGGCCGTTGTCGCGTTCTGTCTGGGGTCGGGGCGTGACAATATGAGCACTATTACATTGATTGCCTTATCATTGTAAGATGAAACCATCAATGTTGGATGATATATAGCTTTATCTTGTTTTCGAGAATAATAATTTGAATTAAATCAAGTATTTTAATTTCAATGAACTTTTCTTTATATCATGAGACATTATTTGTATCAAAACTAGCAAAACTGTATGCAAAGAAAAGATGTGGAATTATACCTATTATTTCCTTTAGCTGATTATGTCACTGAAATTGAAGATAAGTTTGCTGCATTCTTTGTGAATAATTGGATGTATTGTCTAGACAGTCGGAATAACACTGCATGTCCATATTTTGTGTGTTAACTTTTACATTGAATACCTTATCATTGTTAATGAAAATAATGAATTTTCGTGCGAGTGAATATTATATTAAGTCCAGCTTTTATTTTGTGCTTCGATCTAACTTAGATCAATGTCCACTTTGATCTATATTGCTATTATATAAAGATGTTATGAGGATGGGCTATATTACTTCGTCTAACTTAGAACTACATCAACTATATGTTTCTTTTGACTGACCTTAATTGCAGACATTTCTTTATGAAGGCTGAAGCTGTTCTAGCTTTATAGTAATTCATCTTGCTTTTCTGCTATATAATGGCTTCCTATTATTTTTTTCTTAAGTCTTTGTGACCTCTTAATCTACCATGAAACCAATGTAGGTTGTTCCCGTGTATGAACTTTTTTTTTTTGTAAGAAATGCACCTTATTTTATTGAAATTCAATTCTCTTTTTTGAAAAGTTATTTTCATTACAAACAGGAACACCTTTAATTCCTTTGGATAATTTTAATGAGTAGTAGTAGTAGGAATCATTTTGGCTTTGCATCACTTCCTTCTTTTTCATGTATGGACACTTCATCATGTTAAGTGATAGTATGCTGGAATTCATAATAGGATCTACTCTTTTTTTTTGTAATCTGTTTTGTAATATATCCCTTGCCTTGTTTATGGAATTTCTTTCTTTCTTCTCATATCCTTTTATCTAATTAATTTAATCATGTCACTATTTTATCTGCCAATCTTTGTTCTTAGAATATTGTGCTTTTCTTGTTTTTCTTAAAAATACCGTACACTGTGATTATCATGTACTTGTGAAGAAATTCTCAGAATTGCTTTTGCAGGGAATTTAGAATGTGAATTCGAATATTCAATTTCGAATGTTCAAATTCAAATACTCATATATATTCGAATAGTTTGTTTATTACTTTTGAATCAAATGTGAATCTGATTTCAAATTCGATTAATAATCTAATACAATTATTCGAATATTTATTCAAATGTCATTCAAATACCTTAGTATTCGACTCGATTCAATTCGTTTACAACCTTACGCACGGTGCGCAATTGAATAAGATCATGGTGTCCTTGACTACATTGTCAAAGGTAATTTTGCAGATGTTGTCAAAGGGCAATCAGCGACGGGTGTGACTCAAAGGAACGTGGCGGCGGCCATCACATCCATGATGGCACCGCTTGTTGGCGATCCTAAGCTTAGGGATGTAGACTTGGCGCTTCTGCCCTCATTTGAGGGGGGAGATCCGATCAGATGGATGGCAAGGGCTGAGCAATAATTTGAATTGAACAGTACCCTACCAGAAAGGAAGGTTGCAACAGCTGGAATTGCCATGGACGGGTTTGCCTTGCATTCGTTGGCATGGATGAAGGTTCAAAAACCTGAATTTTCATGGGGAGAGTTCACGTAGGCGCTGGTGACACGTTTTAACAAGCGGTTTAAGGGTAGCAGGATTGAACATTCATCGAGAGTTAAGCAGTCTAAATTACTAGCTAGTGATGTTGAGGATAATCCTTCTATGCAAGATGTGGGACAAACCTTATGGAGTGATAGCAGCCTCGTGCATCAAGAGGGTTCGTTGGCAATTCTTTTAGGCCTTTAGACCACGGCAGTGCACAGGGTTCCACCAGCAGTTTCTCTAAGTCGATTGTGCACCTCCCGAGGATGAAATCAGGGCTGTTCGAGATTAATTTGGGGCTGTCTGAGCAGTCAACTGCTCGTTCCATATTTACTTGACTTCCATCGAGAGTCTTGGAAGACCTGAGAGCAAAAGAGTTACACTTTATGTGTAAGAAACCCTTTACACCTTGGCATGACTGCCCATTCAAACAACTAAGAGTGTTGTTGACTGAGAAGGATGAGGAGTTGGACCTCAACTCGTATGAGCATTGCAAGGTGACGGGGCAAGAGTTAATGGATGAACAAGAAGAGCTTTCTGAGGAAGGGCATGGCTTCCATGTTTACTCTATAGTGGTAACCTGACTTCAACCTTGATGAGAACAAGGTTGTTTTGAAGGAGGACGGAATTGATAGGAAACAAAGTTAGGGTTTACTATCGATAGGGGACGGGCATAGGTCCACTATTCGTGGGTGGCACTTGATCTCACGGTTGGATGCCTCCGCCTGGCCACTCGTTGGGGGTGGTATGGTGTGGAGGTTTTATAGAACACCGAATACTTGCACAACAAAGCTTCCACCGTTCGGTTGCAAAAATACTTGCCATTGTCACTGATGATGGCTCGAGGAATTTTAAACCTACAAAATATGTTAGATCGAAGAAAACCTGCTATTACTTTAGAATCATTAGTTCGGGTGGCCTTTGCTTCCACCTACTTCGACACATAATCAATAGCAAGTAATATGTAGGTGAAGCTAAACGAAGAAGGAAAAGGTCCCATAAAATCCATCCCCCTGTTGGATTGTATACTAAAAGTCTAGCTTTTTGTATGAACAATGTTATTACAATTTAATTGAAATGAGAATCATATGATCAAATTATTATATCTTATAATTTATTTTATGTTTGATGCAATAGTTCACTTATTTTATACTGTAGATAATATGTTGTGCGACAACACGCGGAAGATCATATTATCTGTGTCCTTATAAAGTATAAACAGATGCTCACAACTGCGATAGACGGGGACTCTCTATTGGGATGGTCGTAGTGTGGTATGGTATTAGCTTGTCTTGGCTATAGAATCACATTAGTGCACTTTGCGTGTATTGAGCAGGACCGCTTGAGATCGTTCGATTTATACTGACTTATAGGAGAACTTGATCTCTGTTATTATGGATGTTCGTGCTTTTAATCCCTATACAATAACCTCGACACATAGGGCAGTGTGTATTTTTTTGATTCATCAATGGGTGAGATTTACATGCAATTAAATCAACAAACTCTATGAGTTGGAAAGTAGTGCTGTCTCTATGGTGTGCTGTTGATTGTAAAAGGAATCCGTGTCCGTTATAGGTTGATGATGTCCCCTTGAGGAGCTCATAAGAATTTTCATGTAAACCCTGCAGGTGGATTTATTCCGGCATGATAATGAGATTGAGTGGTACTACTCTCGGATGAGATATTAATTAATGGAGTTGTCAATAACTTAATTAATTAATGGACATTGTATATCTTAAACATGGAGAGATTAACGGGCTCATAATAAGAAGGAGCCCATAAGGTAATTATGGGATTAGAACGATAGTACAGTAATAATATTTTAGTGGTATATATTATTATTACTGGACTTAAGTATAAGTTTTGGGCTAAGCTTGGATACTTCAGCCCAATGGAGGCCCAACTCTAATTTCTCCTCCTGGTTTCTGCTGTGGCCCATATATAAGTCATTTCAGCTGTCCGAAAACCCTAATCTATTAGATTAATCATGCCTAAACACTATGAGGAGGGTGAGGGAACAGCATATTGAGAAGATCTCGAGGATCGTCGCCCACACGACGTCGAGATTGAACTTTGGAATACAGCAGAAGACTGGAAGGTTGTTTGCTGCTGCTGTCTGCCACCTTCTATGATTTTTATAAAATCGTACAGACTTTAGAACAGGTCCTATGATATACTGACGGAAAGCCACGAAAGAGAGGATCATTTTGGCGCATAGATCACTAAAATCTGACACCGGATGAGAGAGTTATGCCCAAAATGGTGAGGCTGCACAGGCTGGTGGCGAGAATTTAAAGTCTTCAACATACCCTGGTGAAAGGTAATACGTTTCTTGTTTACTTGCTTCCGCTGCTTGTTAGAAACGTATGGAACCCTAACGGATTACGTTAACCAAATGATGGAACGCCAACAATTGGTATCAGAGCTTCGATTTCATGGTGAAGCGTGAAACGTTAGGCTAGGGTTTATGTGGTTTATGTATTTCTTGTTCGAAATAGAATCACATGTATGATTAGGGTTTTGGTATGATTTGATTGTGTCTGTATATTCCCTATATTATTGTCTTTGGCTGTGTGGGAGAATCGACGGAACCTGTTTGTCAAATTCACGCCTGAAAGGGACGATATGGTTCGTAGGTGGCGTGATGGAACAATGTCGTATGGTATGGCGGGCGTGGTTTCTTGAAGCTCGATGGAGTGTTTGGCGTGCATTGCAGGCGTTGGAGCGCGGCAGGAGGCTTGCGCGCAAGGCATGTGCGCCCTGCAGGAGGCGTGCGTGGAAGGCGTGTGCGCGCGGCGAAAGAGTACGCGGCTGATGCAGGCGTGCATGACAGGCATTGGAGGCGTGTGCGCGCGGTAGCGGCGCGTGGTCTTCACGGCAATGGTGAAGTGTTCCGACATTTTTAGGGTTCCAGCAGCCCATGACAATGAATGACTTAGGACACAAGCAATCCTGCTTGTTGCGTAAGGCATCGTCGCTGGAGTGTTAGACAAGACGTCCTATATTTTGGCAATTTAATTTGGTATATATATAACTGCCATAAGTGATTATTGTTATATATGGATGCATGTTCTATTTGCTTTACTGCCTTAGATAGAAGCATGCTAGTACCATTTTAAATCTTGATATATAACTGTCATAATGGATTTAATTATCTATTATTATTATATAAGGTTGCATGTCGATATTGATGATTTTGATGTTCTGGATGATATCGAGGATTTGATAATCTCATTGATATCGATGATTTCGATAATCTGGACGATATAGATACTTTCGAAAATTTGATAATCTGAATTTTTTTAAAATTTGATAATCTGGAGATTTTCGAAAGTGTGATAATCTGGAGGTCATTAGCCTCTATTTTATGCTTGGTGGTGAATAATCAAATTCGCTGATATATAACTGTTCATAATTTGATTTAATTATCTGATTATTGTTATATATGTATGCATGATTCTTTGTGATTTACTGCCTTATGTGCTGTAATAGGAGCATGCTAGGTTGCGTATTTTATTTTAAATATTGTATGCATGTAAAAACCCTTGATGTTAAATTACTAAGTGGGAGAGGAGATTGGTAATTAATTACTGCGGCCTCCATTATTGGCTTGTAAGTGATGTGAGTAAACTTGCGTGTTGGCAATAGGCCTTCCTCCCTAACGGATAAGTTTATTCACGGATCACTGGTACAGACTTCATTAAATAATTATTGTTTGTAATGTGGCACATGAACTTGTGTGTTGGCATAGACCTTCCTCCAAAACGGATGAGTTTATATGCGGTTCACTGGTACAAACATATAATTGATGATTGTAGGAAGTTATCTGAGCGCGTGTGTACTTCTCCAAATGTAAGGCACACAAGCCTGTGCTATGGACTTGGGATCAAATAATGGTGTACACTTAGGTGTAAATAATTAGTATCCTCTCCAACTGAGTCACTGCTATTATTTGCATGGCTAAAGAGGAACCGACTATTAATTATTTTATCATGAGGTTAGGTTGACAAATGAAATTAATGGGTAAAATCTTCTCTTGTAAATGTTCGATTTTGTAAACATCCACACTAACATGGCTTGCAGCCTCACGATGTTTGAGATGTCGGTGAATTTTATTTTTATATTGTTTTGAGGGAATCAATATAAATGGAAAAATTTAAAGATTTGATCGGTGTATTTATTTGTGATTCTCTTAATTTTTAAATGGTTTTATCTCGCTTACTAAAAGAAACATATTTACTTGTCCAAAATTATATGATTAGAAAAGAATCTTGGTTTTGAATTTTACTGCTTAGGAAAATATAATGTGTTCTCACTAAGGATATCCCATGATGCCTTTAAAGTCTCTAGTGAAGAGGATAGAGGTTCATAGAAATGTGATAGTCTCATGCGACTCTTCAGATACTTGAGTAAGTTAGATAGGCGGGAGGTCATGGTTGAATTGATGAATGAATTGGAAATGCTCGGAGTAGATATTGAAGGGAAACCTAGATCAATTTAATTCTTCGTAGTTTGCCTAGGTGTTTTGAGCAAGTTCTACCTGAATACAAGAGGTTGTATATGGTGGGGAACTTCTGACAAAACATGTGGTAAAGAAAATCCAATTTCATCAAGATGTGAACAAGGTTAGTATCACATTCACGAGTCGTTGAAGCATGATTAGTGATGGCATATACTGACACGTTATGTGTAGATATCGGAGTCATTAAAAGCCTGCAACTAAGTGATGACGAGATTGTAATATTCATGGATAATACTACGAGAGTAGTAGTTGTTGCAATGGGAGTTGTTTATTTATCTTACGAAATGAATAAACGTTTGGTTTTGAGAAATTATCTTTATGTACGTTTTCATAGAATGAATTTGATTTCAGTTTCTATGCATTTACGGATGAATACTCCATTTCATTTAAATGACATGCTCATAGTGATGAGGGATGGAGCTATAATCTATTGATGTACGCTGGTGGACAATTTATACTCTTAAATCATATATATCCCACAGACGCAACAAATAGTAATTAATAACACGTCTTCTAATCCTAATAAGAGAAAGACTCTTATGAAAATGATTAGATAGATGATGAATTATTTGGAATTACTAAATTTATTTTATGGGTATGCCCTAGAAACAGCATGTCGTATAATGTTTGTCTGTTTGTCGGATATCCTAGAAAAATGAAGAGTAATTTATTTAGTCCAAAAGATCGAAGGCTGATTGTTAACACAAACACTAGATTTTTGGAAATGGACTATGTATTAAATTATAAACCCATGTATAAATTGTTCTAAAGGAAGTGAGAGGGAAAACACAAAGTATTAGTACCAAGTGTACAAGAGGATATACCACAAGGTAAACTCAACGTGTGTCACATCTGATACACAATTGCGTGTAGTGCCTTGTCCAAGTGTGAGGGTTGTTCGACAACTGTAAGATATATGTTTTGAGAGAGTCGTGAGACTTGGTCCCTAGTAAACATGGAATGGACCCACGGATACGAAGAAGCACTACAAGATAGAAATGTGGAATCTTAGCAAAGTGCAATGAATGTTGAAATAGAATCGATGGATTCTAAATTAGATCTGGCTGCTTGTAGAACCACGTATGATGTGAAATCATTTGGAAGTGGCTCTGTAAAATAAAAGCGGATCAAAAGATAAGGTGAAAACCTTGGAAACAAAGCTTGTTACGAAAAGGTATACTTAGAAAAAAAGTTTGATTATGAGAAAACCTATTCGCCGGTAGCTATGTCTATGTCAATCCGGACTTTTATCTGTTGTTACTTATATGAAATATGAGGAATAGCAAATATATGTCAAGACAGCTTTCCTGATTGGATGTCTTGAGGAAAATATCTATGTGAAGCAACCAGAGTGATTCATTGCAAAGGGCTAAGAGCATTTTGATTGTAAGCTTAAAGGTGTCCATAAATGGATTAAACAAAGCTTCAAGATCATGAAACACTCGTTTTGATGAGGTAAATCCAGTGACATGGATTTAATCAATGTTCGGATTTGGCTTGTGTATTGAAAAGAGTGACGGAAATGTGGTGGTATTCCTTATACTATACGTAGATAGTATCTTGCTCATTGGAGACAATGAAAGAGTATTGTCGGGCGTATGAGGTATGGTTAATAAGGCAGTATGAGATGAAGGACTTAAGAAAAGCCAAAAAAAATATCCTTTTGATCACGGTAATATGGATCATAAGAAAGGATGTTGTGCTTGTCTCAAGCTTTATCAAATGATACGATCCTTATTTGTTTAGCATGTGACTTTATCTAAGGAAATGTGTCTTGAGACACAAAAAAAAGATAAAGGTGATGAAAGCGGTTGCTTATGCTTCAACTGTTTTGCCGAAGGTATGAAGAGTGAGTATCAAGGTAACCCGAAATAAGAATGTTGAACTGTGGTAACATATAATATTGAAGTACCTGAAGAGGACTAGAAACTATATGTGGGCTTACCGGACAGATTCACTACTTCTAAGGGTTACATAGATTCAGATTTTTCTAATCAGATAGGGACGACAGTAAATCCACCTCGAAGTTTATGTGTTTAATTTTAGGAAGTTAGTCATAATATGGAGGAGTGTTATATAAAAATATATTTCGGACTCCGGACTCCATTATGGATAGATGATAAAGTGGAGCCTGTGAGGCGGCCAAAGTATCTGTATAACTCTAGAAACTTCATGATGGACTTTGAAGTGTTTCTAAGTTTGCCCAAGATTATCACAATTTATTTTGATGATAGTGGTGCAGTTGCAAACTTGAAGGAATCACGAGCCCATAAGGCAATTAAACACATGGAGCACGAGTACCACCTGTTACGAGAAATCGTATGATGAGGGGAAGGTTGTTGTCGCATAGTTTGCATCGGATGATAACCTAGTAAAATCCTTTTATAAGGACCTTAAGCCGAGAGCTTTTGATGGTTGTGTAGTAGGAGTGGGAATCAGATGTATGGCGGAAGACATGACAACATAGTCTTTTAGTATAAGTGGGAGATTGTTGGATTGTATACTAAAAGTCTAGCTTTTTGTATGAATAATATTATAAAAATTTACTTGAAATGAGAATCATATGATCAAATGATTGCGTCTTATAATTTATTTATATGTTCAATACAATAGTCCACTTACTTTATACTGTAGATAATATGTTGTGCGACAACACGCGAAAGATCATATTATCGGTGTCCTTATAATGTATAAACAGATGCTCACAATCGAGATAGACGAGGGCTCTCAATCGGGATGGTTGTAGTGTGGTTTAGTATTAGCTTGTCTTGGCTATAGAATCACATTAGTGCACTTTGCGTGTATTGAACAAAACCGCTTGAGATCGTTCGACTTATACTGACTTATAGGAGAACTTGATCTCTGTTATTATGGATGTTCGTGCTCTTAAACCCTATACAATAAACTCGACACATAGGGCAGTATGTATTTCTTTGATTCACCAATGGGTGAGATTTACATGTAATTAAATCAACAAACTCGGTGAGTTGGAAAGTAGTGCTGTCTCTATGGTGTCCTGTTAATTGTAAAAGGAATCCGTGTCCATTATAGGTTGATGATGTCCCCTTGAGGAGCTCATAAGGATTATCATGTAAACCCTGCACGTGGATTTATTCTAGCATGATAATGAGGTTGATTGGTACTACTCTCGGATGAGATATTAATTAATGGAGTTTTAAGGAACTTAATTAATTAATGGACATTGTATGTTTTAAACATGGAGAGACTAACGGGCTCATAATAAGGAGCCCATAATGTAATTATGGGATTAGAACGGTAGTGCAGTAATAATATTTTAGTGGTATATATTATTATTATTGGACTTAAGTATATGCTTTGGGCTAAGCTTGGATACTTAAGCCCAATGGAGGCCCAACTCTAATTTCTCATCCTGGTCCCTGCTGTAGCCCATATATAAGTCATCTCAGTTGTCTAGAAATCCTAATCTATGAGATTAATCACACCTAATACTGTGAGGAGGGTGAGGGAATAGCAGATTGAGAATATCTCGAGGATCATCGCCCACACGACGTCGAGATTAGACTTGGGAATACAGTAGAAGACTGGAAGGTTGTTTGCTACTGCTGTCCGCCACCTTCTACGATTTTTAAAAAATTTACAGACTTCAGAACAGGACTTGTGATATACTGACAGAAAGCCATAGAAGAGAGGATCATTTTTCTGCGTAGATCACTCAAATCCGACACCAGATGAGAGAGTTATGCCAAAATGGTGAGGCTGCACAGGCTGGTGGCGAGAATTCATTGTCTTCAACATACCCTGGTGAAAGGTATTACGTTTCTTGTTTACTTGCTTACATTGCTTGTTAGAAACGTATGAAACCCTAACGGGTCAGTTAATCAAACGATCGAACGCCAACAATAATGTTGTAAGGGTGGTTCTCACTTTTTATAAGGACTTATTGGGGACTGTCGTGGAGTGTGAGGATAATGATGATGGGGTGTTCGTGTGGGGTTGTTGAGTGATCAACAGGCTGTGGAAGCCCCGATTACGGCTGAAGAGATCAGGAATGTTGTATGGAGTATGAATGGGGACAAAGCACCCGGTCCAGATGGATATAGGCCAGCTTTTTTCTGAGATGCATGGGACGTAGCTGGCTCGAACATTGTGGTTGCCGTCCAGGAATTTTTTCACTCCAGATGGTTGCTGAGGCAGATGGACTCTACGTTTATTACACTCATCTCGAAGGGTGCCCGTGATCCTACCGTGAGGGACTATCGGCTCATCTCATGATGCAATCTACTCTTCAAAATCATCTCCTGAGTCATTTTAGGGAGGATGACGGACCTTATGGAAGGATTGGTGGCTGAAAATCACTTTAGCTTTGTGAAGAGCCGGAAGATGAGGGACTGTGTGATGCTTGCCCAAGAGATCGTTAAGAACTACAGTTGGGCAAGGAATCATATGTACAGGAGAATAGAGATTAAGATTGATATCAAAAAGGCTTACGACTCAGTGGATTGGGATTTTCTGCAAGGTGTGGTCATGGGATTGAGATTTCCTCAGAAAATGATAGGATGGATTATGGAATGTGTCACTACTACTTCATATTCCAAGCTAGTTAATGGGATCCAGGAGGGCTTCTTTGAGGGCAAGAGAGGACTAAGATAAGGGGACCCCCTCTCGTCTCTTCTCATTGTCATTTGTATGGATTATGTCTCTCGCCTCTTTAAGAGGCTTACTGTGAGAGAAAACTATAAGCACCATTCACGGCTCTGTGCTAAGGTGGGTATTACTCATCTCGTATTCGTCGAAGATTTGATAATCTTTGCTTATGGAAATCGTTCTTCAGTTGAAGTGGTTGCTAAAGCACTCAATTCGTTTGCTCGAATGTCGGGACTGGAGGTTAGCATGGCTAAGTCTAATCTGTTTATGGCTGGTGTTCCTGAGGATGAAGAACAGAGTGTCTGTGAGGTTCTGCCTTTTCAGGAAGGCACATTCCCTGTGAGCTATTTGGGAGTACCGCTGCAGGGAAGCAAACTCCGAGAATCTGCCTTCGAGCCTCTTATTTCGCAGATTGCTAATCTGATCAGAGATTGGTCCACTCATCTTCTTTTTTATGCTGGTCGGCTGTAGGTCATCCGACAATTGTATATGAGTGATCAACTTTTGGATTTATATGGTGAAGGTTCCCAAGGGGATTATTGACAGATTTGAGAGAATGGTCAGAAAATTCATATGGGGAACTATGAGGGGAGCAATTCGTTGGGAGGAAGTGATCCGACCTAAGGAACAGGGCGGCCTGGGACTTAGGGGACTCGAACTCCTCAACAACGTTGCCCTTTGTGGTGTGTTGTGGGACGTGCACTTAGAGAAGAGGTCTTTGTGGATCAAATGGATTAATGCCATTTATAACCAAAATTCTTCTTGTTGGGATATCGAAGTTAACTATAGTGCTTCGATAGTTTGGAAGGACATCCTACGTGTTGGATTGTGTACTAAAAGTCTAGCTTTTTTGTATGAACAATCTTATAACAATTTATTTGAAATGAGAATCATATGATCAAATGATTGGGTCTTATAATGTATTTATATGCACGATGCAATAGTCCATTTACTTTATACTGTAGATAATATGTTGTGCGACAACACGCGGAAGATCATATTATCGGTTTCCTTATAAAGTATAAACAGATGCTCACAACCGAGATAGACGGGGACTCTCTATTGGATGGTTGTAGTGTGGTTTGGTATTAGCTTGTCTTGGCTATAGAATCACATTAGTGCACTTGTGTGTATTGAGCAGGACCGCTTGAGATCGTTCGACTTATACTGACTTATAGGAGAACTTGATCTCAGTTATTATGGAAGTTCGTGCTCTTAATCCCTATACAATAACCTCGACACGTAGGGCAGTATGTATTTCTTTGATTCATCAATGGGTAAGATTTACATGTAATTAAATCAACAAACTTGATGAGTTGGGAAGTAGTGTTGTCTCTATGGTGTGCTGTTGATTGTAGAAGGAATCCGTGTTCGTCATAGGTTGATGATGTCCCCTTGAGGAGCTCATAAGGATTATCATGTAAACCCTGCTGGTGGAATTTATTCCGGCATGATAATGAGGTTGAGTGGTACTACTCTTGGATGAGATATTAATTAATTGAGTTGTCAGTAACTTAAATTAATTAATGGACATTGTATATCTTAAACATGGGGAGACTAACGGGCTCATAATAAGAAGGAGCCCAAAACGTAATTTTGGGATTGGAAAGGCAGTGCAGTAATAATATTTTAGTGGAATATATTATTATTATTGGACTTAAGTATAAGCTTTGGGCTAAACTTGAATTCTTAAGCCCAATGGAGGCCCAACCCAATTTCTCCTCCTGGTCCCTGCTGTAGCCCATGTATATAAGCCACCTCAGCTTATCTGGAACCCTAATCTAATTCATTATTCACGTGTGATGAGGGTTGAGAGCAAACTGAGGAGGTCTCGTAGATCGTCGCCCACACGACGTCGAGATCGGACTTAGGACATACGGTAGAAGATCATAAGGTAGTTTGCTGCTGCTTTCCGCCACTTTAAAAAATTTGTATAAAATTGTACAGTGCTCATAATTTGATGATCCATATACTGACGGAAAACCGTTGAAGAGAGGATCGTCTGAGCACAAAGATCATTCAATTCAGACATCAGACGAGGAAGTTATGACCATTCTCGTGGGACTGCACAGTCTGTCAGCGAGAATCCTTCATCTTCTACATACCCTGGTGAACGGTAATCGTTTCTATGTTTTATTGCTTCCGCTGGTATTAGAAACGTATGGATCCCTAACGGGTTACGTTAACCAAATGATCCAAGCGCCAACAATTGGTATCAGAGCAAGGTTTTGTGGTGAAGCGTGACACGTTAGGCTAGGGTTTATGTGATTGTATGATTATGTGATTTAATCTGGATATAATCGCATGATAGAACTAGGGTTTTGGTGTGATTTTATTATACCTGTAAATACCTTTTATCTATATCGTTGATGTTCGTGTATCATGACTGGAAACTTGTGTGAATCACCAAGTGATTTGGCGCTGGATGCGAAATTGGATGGCCTGGAGGGCCAGTGTGCATGATTGTCTAGCGTGATGCCGGACGTTAGTGAGTGCAAGGCGTGCAAGGGACCTGCCACACGGTGGCAGCTGTGCGATGAAGTTCTTCCAGGTGTGGCACACGGTGGATCTGCACGATGGTGAAAGGCTGGACGTGCAGGCTTTGAGCATAGGCTGGCGCGTTTGGTAGGCTAATGGTCGAGCGACCTAGCAGGCTATGCACACGATAGCGATGGGAAACCAGGATCGGTATCGTGCTTGCTGGTAGACGTGCTGGCCGGTGCAGAAGCAAATACCTGGGGAGTCTGTCCAGATTCCCGTTTGATAAAGGCTGGCGCTGCTGGGCACGCTGGAAGCCACCGACTAGCGGTTGATAATTCTTCTCCGACGTGGCTAGCGCTCATGGTGGGCTGGATGTGCGGTTCCCTTGCAGTAGGCTGGCACGTTGATATACTACTGCTGGGTGCTGTTGTCGCACAGATTCTCAGCAAGATCGCACGGAGGCAAGCTGCGGCGGAGGACGACCAGCATGATGCTATTCAGCGGTGTTGACACGGTGGTGGCTTGCAACACATTTCCAGTGAGTCTGAAGCTGTTTCCGAACGAGTCTCCTTGCTGGTGGCTGCAAGCTGCACCCGTGAGGAAGCCAGCAGCGGACGGCAGAGACAGTTATCCAGCGGATACCTGGAGAACTCGGAAGCGACGACACTGGAAGGAATCACAGTCGATTGCTACTGAACGGCGCGATTAGGCTTCCATGCGATAGATGATTCTGATCATTTCTGAGAAGTTGTTCAGAGAAGCTACCTTCAGATTAGTGGCGCCTGAATAGTTTTTCTGAGAATAGAGGCAGACTGTCGGAGCGCATTGACAGTGTTCTGGGTTATTCTTCGAACATTCCAGGTGTTCTATTGGATGAGCAGGTTGTCTTCGTAGTCGGTGGCAAGGCGGCAACTTCACACGCCGGTGCGAATGTTGGATTGGAGGGGCACGGCTCTTTCATGGGCAGTTTCATTCTGGAATCTTGCTGGCCAATGACTGTGGAATTCTCCAGGGTTGTTGATGGCTACAAGTTGAATGGAAACATCCCTTAGCTTCTGTCGGTGTGGTTTCCGGCAGCGGAGGATGTAAACATCCCTTAGATTGGGGCCCTAGTTTTATTCTCCAACTTGTTGGGCAAGTCATCCCATTTAATTGGTTGGTGTGTTGACCAAGTCAACATATATTTGGCCATTATTTTTCTTTCCTTATATATAATTGATATAATTGTTTTATTTACCAATTATTATTATTATATATTTGGATTGCATGTCCTATTTGATTTACTGTCTTATTTATCGTAATAGGAGCATGCTAGGTTGCGTATATTATTCTGAATATTATATGCATGTAAAAACCCTTGGTTTTAAATAACTAAGTGGGAGAGGGGATTGATAATTAATTCCCGCGGCCTCCATTATTGGTTTGTTAGTAATGTGAATAAACTTGCGCGTCGGCATTAGAGCCTTCCTCCCCATCGGATGAGTTTGTTCATAGATTGCTGGAACAGACTTCATTAAATAATTATGTTTGTAATGTGATGCATATGAACTTGCGCGTTGGCATAGACCTTCCTCCCTATCGGATGAGCTTATATGCGGTTCACTGGTACAAACTTATAATTGATGACTATAGGAAGTTATCCAAGCGCGTGTGTACTTCTCCATCTGTAAGGCACGTAAGCTTGCGCAATGGACTTGGGGTTAAATAATGGTATACACTTAGATGCAAATAATAAGTATTCTCCCCATCGGAGTCACTGCTTTTATTTGCATGGCTAAAGAGGAACCGACTATTAATTATTTTGTCATAAAGTTAGGTTGACAAATGAAATTAATGGGTAAAACCTTCTCTTGTAAATGTTCGATTTTGTAAACGTCCACACTATCGTGGCTTGCAAACTCACGGTGCTTGAGATGTCGGTGAATTTATATTTTATATTATTTTGAGGGAATCAATATAAATAGATAAATTCAAAGATTTGATCGGTGTATTTTTTTTTATTCTCCGAATTTCAAATAGTTTTATTTCACTTATGGTTGACTAAAAGAAATTATATTTATTGGTCCAAAATTAGATGATTAGAAAAGAATCTTGGATTCTAATTTTACTGCTTAAGAAATACATGTGTGTTCTCACAAAAGACTTATCATGATGCATATTAAAGTCTCTGGTGAAGAGATAAGAGATTCATAGAAATATGATGGTCTCATTTAACTCTTCGGATACTTGAGTAAGTTAAAAGGCGGTAGGTCATGATTGAATTTGATGAATGAATTGGAAATACATGGAATAGAAGTTGAAAGGGAAACCTAAATCAATTTTATTCTTCATTGTTTGCCTAAATGTTTTGAGCAAGTTCCACCTGAATTACAAAGAGGTTGTATATGGTGGGGAACTTCTGACAAAACATATGGCGAAGAAAATCTAATTTCATCAAGATGTGAACAAGGTTAGTATCTCATTCACTAGTTGTTGAAGCATGATTAGCGTTGGCATTTACTGACATGTTGTGTGTAGATACCGGAATCATTAAAAGCCTGCAACTAAGTGATGATGAAATTATAATATACATGGGTAAAACTACGAGAGTAGTGGATGTTGCAGTGGGAGTTGCTTATTTATCTTACTATACGAATAAAAGTTTGATTATGAGAAATTGTGTTTACGTACGTTTTCATAGAAAGAATTTTATTTCAGTTTCTATGCATTTACGGATGGATACTCCATTTCATTTAAATGACATGGTCATAGTAATGAAGGATGGAGCTATAATCTGTTAAGGTACGTTAGTGACAATTTGTAAACTCTTAAATCATGTTTATACCACGGATGCAACAAATAGTAATTAATAATGCGTCTTTTAATCCTAATAAGAGAAAGACCCTTATGCAAATGATTAGATAGATGATGAATTATTTGGAATTACTTAATTCATTTTATGGATAAGCCCTAGAAACAGTAATTCATTTGAATGTTTATCTGTTTGTGGGATATGCTATAAAAATAAAAGTGATTTATTTAGTCTAAAAGATCGAAGGGTGATTGTTAACACAAATACTAGATTTTGGAAAGAGACTATGTAATAAATCACATACCCATTTATAAGTTGTCCTAAAGGATGTGAGAAGAAAACACAAAGTATTAGTACCAAGTGTATAAGAGGATATACCAGAAGTTAAACTGCAACGTGTGTCACGTCTGATACACAATTGCATGTTGTGTATTGTTGTAGTGGGAGGGTTGTTCGACAACTTGTAAGATATATATTTTGGGAGAGTCGTGAGACTTAGTTCCTAGTAAACATGGATTGAACCCACAGATACGATGAAGCACTACAAGATCTAAATGCGATATCTTAGCTAGTGCAATGATGTTGAAATAGAATTGATGAATTCTAAATTAAATCTAGGAGCTTGTAAGACCACTAAATGGTGTAAAAGCCATTGGAAGTGGTCATACAAAATAAAAGAGGATCATATGGTAATGTGAAAACCTTGGAAGCAAAGCTTGTTGCGAAAAAAGTATACTCAGAAAGAAAGGGATCGATTATGAGATAACTTGTTCACTGGTAGCTATGCCTAAGTCGATCCGGACTCTTTTACCTATTGCTACTCATATGAAATATGAGGGATAGCAAATAGATGTCAAGACAACTTTCCTGAATGGAAGTCTTGAGGAAAACATCTATGTTAAGCAACCAGAGTGATTCATTGCAAAGAGCTAAGAACATTTTGATATTAAGCTTCAAAATTATAGAACATCCGTTTTGATGAAGAAATCTAGTAATATGGATTTTATCAATGCTCAGATATGTCTTGTGTATTGAAAAGAGTGACGGAAATGTGGTGGTATTTTTTGTAATATACGTAGATGATATATTGCTCATTGGAGACAATGAAAGAGTATTGTCGGGCGTATGGGCATGGTTAATAAAGCAGTATGAAATGAAGGACTTAAGAAAAGCAAAATATATCCTTTTGATCACGGTAATACGGATCACAAGAAAGGATGTTATGCTTATCTCAAGCTTCATGAATAGATACAATTCCTACTCGTTTAACATTTAACTTTATCTAAGGAAATGTGTCTTAAGACACAAAAAGAAGATAAAGGTGATGAAAGCGGTTCCTTATGCTTCGGCGAATAAGGAAGCTTAATCTAAGGAATGCTATGAACGAGAATAGATATCTATTTTGTCGAAGACATGAACAATGGGTATCAAGGTAACCTGAAACAAGAATGATGAATTGTGGTAAGACATATACTATGTACCTGAAAAGGATCAGAAATTATATTTGGGCTTACCGAACAGAATCATTGCTTCTTATGGGTTATATAGATTCAGATTTTTCAAATCAGATAGAGACGACAGTAAATCCACCTCAAAGGTTATGTGTTTAATTTTAAGAAGTAAAGCCATAATATGGAGGAGTGTTATATAGAAATATATTTCGAACTCCGGACTCCATCATGGAAAGATGATAAATTGGAGCCTATAAGGCAGCCAAATTATATATATGACTCTAGAAACTTCATGATGGACTTTGAAGTATTTCTAAGTTTGCCCAAGATTATCACAATTTAAATTAATGATATTGGTGCAGTTGCAAACTTGAAGGAATCACGAGTCCATAAGGCAATTAAATACATGGAGCACGAGTAACACCTGTTACGAGAAATTGTATGATGAGGGGAAGGTTGTTGTCGCCTAGATTGCATCGGATGATAACCTAGTAAATCCATTTACAAGGACCTTAAAGCGAAAGCTTTTATGGTCGTGTAGTAGGAGTGAGAATCAGATGTATGGCGGTAGACATGACAGCATAGTCTTTTAGTATAAATGGGAGATTGTTGGATTGTATACTAAAAGTCTAGCTTTTTTGTATGAACAATCTTATAACAATTTATTTGAAATGAGAATCATATGATCAAATGATTGCGTCTTATAATTTATTTATATGCACGATGCAATAGTCCACTTACTTTATACTGTAGATAATATGTTATGCGACAACACGCGGAAGATCATATTATAGGTTTCCTTATAAAGTATAAACAGATGCTCACAACCGAGATAGACGGGGACTCTCTATTGGGATGGTTGTAGTGTGGTTTGGTATTAGCTTGTCTTGGCTATAGAATCACATTAGTGCACTTGTGTGTATTGAGCAGGACCGCTTGAGATCGTTCGACTTATACTGACTTATAGGAGAACTTGATCTCAGTTATTATGGAAGTTCGTGCTCTTAATCCCTATACAATAACCTCGACACGTAGGGCAGTATGTATTTCTTTGATTCATAAATGGGTGAGATTTACATGTAATTAAATCAACAAACTCGATGAGTTGGGAAGTAGTGTTGTCTTTATGGTGTGCTGTTGATTGCAGAAGGAATCCGTGTTAGTCATAGGTTGATGATGTCCCCTTGAGGAGCTCATAAGAATTATCATGTAAACCCTGCAGGTGGAATTTATTTCGGCATGATAATGAGGTTGAGTGGTATTACTCTTGGATGAGATATTAATTAATTGAGTTGTCAGTAACTTAAATTAATTAATGGACATTGTATATCTTAAACATGGGGAGACTAACGGGCTCATAATAAGAAGGAGCCCAAAACGTAATTTTGGGATTGGAAAGGCAGTGCAGTAATATTATTTTAGTGGAATATATTATTATTATTGGACTTAAGTATAAGCTTTGGGCTAAGCTTGAATACTTAAGCCCAATGGAGGCCCAACCCAATTTCTCCTCCTGGTCCCTGCTGTAGCCCATGTATATAAGTCACCTCAGCTTATCTGGAACCCTAATCTAATTCATTATTCACGTGTGATGAGGGTTGAGAGCAGATTGAGGAGGTCTCGTAGATCATCGCCCACACGACGTCGAGATCGGACTTGGGACATACGGCAGAAGATCAGAAGGTAGTTTGCTGCTGCTGTCCGCCACCTTGCGAAATTTGTATAAAATCTTACAGTGCTCAGAATTTGATGATCAATATACTGATGGAAAGCCGTTGAAGAGAGGATCGTCAGAGCACAAAGATCATTCAATTCCGACATCAGACGAGGAAGTTATGACCATTCTCGTGGGACTGCATAGTCTGTCAGCGAGAATCCTTCATCTTCTACATACCCTGGTGAACGGTAATCGTTTCTATGTTTTATTACTTCCGCTGATATTAGAAACGTATGGATCCCTAACGGGTTACGTTAACCAAACGATCCAAGCGCCAACACTACGGGCAAGAGATAGAGTTCGAGCACAGATCGGAGGCGACATTGTTGACTCTTTCATGGCGTGTTCGGAGATGGGGAAGCTTCGAGTGGATAAATTGTATAGGGAAGTAGCTGACAACGCACCAGTACAGTTTATCTACAAGAAGCTGTGGAGTCTGCGGGTTCCTCAGAAGCATTCGTTCAGAATGTGGATTGCCCTGAGGAACCGGTTACTCACCATGGAAAGATGGAGGCGATACGAAGGCTATGTGGAGTGCTGCCTATGCATGGGGTGTGGCGAAACTAGAGACCACCTATTCTTTAGTTGCCCATTCACGAGGGAGGTTTGGAATCGAGTTCGGCACGAGGTGAAATGAAAAAGGTAGGTTACGACCTTGAAGGCAGGCATCAAGTGGCTCAGCAAGGATCGAAGGGTGCACGTCGGAGAGAGGAGAAGGCGGACGCTGGCTTTCTACGGCAGCGTCTTCCTCATATGGAAGGCTCGAAACAATGCTTTCTTCGAGGGCATCCGACCTTCCATAGATGGATTGTTTAATTCTATTATTATGCATGTTGTTAAATTTGAGTATTTACTAGCTAAGTAGGTGTTTTTCGGTGTTTTGGTTTGCTCCTTTTGGAGTTGTAAATTATGCGATGTACTCTGGTTTCGGCCTATCCGTTTTTGAATAATTAATATATCATTCAGTGATCATCTCGTCTAAAAACTTAAGCTAGCAAAGAGGAGTATCATTTAGTATTTAATCACACCAAACCAACATTTACACCCTACTTATATGATAGACAAAGTAACAAGTGTGAACTTGTTTACAAATGGGGAGTAACACTTTATCATATAATAAAATAATAGAAAAGGGGTAAGGAAACTTCAATACCGTGCATAGATGGTATAAGTTATACACACAATGTAACATTTATATTTACATGAATCCCAAAACATAGAAATATCTCAAAACTACAATAAATAGTTTAGCATACATAATTCTCTAAAAAAGTAAAACCTACGTTGCATCCATGAAAAAGTAAGTAAAAATTGAGCAGCAAGCCTAGTTTGTGTTGATAAATCACCAGCACAAATAACTGAGTTCCTATAAAGTCAACTCTCTACACTTGAATGATGGCATATATGTCATGTATAATCACTTATCTGAGATCTCAGGCTACTTATCTACATGGCTGGAAAAGTTAATGTTCAGATTGATCGAGAAAAATCTCAGGATGTACCGCAGCACTAGAAAAATTAAGTGCTTTTTTAAGCTTCCGTTGATCAAAGATCTCGACTTCAATCAAGAATGATGCAGTGACAGGGCGATGATCCGATAGCTCAATCTCTGCTCGCTTGTAGATGAGTTGTTTGATGCCTTTACCAAACCATAGTATGCGGTCGCACCTGCATAAACATAGTTTCTTGTTACCATTACACCCCATTGCATATTAAAGTAGAATAGAGAATCTTAAACTCAACTTACCATGCTGGAGATCTCTTCTTTTCTCCTTCCCTCGGGTTCTGTCCAACATACCTATCGGAGTTGATCTCATACTTGTATGTGGGGGCAAAGTTTATAATCCCTTCTCTCCACCCACCAAATATGTTTCCGTTTCGCAGTTCCTTGCTTAACTGCAATATTCAGGGTGCATAGACACATCAACAAGAAAAGAATAAAACCATATCATCAAATTTCTCTGCAGATTAAAACCATCAAACTTATTCTTTCTTAGGATAATCACGATGCAAAATTTTCAGTTAAACCTTATCTTCAAGAGACGTAGGATGAGACTTCACATGACAATTTTCACCTGAACATATGAATTATTACTATACCTGATCATAATTTTGAAGTTTAGCCCACTGCTTCTTATCGACAAGCTTCCTCACTTCTGCATCATCAAGATTGATGCGATAATTCAAGTCTCCAAACCAGAATATCTGACTGTTCATTAAGACACTGGGTAGTAAGAAAGAAAGAAGTATTTCATGGAAAAATTGTTTCATTCAGGCAGTTATCAACCAGTGATTTCAATTTTCGCAGGATATCCAAAAGGACTGAAAAATGTCGCACCATAACTTATTAAGCGACCTTAACATTGGGCTAGGGAGACTTGGTTCTTAAAAGTATGCTGAGGTTAATTTGTAAGTCTATGTGATAATGAATATAAGTTGTTTCCCATCCCTAGAAAACTGTAAACAAACTTCATACTCGAAAGGTTCAAGATTAACTCCTCTATCATTTATGCTATGCGTGACTGAGTGTCTACTATATAAAGAGAGAAAGTGTGTGTGTGTGTGTGTGTGTTAGCCTCCATTACGTTTAGAGATAAAAAGCAGAAAATCTTATAGAATATCTTGATTTTGTTTATTGAAATTTTATGTCAAATAAGAAAATAAGATTTAAAGCTGTATGTTGTAACAGTAAACTAAGTCATCGTATTACATATAAGGGTTATACTTCAGTCCACAGAATACAAAATATAACACCAAGAACAAGATTAATTGCGCATGTTCTAGCCAACAAATTAGAGAAAAATGAGAACCTTCAACAGGATAGTGCACTTACTCATGAGATGGAATAGTCTGTGGCTGATCAATGTCAAAAGCAGAAGAAAAATGAGTCCGCCTTATGATTTCAAGAACATCAGAATTACGCCTATGCGCAGCCCCGTACTTTTCACCAGAAGTTAAATGAGAACAAACGAAGCAGAGACGATTGTGGAAAAGAGACATGCTGACAGAGACAGATCCCTGGGCAAAGACAAAGGTTTTTCACAAGTTAGAACTCTAGATACTTATGTAACGAGTATTTTTATCTAAATATCGTAGTTTATGAGCAATGAATTTGGATGGAAACTAATATTTTCTTAACTTGTTGACTGTTTATACTTTATAAGAACGAAGCTTATCGGAGTAGTGGAGATAAAATTACAGTATAAGCTTCATATATGCTAGGAATTTCTACGTAGTAAATGTAAAGCCTCGAAAGGGAAGAAGAATGAAAACAAACAAGAAAATAAAACAGGAGGAAGATATCACCTTATTGCCCATGTAGCCCATAAGTCCAACTCCAACTGGAGAGACTTTCAAGTTATTTATGTGTCGCCTTAAACTTCTACGCACCCAGACTGAAACATATATTCCAACCATTTGCTTACTCACTATCCGTACATAACTTGGACGTGACTCAATTGTATTGCCTGCATGTGAATTTTCATCTCTCAACTCTGTCATTTCTACAAACAAATCATGTTCTTCTGCAGAGACTTCATCAAATTCGTCCGAGAGAGAATCTAGAACTCCTTCAAGCCCATCTTCATGGGCCACCTGCATCAATGCTAAATTTCCAGAGCTACGGGCAACATGCATCAATACTAAGTTTCCAGAGCTATGGTGCATTCTTTTCAAGCAAAAATCACTCAATTGAGTATTTCCCATCGGGCTAGAACCAATTCTAGCTGAACTGCTCAGTACTCTTCGTAAACTGGAATTGGATGATCGAACTTGAGGGGTAGCATCCAACGATTGTTCTGGCCAATCCAAACTGTGATCCAAATAACTGTCATATATTCTCTTTAACTGGATTGTCTTCCCACTGCTGAAATCAGTGCTGGCAATGGTACTTTTAGAATCCCCTCCAAATATATCTACCTCAGGTGTATCATCCACATCAGCCAATATATCAGAAGCAGAAGAAGTTCTAAGAACTGGAGAGGGAGGTGCACTGTAGCTCTTATGTTTAGTTTTAGGTTCCAGTGACTTGTTCAATGTCTTTCGGATAATAGCCTCCCATTTGGGAATGGGTCTTCTAGTTTCTGCTCCAAGTACATTGCTAGCGCTCAAAGGAACCACCTCTTGGAAACTGAATTACATGAATTGAGAAATAGCAAACAAAATCTTAATTCAAAATACAGGTAGAATACAGATTAAAAAAATAAACAAGAAATGATATTGAATATGAGATGTCCTAGCACAATTTTAAGATACTAAATCAAAGAATAACAATACAGAACTATCCTTCATATTTAATTGAAGATGTACTATTGACAGGACGTTGTACAAGAATGGTCAAGTAATCGCAAATTTGGTAGGGATGGTTGCAAACAGCCATATAGTACGCGACAATTCAGAAAATGAAGTGTATAGAACAGTTTCACCAAATGTAAGATTTCGCAGTTGAACTGATGAGGTTTAGAAAAAGCAGAGCATGGACGAACAAGCTAGAGTTATGGTTATTTTCAAAGATAATAACATTTTTAGAGGAATTAGAAGCAATTAAAAAACATTGACGATATGAGTTGATCCCTAGTCTATATAATGTAAGAATCTCTAAAAGTGTGTTTGATGCCTTTGAAATTATAGCACAGGGAGAAGTCAAAGTGTTTCCAAAGCACCACCTAGTTCAAGACCTGAGTATATCCATCTTTCAAAAGATTTCACAAGTTTAAGGTATGTTGAGTATAATTCATGAGAACAAGAATGAGTATGGAAAGGTATTGATTTGAGAAGGTGAGTAATCAAAACCACACCTCACATTTTGGTATAGCATGATTGGTTCATCAATAGAGGAATATCTTCCATTCCCCTCCATATACCAAACATAAAACTTTAATTCCATTCCAATTCCTCATATTAACGTTTATGCTTACCCAAGAATGTAAATATCTGATGGTTCTTGCATACAAAGCCACTCATCAATCTCAAGAGTATCATCTGGAACTCTACCTGCGACATTCCAGGTTCCTATGGCCACTCTGCACACACCAAATCAGATTATTATTCTGACGGAAGTGAACAAAATAATGAATATAAAATATACAAGTATCAAATTAAAAACATTAAATCCCAAAAAGTTAGAAATTATTGACTTCTTACTGAGCCAAACCTCACATCTTTCCTACTTATATACTGGACTCGCAGTGTTTCTGATTTTCCTCTCCGGTGCTTTCCTGAGAATTCTTTTGATTGTTTCCCTGGGTTGTTAGATGATCAAGCAGAGACAATTATTTTTCATAAATTTTTATCTTATCGATTACAAGTTAAAAAAAACATGTTATGCTCTTGTATTTGATCTAGCTCAAGAAATAAATGCAAATTAATTTCCTATAGTTAAAACCAAAGCAGAAAATGATAGCCTCTCTACCTGGAGGTTTGAATCCCCGAATCCCATCATGGTCATCTTGCATACCTTCATCTTTAAGCGAGCACGCTAAGGATAAAAGAAAAGAATCAGTAATATCAAATCAAATCAAATATAATAAAGAAGGAAAATAATGGGGTGGATGGCCAATCATTAAATGCATCGAATTTATACCATCATCCTCGCTCTCCGTATCAACTTCATCTTCGCTGAAGTCATAAACCGTGGGCTTGATATTCAGCCATTTCTTCATCACAATAGAGGGCCAGAAGGTCTGCAAACAAATCATTCATCAATAACTGAGGCATTTCAGCAAACACGCTGCGGGCAAGAAAACATGATGTTACCTCAGAGCGTTTTCCTCTTCTGGTTCTCATGCTAGGATCAGAAAACATACTTGAAGAATCAGAACACACGAAGACTATTTAAGAGCTGTTGGATGCCAAATACAAGGAAGATTCGTGCTTTGGACCAAACAAGAAACGACAGATGAAAGAAAAAGGTAATGTGAAAAAGTAATGGTTGTTAAGCTTCGCAGATATCCACTGCCACGCTCAACTTGCACCAAAAATTCTTGATGTTCCTGACACATGCTGTCATTTTCATCTTCAAAATCAAAAGCGATGATAAAGCTCAACATTACACCAACCCATATCATACTTTTATTTTCTGTTGATAGAATTGCGAAATATAATAGCATATCATTGTCAATCTTGAAGAGATGATTCCAATGATAATATAAGCGAAAATCTGACCTACTTAGTAAAATATTAGAGGGCTTTGACATCCACAATGACACAGCGAAAATCTGACCTACTTAGTAAAATATTAGAGGGCTTTGACATCCACAATGACACGCTCGTTTATTTATAATATACTTCCTTCCTACCATGCTAACAGGGTCATTTTACTATTTTGATGGTCTCACCCAAATAGTCTCATTTTTTTTTGGACACATGGGACCCACCCACACCCACTAATACAATTAAAACATGGTCCCCTACACCCACTAATACAACTACCCACTACCCATTAAATAATAATTCTCCTTAATCTATGTGTCCAAAAATAAATGTGAATCTTAGCCTGGGGCGCAGGGAGTATATGAAGTCCAACTCATCAGATTACATCCGTACAATATTTGTTTGTTTCTCCCTTTCTTGATTGTTATACCATATGTAAATGTGTTGTAATCACCATTACATATACTTGGGGAATTTAATGGGTTAGTAAAGATTAATAAATAAATTAAATTGATCAAATATAATAAATTAATCAAATATGGTAAATTTGATCAAATATGTTAATTGATCAAATATGATAGTGATCATGATTACTAATTAAAATAACAATTTTACCATATGAAAGTGATATCTGTAAACTATAAATAGGGTCATTGTGCATTAATTCAAAACACACGAAGAACACACAAAATACCAAAGTCTTTCAAGCGTCTGCATACACTTGCATAGTGCATAGTCTAGACGATCTAGTCCTCCATTCTCTCTTAGTTCGACGGAGTTCCTGCGATAGCGGTGCTGTTTTGCCGGAAACGAGAAGTCGTTTCACCTTTGGGGAAGATCTGCCAAGACCGGAGCACTACTGGGCATGTTTCTTCTTGCGGGAAGAGTTCTACTCGACTCAAATTCGCACATCATCCCGAGACGTTCAAGATCCTAGATCCAGATTTATAAGAAAGGTTAGTAATTCTCCTCCAAATTTCATATTCATTTCAATAGTGATTGATTTGTGTACCTATAAACCAACAATCGCAAGAAGAAACATCTAACCTCCACACCCTACAATCACTATGACTAATCCAATGGATATTGACGGGATTGAAACATCTAATGCTAATAACTCCCAGAGAGTTAATGCTGAGATTCCTATTGGGACTGATTCCCAAAGTATGTATCCTCCAATGGGGATGTCGAGACCATTCATAGTTCTGGCTCCAGCGGAGAAACCCGAGAAGTTTGGAGGTGCAAACTTCAAGAGATAGCCGCAAAAGATGTTGTTCTACCTCACCACGCTGAATCTGGTGAACTTCTTAAAGGAGTCTGCACCAGTGGTGGATGAGAATGAGACTGATACGCAAAAGCGTATAGCTCTTGATTAGTGGACCTCCGCTGATTACTTGTGCAAAAACTATATCCTTAGTGGGCTTAGTAATGCGATGTACAACATGTATCTAAGAACGAAAACATCCAAAGAATTGTGGGATTCTTTGGAGAAAAAGTATAAGGCGGAAGATGCCAGTGCGAAGAAGTACGCGATAACCAAGTACTTGGAGTTCATGATGATGGACTCTAAATCTATGGTTGAACAAGTGCAGCAGTTCCAACTGATAGTGCACGAAATCCTATCTGAAGGGATGATGCTTACAGAAGCATTCATTGTCGGCTCTGTGATTGAGAAGCTACCTCCAATGAGGAAGGACTTCAAATGCTATCTCAAACACAAGAGAAAGGAGATGTCTTTAGAAGAGTTAATTGTTAAATTGAGAATCAAAGAGGACAACAGGAAGATGGGTGATAAGTTTGGTCAATCCTCAATTGAAGCAAAGGCAAACTTAACTGAGCATCGTGTGGGATCCTCCAAAAAGAGGAGGATGTCCGACGACAAGGGCAAGAAGCCAATGGAAAATCCCAAGTAGACCCGATATTTTGTGTTATCTTACCTTAGAAGTCATTGAGGGAAGATATAAAGGAAAAAAATTCACGTTTTTTAGAATCCTGCGCGGTAATATTGCAGAGGCAATAACTGAATTTTCAACCGTCGGATCAAGCTAAATTTTTGTCAGCACATTTATAACTTGTCGAACTATGTTCCGAACAGTGAAGATCGTGTTTGGAGCTTTTTGTTGATGGAAATAGGCCAAAAATAGAAGTTAGGTTTTTGGACAATTCTGTTCTGCGCAGTCGGGAAAAAAGAGTTATTTCTCACAAATTAGCCATTGGATCGAGCTGTAATTTAGAAGCTCATTCAGAACTCACACAGGTATATTCTGGACGGTGGAGATCAGATTTTGAGATTTCTAAAAATGCGAACACTGAACGGCAGTTGGTGTTGTTATGACAACAACTATTTCCAACAACAGAAATGAGCACTAAACCTCTAGAGTTGATTCTTAATGATACGTGTGATTTAAAACTTGTGCAAACTAGAGGGGGAAAAAGTATTTTATTACTTTTATTGACGACTGCACATGATTCTGTTATGTGTATCTCTTGAAAAGCAAATATGAAGATTTAGAAGCATTCAAACGCTACAAGAATGAAGTTGAAAATCAACTTAACTTTCGAATTAAAGTAATTCGGAGTGATAGAGGTGACAAATACGTAGCACCGTTTGAACAAATATGTGCCGAATCTGGTATCATACATCAAATAACGGCTCCTTATTCACCTCAATCAAATGGCATTGCTGAGCACAAGAATAGAACTCTGAAGAAAATGATGAACTCAATGTTAATCAGTTCAGGGTTGCCTCAGAACTTGTGGGGGGAAGCTATCTTGTCAGCTAACCAACCACATTCTGAATAAGATTCCACAGAAATCTAAGGATTAAACTCCTTATGAAATATGGAAGGGACGTAAACCGTCATACAAATACCTCAAAGTATGGAGGGTGTTTTGCCAAGATTGAAGTGCCTCTACCTAAACAAGTTAGAATCGAACCTAAAATAGTTGATTGTATATTTGTAGGGTACGCACTTAACAGCAGTGATTATAGATTTCTGATTCATAAATCGGAAGTATCTGACATGACTGAAGGCACTATTATAAAATCTAGGAATGCAATATTCTTTGAAGACATATTTCTTAGCAAAGGTAATAAACATGTGACATCTTCTAAAAGACCACGTGTAGATACCACTGCGGTTCAATCTACACAAAAGAGTGTAGAACCAAGATGTAGTGAGAGAGCTAGAGAGGAAAAGGACTTTGGTTAAGACTTCTTCACCTACGCGGTTGAAGATGAGCCCGAATCCGTATCTGAAGCTCTATCTCGTCCAAATACACTATTCTGGAAAGAAGCTATAGATAGCGAGATTGATTTCATTATGCAAAATCATACATGGAAATTGGTAGATTTACCAAAGGGTTGCAAGACCTTAGGATGCAAATGGATCCTTAAAATAAAATATAAAGTTGATGGGTCAGTAGACAAACATAAAGCGCGGCTGGTGGCTAAAGGCTTTATACAAAAGGAAGGGTATGATTTCTTTTATGCCTACTCACCAGTGACACGAATTATGTCTATTCGTTTACTTATAGCAATTGCTGCATTGCACAATCTAGAAATCCATCAAATGGATGTGAAGATAGTCTTCTTAAATGGTGAGTTGGAAGAAGAAATATACATGGGCTAACCAGAAGGTTTTATAGCACCTGAAAATGAGAAAAATGTGTGTAAACTCGTGCGATCGTTGTATGGAATTAAACAAGCTCCAAAACAATGGCATGTGAAGTTTGACAACACAATGATGTCAAATGATTTTCGAATCAACGAGTGTGACAAATGCATGTATGTGAGAAATACACCAAATGGATTTGTCATGGTCTGCCTCTATGTAAATGATATGCTTATCATGGGAAGCAGTAATGACATAATAGTTGACACTGAACAAATGTTGAATCGAAATTTTGACATGAAGGACATGGGTATAGCGGATGTGATACTTGGAATCAAGATTCAAATAACATCTGATGGAATTGCTTTATCACAATCTCATTACATTGAGAAAGTGATGAAGAAATTCAATGCATTCGATGATTCACTGGCTAAGACACCCATGGATCCAAGTCTACAACTTAGTAAGTATAAAGGTGAATTAGTGGCTCAATCTGAGTATGCAAGGTTTATAGGGAGCATAATGTACATAACCAATTGTACGCGTCCTGACATAGTGTGTTCAGTTAACAAACTGAGTAGATACACTAGTAACCCAAGCAATGAGTACTGGAAAGCATTGAGAAGAGTGATGAGATACCTGAAATACACTCTTGATGTGGGGCTACACTACACAAAATATCCAGCAGTGCTCGAAGGGTACAATGATGCAAACTGGATATCTGACACAAAAGACTCATTCTCCACGAGTGGATACGTATTCACTAATGGAAGTGGAGCTGTGTCACGGAGGTCTACAAAACAAACTTGTATAGCCCGTTCCACAATGAAATCGGAGTTCATAGCTTTAGATAAAGCTGGGGAAGAAGCAGAATGACTTAGAAACTTCCTAGAGGACATTCCATGTTGGAATAAACTGGTCCATACAGTTGTGGTACATTGTGACAGTCAAGCCACAATTGGAAGAACTCTTAATGATATGTACAATGGAAAGTCTAGACATATCTATAGGCGACACAACATGGTGAGATAATTGATCTCGAGTGGTGTAATGTCAATTGATTACGTGAAGTAAAAGACAACATAGCGGATCTTCTTACAAAAGCAATTAATTGAGATCAAATGAATAAATTGCTAGAAGGAATGGGGCTAAAATCCACAAAGTAATTAGCCAAAACAGTGAAAACCCAACCATGATGACTGGAGATCCCAAGAACTTGGTTCAAAGGGAAAATGAAACTGTAGAGGTTCAAGTGAAACTTGGTACCTACCATTCCTTAGTAGAGCAATTCTACCAAGTATAGAACCCGTATTGTGGTGAGGTTACATCTTTTGACGTTTAATAATTCCTAAAAGGCTAAGTAATGGCTGGTTGAGTATAGCGGGATACTCAAGATAGGAGATCACCTATGTAAGTGTGAAGTCAGTGGCCGCTTCAAAGAAAAAAACTTATGAATCCAAAGAGGGTCCATGGCTGAAATGGACCAAAACGTGAGAACAAGAAGAATGCGAGATATTGATGCATTCGCACTGTTGTCTCGGTATACGCTAAGGAGAGTAGTTCAAAGACATCATGTCTACTAAGCCATCGGTATACTCGATAGTGTTGGACTACGGAAGGTTCAAAGTCCCAAGCGACCTATTCGGATATACTAATGTTTCACGAGGACTAGATTGTGTGTCTGCATTTTATAGGCGCTGAATTCCACTCATGTGGGGGATTGTTGAAGAATTTAATTAGTTAGTAAGGATTAATAAATAAATTAATCACCAATTAAAAAATAATTAAAGTGAGTGAAATTTGTCTTACATGTGGAATTAATCAAATATAGTAAATTGACCAAATATGGTAAATTTGATCAAATATGGTAATTGATCAAATATGGTAGTGATCACGATTACTACTTAAAATAACAATCCTACCATATGAGAGTGGTCTCTGAAACCTATAAATAGGGTCATTATGCATTAATTCAAAACACACGAAACACACGAAGAACACACAAAATACCAAAGTCTTCCAAGCATCTGCATACACTTGCATAGTGCATAGTCTAGACGATCTAGTCCTCCATTCTCTCTTAGTTTGCCAGAGTTCCTGCGATAGCGGTGCTGCTTTGCTAGAAACGAGAAGTCGTTTCACCTTTGGGGAAGATCCGCCAAGACTGGAGCACTACCTGGGCGTGTTTCTTCTTGCTGAAGGAGTTTTACTCGACTCAACTTAGCACATCATCCCGAACATTCAAGATCCTAAATCGTAGATTCAGAGGCGTTCAAGATCCCTGATCCTAGATCCAAATCTATAAGAAAGGTTAGTAATTCACCTCCTAATTTCATATTTATTGCAATAGTGATTAATTGGTATACCTATAAACCAACCGTTTGTTTTTTAGCTGCAGTGACAGATACGTTAATGGTTGCAACTCGGAAATAGGCTGGATCATAGTAATAATCATTAATATGGGGAGACTTCTATTAGGTATCAAGTATTCATATTCTACTTTACTTCTACTTTTAATTTTGAGGCATTTAAATTATTGTGAATCAAGGAGCACATATATAAATCATGGTTGAAAAGACAATTAAAGTAATTTAGAAAAGTGAAATTTATAGCTTATTAAATAAAAGTATGTGACAAATTATTTATTAAATATCAATTAATTATTTATTTATTAAATAATTTAAATAAATTATTTTTTAAAATGAATAAGTAAATAATTGATAATCATTAATATGTGGAGACTTCTATTAGGTAGTATCAAGTATTCATATTCTACTTTACTTCTCCTTTTAATTTTGAGGCATGCCTTGCAGAAGAACGTCACACAGTGGAATCATTTTACACTCTTTAAAATGATAATTTTATACTTTTTAAAATAGTTATCACTTTTACTCTAAAATGCTATTACTTTTATTTATATTATAAATTATTCATTAAAATATCATTATCACTTTTCATTAATTGAGTATCAATTTTTGTTATAAAATTTATCATTTTTTTCCGTATCACGTGAGAATTTACGTAAGATAGATCTCAAACAAGTCTTTGCCTAATTTTAATTAGCTGAGCTTTATTGTGAATAGTGCACATAAATCATGGTTGAAAAGACAATTAAAATATGTCAGAAAAGTGAAATTTAGAGCTTATTAAATAAAAATATGTGGTAAATTATTTATTAAACTGGATGTTTATTGTGAATCAAGGAGCACATATATAAATCATGGTTGAAAAGAAAATTAAAGTAATTTAGAAAAGTGAAATTTATAGCTTATTAAATAAAAGTGTGTGACAAATTATTTATTAAATATCAATTAATTATTTATTTGTTAAATAATTTAAATAAATTATTTTTTAAAAATGAATAAGTAAATAATTGATAATCATTAATATGTGGAGACTTCTATTAGGTAGTATCAAGTATTCATATTCTACTTTACTTCTCCTTTTAATTTTGAGGCATGCCTTGCAGAAGAACGTCACACAGTGGAATCGTTTTACACTCTTTAAAATGATAATTTTATACTTTTTAAAATAGTTATCATTTTCACTCTAAAATGCTATTACTTTTTATTTATATTATAAATTATTCGTTAAAATATCATTATCACTTTTCATTAATTGAGTATCAATTTTTGTTATAAAATTTATCATTTTTTCGTCTTACGTGAGAGTTTACGTAAGATAGATCTAAACAAGTCTTTGCCTAATTTTAATTAGCTGAGCTTTATTGTGAATATTGCACATAAATCATGGTTGAAAAGACAATTAAAATATGTCAGAAAAGTGAAATTTAGAGTTTATTAAATAAAAATATGTGGTAAATTATTTATTAAACTAGATGTTTAGAGTGAATTCAATTAAGTATTAAATGATTTACGTCTCTACAAGCTTAAACTTTTAGATGAGGTGGTCATTTAACACTAGGTTTTATCTATCCGTGCAACTGGAAAGAATTACTCCCTTCGTCCCAAAGAATAGTTACCAGTTACTGTAGATACGGAGTTTAAGAAAAAATTATTTTTTTCCTTTACTTTTAGGGGTAGTTTGTTATTTTTAGGTAATAAATTAATTATAAAGTAAGTTATATGAGTTGTAAAGGGGTGACAATTTTGAAATTAAAGTGTGTTGTGCGGTTATTGATTTGTGGTATTTTCTTATTTGGGGCGTGAACTTGTTTATGGGACGAACAAAAATAGAAAGTGTGAATTTGTTTATAGGACGGAGGGCGTAGTCACAATACACAATTATTTATTTTTAAATTTAAGTTGTGTTTTTATGTTAATTGTACTATTTATTTAGGGTCAATAAATAGTAGGTACAAAACGTTCTTAAGTATTACTAAACGATACATTAGTTTTAGAAAATTACTCACAAATACAAAATTTTATTTTGTTTTACCCATAATATCCATATCCATGAGAACATCAGTGTGCATCGTTAAGAGATAACAAAAAAAGCTCGATTAAGTAATTGTACTAATGTACATCGAAGTAATCATTGTGAGAGAAATAAATTTATAAGAGAGAAACAAAGAATAAATTATTAAAATCGCCATTGAAGAGTACACGCTAATTGTATTAATGTACATCGATGTGATCCTTGTGAGAGAAATAAATTTATAAGAGGGAAACAAAGAATAAACTATTAAAATCGTCATTGAAGAGTACACGCTGATGTACAACAATATGCAATTTGACCAAAAGAAAGAACACACCATTAAATTCTGATGTACACCAATGTGCAATCTGACCGGATGAATGAACACGCCATTAAATTCCCCCAAAATAAGAAGCCCATTAAACTTTCACTTTACTGTACATTAGTGTGCAATTCGAAGATATTAAATTCCCCCAACATAAGAAACTCATTAAACTTTCACTTTACTTTACATTAAAGTGCAATTTAGAGAGAGAAACGTAGAAGATATTAAATCGCGATTAAAGAGTGAACACTGATGTACATTAGTGTGCAGTTTGGCCAGAGAAAATAACATGCCAATAAAGTCCCTAAAATAAGAAACCCATTAAACTTTCACTTTACTGTATATTTACGTGCAATTCAGAATGAGAAATAGAAGATAGGGTAGTTCCTGAAATTTCTCCTTAATGCGCGATTCGTGAGTACAATGAGTAATGCCGAAAAATAAATTAGGTCTTCTATATCTATCAGTAATTATATTTAATCAATGTATATATTAATAATTAAGTTATACAAACACGTACCTATGAGTAATAATTCCATTTATTTATAAAGAATTATACTACAGTTGATCAATGTGTCCAGATTCAAATGCACTCTTAGCATAGATAAAATAAGAGGAACATCAAGTTTGAGTTTAAAAAAAAATATAAACTATAAAATAGGTAATAAAAACATGCAAAATATTTTAACTAATAATTTCTGATAAACGTTTAAATTTCCTATATGTATAATAAGTGTCTTAATTTGCTAAAAAGAAATAATATGGTACCTCACATATTATGTGAGTAATATTTTATGAATTTTATGGTTATAGAATTATTATGCCTTAAATTTTTATTAAGTGAACAAAATGTGATTTTTCTTCATTTGGTAAAATATGTATAAATTTTATACGTCATTTAAAATTAAAAAATTTACATACATCATTATTTTAAGCTCAATAAACGTAAAAATAATTATTATTAGAATTCAATCTATTAAATTCAATATATCATAAAATAAAGAGCAAAATAATATTTTTTTGTAATTATTTTAAATTTGATATTGATGGTTCCTTATTATTGGTGATAAAAATTATTATTTTATGAATCAAATCATTATTCAAAGGATTTGTCCATAGTAAAAATTAATTTATTAAATTTATAGAGCAAATAGATTTTTCATGAAAATTTTGTAATTTATGAATTATTTTTAGAAAGAAAATTCTTACTAGTGACATAGATTATTATTACACCTATTTCCACATGTCTATATTATTTTGATGAATTAAATTCATGAAGTAAAAGAAGCAAAATATTCCATAAAATTTCCAAAACAAAAACTCAAAAAATAATACTTTGACCACAACTATCATTTTTGAATTTTCTGGCATGTTTTTCCTAGTAGCTTAGAACACAAGATGGATTGATTCTTTTAAAAAGTTTGGAGTAAAACTCACACACACTAGCACCTATTCATATGTAAATTTTTTTGCTATAAATCGGTGATTGATTATCACCAATTTTCACCCAAAAAAATAAAAATTTTTTAGTTTTTCATCTACATTGGCAACTTTCTTTTTACTTGAGTCACTACTATTATTATTAATAATATTGATATATTGTTGTTATTATAAATATATATATATATATATATATATATATATATATATATATATACTTTGTAATTGTAAATATAAGTAAAATTATTATTATTATGATTATTATTATGTAGTATTACTATGTGTATACAACTATCATTTTATCATTTTAAAGGAAGGTCAAGTCTCTGACCTAATTATAAAATGATAATATAAATATCTTATATTATTACAATTACTTTTTTTATTATCATTTTTATTGTTATATACCATTTTATGATGTAAAAGGAAGGCTAAGCCTCTATTCTTATCACAAAATGATAATTGTATACATCTATATACTAATATAATTATAAAAAATATCTATATTTGAATTATATAGTATGCACATGTTACACAAATATTAATAATATTTCAATAAGACCTTGAAATTAATTTATGAATGAAATTAAATAAGTTATTTATGCTAAGGGAAGTGCTGGTGAACAGGACGGAAGATCATTCTTCTACTCAAGCTATAATACCATATTTGGAAGAGTCAAAGCTGGGTAAATGTTTGAAAATGGTTGGATGTTAATGTTGGTTTGCATATAAAGTATGCTTATTTCTTCTTTAATGGTAGTGGCTGTATGGGTCATGAATTTATGGTTGCGGCTGACGAGTCGTGATGATGGCAGTAGTCGACGGGCTATGAAACAAGACAATGATTAACCTTCGAGTTGTCATGAAAAAGAGTAACCATATCATTATGCACTTACTAATTGTACCATTCTTCCAAATTACCCAGTGAGATTTTAATCTCACAGTTTTCAAACAACATATTTTCATGTTAAGGAATAAAGTTTTTGGTCTGCAGAAAAACGTGAAAACTCTGAATGATATATAATAAAGCAAATATATACTTACACTTTTATAACTTTACCTATTTATATAAAGATAATTCAATGCTTCTATATTTCAATACTTAAAAAAAGATGTTTCTCTCTCTAAAATTTTCTCTCCACATTCTCTCTAAAAAATTCTAGGGTTTCTTATCGGTTCCTTATTTCATGGAGGCTTCGACGCTGTCTGGCGGCGTCTTCGATGCTGATCCCTTCGTCCAATACCCTGAATTGGATGTTGCTTGTGAACGATTTCCTTAGCTGATGGATATGCTCGCCAATATCCAAAATCCCAATATCGTGGCTGACCGCCCTTTCGTGCAGCCCAATTCATCTGGTTTGGAGGATCATCCACCGGCTAAGGTGGACCCCACGGTCTCCACTACCCCGGCCGAAGCCTCCAAATTGCCTTCATTTGATGAGCTGCTTAGGAGAAATGCAGCTTTTGCAGGAGCTACACCCCCAATGGATAGCACTGACTGTATCAATATTGGATCGGCAGCGCCGCCATTATCTTAGTCTGCTGGTGGAGGACATGTCGAGCATCTGCAACAACCCTCCGTCAATCGACAGACGAGTTCAACTAACCCTAATCGTAATATCCCATCAACTCATGGTGGTGGATCATACGCAGCGAAAGCTGCCAGAACTCGAGAGGACCCCATCTCTCGCCTCAAATTGGCCATATGCAAGGGATCCTTCCTGGATCCTGTGGCTAGGCCGTTGGACAAAATAGGTGATATTGCAACTTTGTCGATCACTAAATCTTTCTATGAACAGCGTAAAAACCTCTTTTCTCAATTTGTAATTGTTACGGTTCTGAATGAAAGAGTCTCGAAACCCCTTACTCAACCGGAGATCGACAGCATGCTCGTACGCACGTTTAGCATTCCTATTTATGATCTCTTGAATATACCCCTGGGTCGGGGATATTATTCGCTCTTGATCACTGATGACAGAATAAAGGCAAGCCTTCTTAGACAGCGAATTTTTGACGTTGGGAGGGTGCAACTTGGGGTTCAAAGATGGACTCAGACATTTAATCCATTTAAGATCAAGTCATCTATTGTGCTAGTTTGGATGCGGATATGTGAGCTCCCTTAGGAACTCTGGCATGAGACGGTCATCAATAGCATTGCTAGGACTGTTGGATCCCCATTCGTATTGATAACAAGGCCTTGGATGGGTCCAGTGGGTATTTTGCTCGCGTGTTAGTTGAAATTGATGTGCAGGAGCCAATTCCAAAATTTATGAACATAGTCACTTTCGAGAATCTGATTCGTATATCCTTTGGTTACGAAAATATTCCAAAATATTGTAAATCATGTCATATATTGGGCCATGATGTCCAAGATTGTTTGAAGAAGCGGGTGAAAAAGGAGCAAAGTAAAGAGAAAAAAAGAAAAGAGAAAGCCATGAATACTGGTTTCTCTGTTCCCAAAAATGCTTGGAAAAGGAAGGAGGGGCCTTCTGAGAATGTTCCTACTTCTAACTTGTTTGAAAATCTCAATAAAGGGATGGAGGAAGATGTCGACGAAGTGATTGATTCAAACACCAATAAGGGATAGGATAATCGGCCCTCAGATACTCAGGTGGATGAGGAATTGGAGTACAATCAGCAAAGGGATAAGACGGATGGGGAAAATGATAATCAGAGTGACGAGGATCAAATCCCTGAGAAGGAGGAACTAGATGATGAGTTTCGGGATGGAGATGTTGAAGACAACCTACAAGAACATTCCCTTGCCTTGGTTATTGCAGAGCCAGTCCCGCTTGTTGTTCGCAGTCCGGAGAAACCAGAAGTATCATCTGTTTCTCCCACAGGAAAGCAGATAGTGGCTGTGAATAATTTGGTCAAGGGTACCACCAACAGTGCTTTGCTTTTTAACAGGCCAGATCCCCCAGTCACTAGGTCTCATACTCCTGGTGGACCGGGGATAAGGCATGTTGAACCCACCAAAAAGAATCATAAAAACATGAATGCTACCACCAATTAGGATTAGGATATTTTGTCACCGAAGCACGGCCGTACACCACGTTTTAAATGAAGGTACTCTTCTGGAATGTAAGGGGTATAAGGAGGGCAGCAGATCAGGCGGCTCTTCGTGAAATTTGTAGGAAAAACAGACCTTTGTGGCTAGCGATTGCGGAACCCAAAGTTCTATTTACTTCTATACAAGATCATGTTTGGAGAAACATGGGATTTCATTTTGCGGGTCATAATCAAAGGGATGGTCTTCGCCCCAACATTTGGGTCTTTTATAATGCTGCACATATCTCCCAAGTCAGAGAGGTTTTCTCATCCTCCCAAATAATGATTTTTGATTTTATTCATAATGCTGCAAATTACAGATTTGGCTTTGTATATGGTCATACTGACCACAATGTCCGTAGGGAGTTGTGGTGTGATATCACTTCTAAACTTGCTAATAACATAAAGATCATTGGAGATTTCAATGCCATTTTAGGGTTACATGAAAGATTGCATAGTTCTAGAAGAGAGAACCTGGGGCCAGTTGAATTTCGATCAATTTTGGACACTACGGGGTTACATGATGTTGAATGATGTTGAATTGCAAGGTGCGAAGTTTACTTGGGTTAGTCGCTCTGCTACCAGAAGTATGAGAGCTTTTAGGATTGATAGAATTCTGGTGGACAACAACTTTATGGACAAATGGGAAGTTCTGACGGGAGTGGCTTTGGCTAGGCATGGTTCTGACCACACGCCTATTTTAGCTTCAGGTAAGATGAATGAAACTATCTCTCGGCCATTTCGATTCCAATCCATGTGGCTTTTGGATACGGGGTTCTACATTATGGCTGAAACTTTTTGGAAAAATGCCCTGTTACGAAGGAATCCTTTGAGTTTATTTGCAGCGAAACTGAAAAGACTGAAGTATGACATCAAAAAATGGAACCACCAAGAGTTTGGAAACATCTTTGATTCTGTTAATGAGGCCATGGAATCTCTAAAAAGTGTCCAGATAAGAATCGGTGAAGAAGGGGACAGTGAAGAGCTATTCTGCGAGGAGGTGGAAGCCCACATTGAATTGAATAAAAGATTGGAGAGCAAACATCAATTCTATGCCCAAAAGAATAGGAACTCTTGGCTGAAGGATGGGGACAGAATCACGGAATTTTTCCATAGATTCCAACGTATCCAACGAGCCAAAACTTCTATTACATCTATGGATGTTAATGGAGTGCTTATGGAGGACATGGAACAAATTTCTCTGCACGTAGTGGGGTACTATTCTCAGATTTTTAGAAAGCCGGAGGAAGATAGGGATTTTGAGCAGCTGAATTTCATTAACTTTGTTAGTGAAGCTGATAATAGCAGGCTTACTACTATCCCTTTGATGGATAAGATCAAAGAGGCGGTTATGGAATTATCTGGGGATAGCTCGTGGTGGCTCTTTCTTCCAAAAATGTTGGCATTTCATTGGGGATGATCTTTGTCGGGCTATACAATATTTTTTTACTATTGGAGACATGCCTTTGGGAATTAATTGCAACTTCATTGTCCTGATACCAAAATTTTGGGGGGCGATGAGAGTGGAGGACTTCAGACCAATCAACTTATGTAATTTTCTTTTCAAAACTATCACAAAGATCCTGTCTAATAGGATGGGCCCTTTGTTAAGCAAGAATCTGAGCAGCTGTCAGTTTGGATTTATTCCAGGTCGAAGCATTGTATGGCGGTGGCGTCTAAAATTTTAACAGTCTCAACAATTCTCTTGTGGGAAGCATCGGTTTCAAAATAGACATCAAGAAGGCTTATGATATATTGAGATGGGATTTTGTCATGCATGTGCTTGAGAAAATGGGTTTCGGCAGGATCTTTATTAATTGGATTCACGCGATCTTCCATTCGGCGAGGGTCTCTGTTCTTATCAATGGGAAGCCGGAGGAATTCTCTGCATGTGGGAAGGGTGTGAGGCAAGGGTGTTGACGTTCGATTATTTGGTTAACGTGAACCATTAGGGTTCCATACATTTTTAATTCAGCAGAAGCAAGAAACCAAAGAAACATATTACCTTTCAACAGGGTATATTGAAGAAGATAGATTCTCGCCGGCAGCCTGTGCAGCATCACCGTTTTGGGCATAAATCTCTTGTCCGATCTTGGAATTAAGTGATCTATGCGCTAAATCGATCCTCTCTTCTGTGGCTTTCTGTCAATATATCACACATTGAATTCTGAGATTATACAATTTTATAAAAATCGTGCAAATTGGCAGACAGCAGCAACAAACGACCTCTTGATCTTTTGCTTATTTCCAAGTCCAATTTCGACGTTGTGTGGGTGACGATCCTCGAGATCTTCTCATCTGCTATTTCGTCTACCCTCTTCACGTGTTAGGCGTATCTCCTTAGGGTTAAAACAGTTGAGATGACTTATATATGGGCTACAACAGGGACCAGGAGGAGAAATTAGAGTTGTGCCTCCATTGGGCTTAAGTATTCATGCTTAGCCCAAAGCTTATACTTAAGTCCAATAATAATAATATATTCTACCAAAATATTATTACTGCACTACCGTTCTAATCCCATAATTATGTTATGGGCTCCTTATTATGAGCCCGTTAGTCTCCCAATATTTAAGATATATAATGTCCATTAATTAATTAAGTTATTGACAACTCCATTAATTAATATCTCATCTGAAAGTAATACCACTCAACCTCATTATCATGCCGGAATAAATCCACCTGCAGGGTTTACATGATAATCTTTATGAGCTCCTCAAGGGGACATCATCAACCTATGACGGACACGGATTCCTTCTACAATCAACATCACACCATAGAGACAGCAGTACTTCCCAACTCACCGAGTTTGTTGATTTAATACATATAAATCTCACCCATTAATGAATCAAAGAGATACATACTGTCTTACGTGTTGAGATTATTGTACAGGGATTAAGAGCACGAACATTCATAATAACAGAGATCAAGTTCTTCTATATAGACAGTACAAGTTGAACAATCTCAAGTGGTCCTGCTCAATACACACAAAGTGGACTAATGTGATTCTATAGTCAAGACAAACTAATACCAAATCACACTATAATCATCCCGATAGAGAGTCTCCATCTATCTCAGTTGTGAGCATCTGTTTATACTTTATAAGGAAACCGATAATATGATCTTCCGCGTGTTGTCACACAATATATTATCTACATATAAAGTAAGTGGACTATTGCATCGACATATAAATAAATTATAAGACGCAATCATTTGATCATATGATTCTCATTTCAAATAAATTGTTATAACATTGTTCATACTAAAGCTAGTCTTTTAGTATACGATCCAACAGGGGGATCCCCTTTCACCTCTTCTTTTCTACGTGTCAAAGGAGGTTCTCTGCAAATGGATAGAGGCGAACATTGCTGCTGGAAACATATCTCTTGCTAAGGGGAACAGGTCCAGTTTATGTAATTATGAGAAATGTGGTATGGATTGATAGAAATGTGTAAATGAGCTTAAATATGTGCAAAACAGGTTAAGAAATGGAGAAAAATAGAGTCGGGAGCAAAACAGAAAAGGAAGAATAGGGCACGCTCGGACACGCCCCGTGTGTGAAATACGAGCCTGTTCGAGGTGGCCGTGTTCGAGCATCAGAATGCCGAGCTTGCCCAGAAGAAAGCCGTGTTTGGTGCATGAGCCGTGCGATTAGCACACGCCCGTTTGCAGAACACGGGCCTGTTAGAGAAGGTCATGCAGAGTTGTCAGAAAATGCTATACGTCCATGGGAGAGGTCGTGCATTGGCGCACGCCCCATATCCGGGAACACACAGAACACATCGAACTAGGTGTGCACTACACTAGCCGTGCGCTGCTACACAGCCCGTGTAGGTGCAAAAGGCAGTGTACATTTCAGAATGTTTTGGAAGCTTCTAGAAGTCCCCTAAGTGATATAAAGGATGACTTGTGCGAAAATTGAGAGGGGAGATTAGAATTAGAGCAGTTATACACACTCCACACCACATTTTCACATACTAGATCCATTTAATTCATCTCCATACATTTGATCCATCCATTTCATTTGATCTTCAATAATCCATCCATCAATCCATCCTTCCACCACTTGAGAAGAGAAAAGCATCAATGATTGAAGAAGTTAGCATTTTGAAGAGAAGGAGGTTATCTCTATAAAAGGGAAGTCAATCTACTTTTCATTTATTGATTTTCTTCTTATTTTGGCTCAAATGGAGCAAGCCTTTGATTGTATTGATATAAACACAATGTGTAGTGGCTAGTCCTATAGTAGGGCTAATCATATGATTGGTCGAGAAGAATGCTAGATATGTAGGATTTGAGATGTTGAATTGAGTTAATTTTGGACTTCCTTTTATGATTAATGAATTGTGTTTTATTTTAATACTTGTGTGAATAAATTCTCTTTTATAGTATTAGGATGACCATTCCAATAGTATGATTAGTTGTTTAATTGAATCATATATTAAGATGAGCATGTATGTTAGTGTGAGGGGAGGTAAGTCATACCCTTCTTATGCTTAGAACATTCATAGGGGGACACTTAAGAAATTGAGTGAAAAGAACCAAACTTATGATCATAGTACCTTAAGGAAACTAAGATTAAAAACAATCCTAGGAGATTTAGACTTTTAAAAGAGTCGAGAACCTAATTGCCTTGGCCATAGGGATTAGAGGTAAAAACATGATTGCTTTTAGTCCACAATTAATGAAGTTCACCATCAAGAATTAGGCATATCTAGCTAGATTCTTAACCATGATTATGATTAGCCTTGCTCCCTTCTTAAGTGAATCCTATCTCATTTCCATTCATCATTTGTTCGATATGTGATACATTTTATTACTAGTTTAATTCTTAGTTAATTGATTAGAATAATAAGTAGTCTAAATACCAAACCTCCACTCTTGTCACTCTTACAAAGCATAAATCAATGACAAATCCAGATATAATCATGAGTTTACTTTCCCTTGGGACGACATTTTTATAAATTTTGTACTTGGTCACATGTGTACTCGACGATAGAGTCTCTTACTCTTAAACATTTTACTAGAAATGCGATTAAGAACATGGCGCCGCTTGCCGTAGAAATGTTAAACTTTTGGTTGTAACGATTTTGAAGTTGATTAGTTTTGATAAGAGTATTTCTTTTATTTGTTTACTTGTTTACTTGGAGAACTAATTTGGAAATTCTTGTAGGTACATGCGAACTCGTTCAAGGTCTCAATCTATTGAGCCTTTGAAGGAATTAGAAGCTACCTTAAGAAGACAAAGAAGAGAAGTGTTAGAACCTACGGAGAAAGTTATGGAAAACGCAATGGATAATGCAAATATGGTTGATGATGAAGGTAATTTGAGAAATTTTCAACAAGGGGGTGATATGCTAGAGGAGGACATGTGAATCCGGAGTTTGTGCCACAAGCAAATGCTCAACAAGTTTACTTGCATAATCAACAATTGCAAGCAATCATTCAACACTTGATGGCACAACAAGAAGCAAGGAATAATCCTCCGGTGGTGCAAAATCAGCCCCGTGGAAATGAAAATAATGGAGCGGGAATGAATATCTGTGATCACTTCCAACAGCAATATGGGAATTATGTAATGGGCCCGCCGTCGAATGTGAATAATTTCGAGATAAAGACGGGGTTGATCAACATGGTGCAACCAAATCAATTTGGTGGTGGTGCAATTGAAGATCCGAATGCTCACTTTTCCTAATTTACGGAGTTAGCCAACACAATCAAAATAAATGGGGTAAGTGAGGATATTTTTAAAATGAAGCTTTTCTCGTTTTCATTGAGAGATAGAGCTGAAGCTTGGTATCATACTATACCACCGGGATCCTACACCACATGGAGAGAGTTGACACAAAGATTCTTGAGCAAGTATTTTCCCCCTTCAAAGATGTTGCATCTCAAAGGGCAGATCTTTCAATTCAAGCAAATGCCACTTGAGAAATTTAGTGAAGCATGAGACCGATTCAAAGAGATGCTAAGGAAGTGTCCACAACATGGATTTCCCGAATATCAACAAGTAGGATTTTTCTATGTCGGATTAAATGGGACTGAACGAATGCTTGTTGATGTTTCATCAGGAGGTTCTATATTGGGGCAAACTCCGAAGAGAGCAATTGCTATATGTGAAGAGATTGCTTTGAATACGGGTCAATGGCCTATGGACCGAGTTGCGGGTATGTATGAAGGTGGAGAATAGCTAAGATGGAAGAAGTGTGCTTGCAACAAGTGAAAAAAGTGGAGGTGCCTAAGGAAGATATGACCGATAAGGTCATTACGGAGATACTTAAGAGGATGAATGCTAATTTTAAGTTTCTCTTAACTCTACACCTATGGTGAATCAACAAGTGCTTGCGGGACATCAACAAGGTATGTCATTACCTTTGATGAATCAACAAGTGTTTCATAATCCTCAACAAGGCATGTCTATGCCTCATATGGGTCAATCTTCTCAAAGTTGTCAAATACCTACATCTATACCGCAACAAGGTATGTCTTCTAATTTTGAAATTCAAGATACTTGGTGCCCACCGAAGATGTCGCTTGAGGAAGTTGCCTTCATGCTAGGAAGGAATTTCCAAGGAAATTATGGTGGTAACTTTGGCAATCATGGAGGGGGATATCCACAAAGGCAAGGAGGATGGGGGCAAGGTAATTTTCAAGAAAATTTCAATCAACCTCTTAGGTATGAAAATTTGTCATATGGAAATCAAGGGAATGCCCTTACTCTTCCACCGGGCATCAATCCGGGGGAGAAATCTTCAAATGGTGAAGGGAAGCCTACAATGGAAGATCAAATGGCTAAAATGTTTGAATTCATAAAGGAAGATAAAGAGGAAAGAAGGCAAAAGGATGAAGTGAATGATAAGAGAATCAAAACTTTGGAAACACAAATGAGTCAAATGGCAAGTGAAAGGGGGGATGTTCATCGTCAAGAGAAGTTTCCATCTACGACCATTACTAATCCTAAGGAGCAATGTAAGACTATTGAACTTCGTAGTGGAATAAAATACGAAGGGCCTTCTATTCCAAAGGAAGTAGAGGAAGTAGAGTGTGAACTTGAGCCTATGGAAAGAATGGGTGAAAAAGGGAAAGAGAAAGAAGTTAAGATTGTTGAAAAAAATAAAAGTACCCCTATACTTGAAGAAGAAAAGATGAAGTCTCCAAAGAAATGGGAAAGATGTAGAGAAATAAAACGTAAAGAGAGAGAAGAGAAATTTGAAAGGGATGAATGGGAAATCCCTAAGTTGCCCGTTGCAATTCCGTTTCCACAAAGATGCTTAAAAAGGGATTAGAAGAGAAATTTACCAAGTTTGTTGCAAATGCCCAATTACTCCAAGTTTTTGAAAGATTTTTGTTAAAGAAAAGAAGCTTGGGAGAGTTTGAAACGGTGAATTTAATGGAGGAATGTATTGCGATCATGCAAAAGAAACTTCCCCCTAAATTGAAAGATCCGGGGAGTTTTACTATTCCTTGTGAGATAGGAGAGCATGAGAACTATAAAGATTTATGTGATTTGGGGGCTAGCATTAACTTGATGCCCTTGTCAATTTTCAAAAATTTAGGTATTGGTGAGGTCAAACCAACGTCGGTCACACTTCAATTAGCCGACCGATTATTGACACATCCCAAGGAAATTGTGTAAGATGTTTTGATCAAAGTTGACAAGTTTTTATTTTCTGTTGATTTTGTGTACTTGATATGGATGAAGATGCTAATGTCCCGTTGATACTTGGGCATCCATTTCTTGCCACGGGAAAGCATTGATAGATATGGAGAAAGGATAGCTAACTTTGAGGGTGAATGAGGAAGAAGTGATATTTTCATTAAGAGAGGCTATGAGGTATCTGCGGAACAAGGAGGAATGTAGAAGATTGGAGGTTGTGGACAACATTGTTGAAAAGCATATGTATCATCTTCACTCCAAGGATCCGTTGGAGATTATTATAAGCCACTCTTACTCTATTGAATCTATAAAATCTAACTCTTCTTATTGTTTAGAAAATGATGAAATGATTGATGAATTGCATTGTTTAAATGCTTGTGGGGAACTCACGAATGAGGAAGCAAATGAAGCAAAAGTGGAGAAACTTGATGAAGAACCAAAAGAAGAAGTGCAAGAGAAGAAGAAGGTAGAGTTAAAACCATTATCGGAGCATTTGAAGTATGCTTACTTGGAAGAAAATGAGACGTACCCGGTAATTGTATCTTCTTTCCTTAATGATTTAGAATTGAAAAAGTTGTTAAGAGTGTTACGGGAGCTAAATCTTCTATTGGTTGGAGTATAAAAAGACTTGAAAGGTATTAGTCCATCTATGTGTATGCATAAGATTCATTTAATTGATGATGAGAAGTCGTATGAGCAAAACCAACGTAGATTAAATCCTATAATGCAAGAAGTGATGAGAAAAGATGTGTTAAAATGGCTTGATGCGGGAATAATTTTTCCAATTAGTATAGTCAATATGTAAGTCCTTTACATGTAGTGGCAAAAAAGGGTGGTATGACAATTGTTTGATCCGATACAAATTAAACAATTGCCACTAAAACTATCACGGGTTGGAGAGTATGTGTTGATTATCGTAAATTGAATGAAAATACTCGTAAAGATCATTTCCCATTGCCATTCATAGACCAAATGTTGGATCGACTTGCGGGGCATAAGTACTAATATTTTCTTGATGGGTATTCCGGGTACAATCAAATATTGATTGCCCCGGAAGACCAAGAGAAGACAACCTTCATATGTCCTTATGGTACATTTGCATTTAGAATGATGTCTTTTAGTCTATGTAATGCCCCTGCCACTTTTCAGCGTTGTATGATGGCTATCTTCGATGATTTAATTGAAAATATTATGGAGATGTTTATGGATGATTTTTCCGTGTATGGTTCCTCTTATTTGCTTGACTAATCTCACTATTGTGTTGCAGAGGTGTGAATAGTTAAATGTTGTGCTAAATTGGGAAAAATGCCACTTTATGATGACCGATGGGATAGTCTTGGGGCATCATATTTCAAAACATGGTTTAAAAGTGGATAGAGCTAAAGTGATAGCCATTGAACGTCTTCCCCCTCCTACTAGTGAGAAGGGGGTGAGATCGTTCTTAGGTCATGCGGACTTTTATAGAAACTTCATTAAGGATTTTTCCAAAATTACTAAACCTCTTTTTAAATTGCTTGAAAAAGATTGTCCATTTAACTTCGATGATGAATGTTGTATATCATTTCAGGTGCTCAAGGATGCTCTCACTTCATCTCCAATACTCGTTACCCCGGATTGGAGTTTACAATTTGAATTATATTGTGATACTAGCGATCAATCTATCGGAGTGGTGTTGGGGCAAACGAGGGAGAAAAAGTTTAGAGCAATCTATTACGCCTCAATGACATTGAATTTGTGCCAAGTTAATTATACCACAATGGAAAAGGAATTTTTAGCCGTCGTTTATGTTTTTGAGAAGTTTCAACCATACTTGGTTGGAACACAAACTATTGTCTACACGGATCACACGGCTATAAAATACCTAATGAGTAAGAAAGATGCTAAACCTAATTTAATCCGTTGGGTGTTACTTTTACAGGAATTTGATGTGATTATCAAGCATAAGAAGGGCGTGGAGAATGTGATTGCGGATCATTTGTCTATATTGGAGAATGGAGGTGAGAACAAAGATATGAAGCCTATTGGGGATGGGTTCTCGGATGAGGAAATTTTGCAAGTTGAAGTTGAGCAAGTGTATACTCTCATGGTGAATGTGCCGTCTTGGTATGCTGATTATGTCAACTTTCTTATTTGTTGAATCAAGCCCACGTTACTTAATGAGTACAAAGTAAAAAGGTTTTATGTTGAAGTGAAGAAGTACTTGTGGGATGAGCCTTTTTTGTATAAAATTTGCAATGATGGAGTAATAAGGAGGTGTGTGGCCGATAAAGAAGTCATGAGGATTCTTGAGCTATGTCATTCGTCTTTGTGTGGAGGTCACTTTGGTCATCAAAAGACGAGGGCTAAGGTCTTACACTCGGGTTTCTATTGGCCTACATTGTTTAAGGATGCAAAGAAGTTTGTGGCTAAATGTGATGGATGCCAAAGAATAGGGGGAATAGGTAAGCGAGATGAGATGCCATTGAGTTTGAGAATTGACGTGGAAATATTTAATGTATGGGGCATTGATTTTATGGGACCGTTTCCCTCATCTAAAGGATATGTGTACATCTTTCTAGCCGTAGATTATGTGTTTAATTGGGTGAAGGCAATTCCCACTAAGACAAATGATGTCTTGATTGTTCAAAGATTCTTGAAAAAGAATATTTTTGCTAGGTTTGGAGTTCCACGGGCTTTAGTGAGCGATGGAGGATCTCACTTTGTAAACAAATTGATGGAAAGTTTGCTGAAGAGATATGGAGTGAAGCATCGAGTGGCTACACCTTACCACCCTCAAGCAAATTATTTGGAGGAGGTTTCCAACAGTCAAATAAAGTTAGTATTTGAGAAGACAATCAATGGAGGGAGAAAGGATTGGTCGGAGAAGCTTGACGATGCCTTATGGGCTTATCGAACGGCTTTTAAAACCATCCTTGGTGTGTCACCGTATCAATTGGTCTATGGAAAGGCTTGTTATTTTCCCATGGAATTAGAACACCGTGCATTGTGGGCTGTTAAACGCCTTAACATGGATGAAGGGGAGAGTGGTCAAGCAAGATTGGTGAAGTTGGTTGAGTTATAGGAGTTTAGAGGAAGAACATTTGATAACTCAATCATCTACAAAGAGAACATGAAGAGATGGCATGATGCTAAAGTGAAGGAAAAGACGTTTGCTCCCGAGGATAAAGTTCTTGTATTCAACTCGAGGCTTAAGTTGTTCCCCGGAAAGCTTAAGTCTAAATGGATGAGACCATATGAAGTGCTTGAGGTGTTAAGTGGACATACGTTGAAGCTTAAAGGTCCTAATAATGAATTTGTGGTAAATGGCCATTGGGTGAAACATTACATATCTCCTTCTCAAAAGGAGATAGTGTATGTGGATACTCTCTCTTCTTGAACTTCTTTGATTGTTTAGTAGTGTAGATTTTATTTTTATTTTGTTTTATTGTTTTCTCGTAGTTTGGTATGTAGGTGGTGAAGCTCATGGACAAAAGTGCATATGAAGAAAGACAAGAGTGCTAACGGTGGAATGAAAATGTATGTCACACCACTCTTTACAAACTTAAATTTTAACACTTATTTTAATTTAAGTTTGGGGGGGATTGTGTGGTGGTCATACTTGGATTTTGGAAAATGCACATGGGTTATCACGAGGTAAGTTCATGAAGAGCATTGGTGGAAACTACAAGGTACGTCTCACCACTTTTTGCAAACTTAATTCTCAACTTGTTTCGATTTAAGTTGGGAAGAGAGTGTGTGGTGTGACTCACATTTGTTTATGCATTAGTGTGTGATGAATCATCTGTGTTGCTGTTATATTATCTTGTGGCAAAATAGGTCAATTTTGAATTTTTTTCTCATGAGCTAGGTTTGTTTTGGTATGTTTGGTGGTGTTTAAGTACATGACAGTCCATTATTTGATAATAATTGTGGTGTTAATGTTTTGAGGTATTTTTGAGCATGAATAGGGTGTATGAGAAGTGCAAAAATAGGGCAAAATGAGGTGAAGTGTGAAAATTGGAAAACAGGGTAAAGTTACTACACGGGCAGAGTTCAGTACATGGCCCTGTAAGGACTGGCCGTGTACTGACATCAGAAGTGGCTATTCGCCCAGGGTTAAGGGCGAGCTCTGAGCTCGAGCAGTGCAGAGAACAGGAACATGGGCCGTGTGCGGAGCACTGCCCTATAACACATAGGCGTGTTTGAGCATCAGAAAACACTACACGGCTATGACCGAGGCCGTGCAGCGTTTGGAGTCAGTTTTTAAAAGGTCGATCCGTACTCACTCTCACACACGCCCTTCACTCCGTACACAACGAATTCACTGCAATCTCCACCATTGTTTGTAGATTTTCATCATCAAGGTTAGTTTTGAGTAATAGTTAGTGAGATTCTTCCATTGTTTACACCAAGAACACTTCTCCAAATCCAAGATTGAAAGGTATGATTCTATGAACCCTAACTTTCGAATTTTGATAGAACTTAAGCAAATTGATGCATGGGCTTTGTGAAAGTGAGTTCGGAAAGAATTATTGATTGTTTAACATACATGTGCCAATTTAATTGTTGAATTGAGAGTGGAATTAGGGTTCATGAGAAAGTTGAATTAGGGGATATGTGAGAATGATGAAATTGGATGCATATGTTGTGCAAATTGAATTATCATGCTTGTAGAATGCTTAAATTGTAGACAAATAAACTTAGATGTTGAGGATTTGGGCATGAGGCCACGTGGATTTTATTTTGAAATTCTATTGTAAAGTTGTACATGCCAAGTATTTGATGAAATGTCTAAGTTAAAGTTTTGGCTAAATTTGAGATCATATGTTCATATTGATTAGTGATGGTATATTTTGGAACATATGTGTCCAAGTATGATATTGTTGAGGTATAAGTTCATGATAATTAAAAGGAGTGATAGTGAAGTGAATGATTGTTGTGAAGCTTGAAGCTATAATAGTATGAATGTGTAATGTTGATGCATAGTATAGTTCACACTTAGTTGAATAACTAGAGTAGATTCTAAACTTAATGCATTAACATTTTATAATGAAGTTGAATATGATTTGAGCATTATTGTAAATTGTAGATAGCCGAGAGGAGAGTGAGACCAGGGAATGAGGATTTCATTGTCATTATCGATCCAGGGTAATTGGCTAATCTCGATGCTAAACTTATGGAAGATGGGGTCCATCCGGACTATTTTGGGATAGAATTTGAAGAGTGGGGAAAGTATGTGCTTCGGTGGTAGACACTCGCTCCTAAGATTAAGCTAACCCGATTCGAAGATACAACAACAATGAAAGGGTTAGGAATTGAGGAGGATTTGAGGAAGTTGTTCAGATTCTCACAGATGGAAGCGCTCTTTGATAAAAGGCCTCCTACTTACTACCATTTAACTGTTGAGTTCATAAGTACATTTCAAGTGAAGAAGGATTGGAATGGTTTCCCTATTTCAGTTACGTTCCAATTAGACAATGTGATGAGAAGGAAGATCCCACTACCTGTGTTGAATGAATTCTTTGGGTGCCCACCATGTGAAGACCATCAGAGCTTTTATCATGGAGGTGGTTTTAATCAACAAGAATTTTGGAAAAGTTTAGTCAATGATGGGACAGAGCAAGCATGATATGTTCCTAGTGCTTCGAAAGGTACGGTAATAAGGAATCTAGTCATGCGATACCTAGAGAAGATTGTCTCGAACACCATCCTAGGGAGATTTGAGAGTGGAGCCGTATGAGAGAAGCAGTTATACATCATGTTTTGTATATAATGAGCTACCACTGAACGTTGCAGCACACTTTGTGCAACATGCGGAGATAGTTGCTAAGAGACAGACTTCTCAGGGTTGGATGCTAGGAGGTATGATTACTATGATCGCTCAAGGTTTGGGGATAAATCTTGCGGGAATGGAAAACAGGATGGTGAGTGAAGGATTGAACTATCAGCAGTTAATGAGAATGAATTTTTTGTCTATAGTCGGGAATCAGTATTGCTTGAGGCAAGAAAAAGGGGCTCTATTTCCTTTGACAGCTCCAGAGCTCACTACGGTGTATACTAGAAGGAGGTTTGATAACTTGGCAATGGCTAGTATTAATCACTCCAGGATTGTGAGAGCCTTTTATAGAAGAAACAGAGAGGAAGTGGAAGAGGTTCTAAGACAGATGAGGGTTGAAGAGAATTTCAAGCTAGCTAATTTGAGAGCTGAGCCAGTACCCATGGAAGAAGATGACCAGGATACACCACATCAGCAGGTGGAGTTTGAAGAGCAAGTCCCTAAGCCACCACAGTTTGAGGAAGAAGGGTAACAGCAGTAGCCACCAATGGGACCCAAACATGGTAATGATCAATGAAACTATATGATGGATGAGGTGAGAGATATGATGCATGTAGAGCAGATGTATGGAGTGGATGAGGGAGATTTGAGAGGTCTAGCAGGAGCATGGAATGCACATTCAAGAACTGAGAGCTGGACAACGTCGTAGGGAGTACTACGAGGAGCAGTCGAGGGTGCACTCCAACAACATGGAGGAAATAATGAATATGATGTTCAATTTCCAAATCTCGGCGTCTCCTTGTGCATACATTCCATGGAATGCCTATCATCCACCTCCACCTCCGGAGCCATGAGGGAGTCATTTTAGTGCTTATCCCTTCTAGAAGTTCATTTGAAGAATTTTAGGCTTGATTTGAATCGGTAGATTGGATTGTACTTAATTTATTTTGTTTTAGGAGGTTTTACTTTGGGATTTTTTTTAGTTTTATGCGATTTACTTTTCATTATTTTTTGTATTTTAGTTTGATTTTCATAATTTGGATGGATGGGAATTTGATCTTACTTGTTATGGATGTGAATTGATGTGTTTTGATATCTTGAGATGGATGATTTTGTCCATGCATGTTATGTGTTTTTGTTATGTTTCTATTTTGGTAAGTCTTTGTTATTGTGTTATGTTTGCCTTGTTTTTATTCTTGTAGGGATGGTTTGGTGGTGTGTTTTAGGAAAGTGTGAATGTTTATGAATGTGACCTATGATGCATTATTTGTGATAGGTGATGGAAAGCATATTAATGTCTTCTACTAATTAAAATTGTGACATGGATTGCATAATTTGTTCAATTTTGAGAAGTATGGAGGGTAATTATGTTTCTTTTGATCTAAGCAAAAGCTTGTGAGAGTTGAGCCTCAACCGTGCCTCCATGGTTAATTATTGATAAGAGGACCGGGTGTACTTAGACAAACTAGAACTTACTCATAGACTATAGGAACGAAGCCCGAATAGTTGAAATTTGTGATATGATCTTAGGCCATCCTTGTTAAATGAAGTCATATAGCCATAAAATTCCTTACCTAAAACACTATCCTTAGTTAGCCAATTTGTTCCTATAAGCCTTTTCTTTGTGATTTAAGCACGATACAAGCCTTGAAAACTCACTTGAGCCTTATATATGTAACCTATGTGTTGGTAATTGAGGATGATGATGGTTTACAAAGGAAGATGTAGAAAAATATGCTAGTAAATGGAAGAATGGTTAAATAAAAAAAAAGGATGAAAGAGCTCTAGTTGAAAGCCAGTGCAACTTCAACAAAAGGGGAAAAGGAGCAAAATCATAAAATATGCTCAAGGAATACAAAAGTCAAAGAAAAGAAGTATTCCATTCAAAAGAAGCTCAATGAATCCATGGTATGTTGATATTTAGTGCTTTTGAACAATTGACAAAGGGGAGGAAGCTTGAAAGAGAGAAAGTTGAAGAAAGAATCATCTCTTCGATTATCTACACTTGAATAGTCACTATTACCCAAAGTCTCCTACCCTACCAAAGAGCGTAAATATTACATCCTAAGATAAAGACCTATTTGATCACTCATTGAAACTAGGGTGGATTGTGAACATAGTCCATGAACAAGCCTATGGTGAGTCGGTTCTAAACGGTTGATGAGTGATGTTCAAAACCCTACTCCACAGAGTGTTGAGTGAATTTGATATCCTATGAGAAGCTTGGATTAAAAAGGGGTTGATTACTCTTTTATTATTCTTAAGATTAAACTTGTTAATCTTTCATGTTATAAGTTTGATGTTGTAGGAATACTTAATGTGATTTTGAAGTCATTATTACTTGTGATGTGTTATAGTTTATGTTCGTTAGGTGTTTTTCTAGGTGAAAATTACTCCTCTTGTATATCATATTTCATTGTTCGAGGACGAACAACACTTTAAGTTTGGGGGTTGATCGTTGTCATTTTCACCTAGATTTTAGTGTCTTTGTTTATGGATTTTCGTATGTTTTTATCCGTATTTGTGTGACTTTTGATGGAGTTTATGTAATTTTGAGAAATGTGGTATGGATTGATAAAAATGTGTAAATGAGTATAAATATGTGCAAAAAAGGTTAAGAAATGGAGAAAAATAGAGTCGGGAGCAAAACGGAGAAGGAAGAACAGAGCACGTTCGGACACGCCCCGTGTGCAAAACACGGGCCTGTCCGAGGTGGCTGTGTTCGAGCATCAGAATGCCGAGCTCTCCCAGGAGAAGGCTGTGTTCTGGCGCATGAGCCGTGCAATCAGCACACGCCCCGTGTGTAGAACACAGGCCTGTTAGAGAAGGTCGTTCAGAGTCGTCAGAAAATGCTACACGCCCATGGGAGAGACCGTGCGTTGGCGCACGCCCCATGTCTGGGAACATACAGAACACACCGAACTAGGTGTGCACTACACGAGCTGTGCGCTGCTACACGGCCCGTGTAGGTGCAAAAGGCGGTGAACATTTCAGAATGTTCCGGAAGCTTCTAAAAGTCCCCTAAATGATATAAAAGGATGACTTGTGCGAAAATTGAGAGGGGAGATAAGAATTAGAGCAGTTACACACACTTCACACCACATTTTCATACACTAGATCCATTTGATTCATCTCCATACATTTGATCCATCCATTTCATTTGATCTTGAATAATCCATCCATCAATCCATCCTTCCACCACTTGAGAAGAGGAAAGCATCAATGATTGAAGAATTTAGCATTTAGAAGAGAAGGAAGTCATCTCTATAAAAGGAAAGTCAATCTACTTTTCATTTGTTGATTTTTTTCTTATTTTGGCTCAAATGAAGCAAGTCTTTGATTGTATTGATTTAAACACAATGTGTAATAGCTAGTCCTATAGTAGGGCTAATCATATGATTGGTTGAGAAGAATGCTAGATATGTATGATTTGAGATGTTGAATTGAGTTAATTTTGGACTTCCTTTTATGATTAATGAATCGTGTTTCATTTTAATACTTGTGTGATTAAATTCTTTTTTTATGCTATTATGATGACCATTCCAGTAGTATGATTAGTTGTTTAATTGAATCATATATTAAGATGAGCATGTATGTTAGTGTAAGGGGAGGTAAGCCATACCCTTCTTATGCTTAGAACATTCATAGGGGGACACTTAAGAAATTAAGTGAAAAGAACGAAACTTATGATCATAGTACCTTAAGGAAATTGAGATTAAGAACAATCCTAGGAGATTTAGACTTGTAAAAGAATCGAGAACCTAATTGTCCTGACCATAGGGATTAGTGGTAAAAACGTGATTGCTTGTAGTCCACAATTAATGAAGTTCTTCATCAAGAGTTATGCATATCTAGCTAGATTCTTAACAATGATTATGATTAGCCTTGCTCCCTTCTTAAGTGAATCCTATCTCATTTCCATTCATCATTTGTTCGATATTTGATACATTTTGTTACTAGTTTAATTCTTAGTTAATTGATTAGAATAATAATTTGTTTAAATACCAAACCTCCAATCTTGTCACTCTTACAAAGCATAAATCAATGACAAATCCGGATATAACCATGAGTTTACTTTCCCTTGGGACAACATTCTTATAAATTTTGTACTTGGTCACACGTGTACTTGACAATGGAGTCTTTTACTCTTAAACATTTTACTAGAAATGCGACTAAGAACAGAGTCTTAGGGCAGTCCTATAGGATTATGCAATTCTGTCAGGGCAAGTCTTCATCCCTTTAAAATCTAAGGTGTATTTTGGAAAGCATGTTAAGGCTTCCATCAAAAGAAGGGGGATGACTAGACTTGGGATACAAGAAGGAAGTTTATTTTTTGTTTTTTTGGGTGCCCCAATTTTTATTGTAGCGCCTAAGTTAGATTACTTCAAGCAAGCCACGGATAAAATTCTTGCAAAATTTCAAAGATGGAAAGGAAATATGTTATCTATTGCGGGGAGAGTTTGCTTGGTGAATTCTGTTATTATTGCATCGGCAGTCCATATTATGATGGTGTATAAGTGGCCGAGACATCTCATTAAGCAAATTGAGGCTGCTTGCAGAAACTTTATTTGGACAGGAGATGTGTCTAAACACCATAGCTTCACGGTGAGTTGGAAGAGAGTTTACAGCCCGGTTTCAGAAGGGGGACTAGGGTCAGAAATATCAGTACGTCAAAAGAGGCATACTTGATGAAACTTTCATGGGACATTCTACAAGGAAAGGGGCCTCTTTCCTTTATAAAGGGCAGATGGTTTGAAGGTAATGATATGAAAATCGGATATATCATATCTTCCATTAGGAGTGCGAGCGTCGATCACATCAATAGATTAATGGAAGATGAGAAGATTATAGGGTACGAATCAAAAGTGAGATTTTGGCTTGACAATTGGATTGGCTCTCCGATAGTTCATCTAGTTGGGATTCCACATGAGCATCATCACCACTTTGATCAAAAGATTGGGGATTATCTTTATGATTAACACTAGCATTTCACGGAAAGCTTCACTTTGTTTTTCCCTAACATTGCGGAGGCTATCTTGGATACTAGGATGGCACCCGATGTCATGGACTGTAGGGTCTGGAACAAGTCCTTGCAAGGAAAAGTTACTTCTCAAATTGCTTACATGCATGCATGACAATCTTTTATTGAGCCTGCGTGTGGTTCTTAGATTTGGGATCATTTTATTCCTAAAACGAGGTCATTGGCAATCTGGAAAGTTATTAAAGGAGTTACAACGATCTGGAACACTATTAGAGAGAGGGGGTTTGTTGGGCCTTTGAGATGTTACCTTTGCAAAACACATGAGGAGAGGTGGACCTTCTCTTCCTAACGTGTCCAGTATCTTCACAAGTGCTCTCTAAGCTGCAGGCAAGGTTTTCTTTCGGCTACAGAATGGATGTGGATCAGACATTTGCATGCTTCCTCTTGCAGGCAATGGGGATATCGGGCAGTAAGCAAATTATTTCATTATGGAGGCTAGCGATATTCACCTATGTGTGGACAAAAAGGTTAGAACGAAATGCTATAATGCAAGATGGATATAAGTTAAAGCAGGTTGGTACTAATATGCAAATCGTGGATAAACAGATTAGAGTTTCGGGTATCACAGGTAGGTTTATGTCACTTATTCGAGAAGGAAATTTGTTTGATATGGGAGCTATGAGTAACATGGTTGAAGACTTGGTAATGCTAAAATATTTTGGAATCGTGGGCAAGCAGTGGAAGGCTCCCAAAATTATTCCTATCAAATGAAGGCCGCCACCCCTGGGATGGGTGAAAGTAAATATTGATGGGCATGTGGCAGGTTTACCAGGCAGCATTTCAGGAGGTGGAGTATTTCGAAACAGCCGGGGTTTCTTTATGGGCAGCTTTACTAGTGGTTTTGACAATGGGTTTGCTCTTGAGGCTGAATTAGCGGCGGCTTGCCTAGCCATTGAATATTCTTTTTCGACAGGGGGTGGAATAAGATTTGGCTGGAATCCTTTTCAATATTTTCTTTTTTAAATAATGAGTTTCTTATTTTTAATAATGATTAAATTTTCAATATTTTATATATTTATTTGGGTATCATTAATTAATTACTAAATCTTTTAATGCAATAAATTAATTAATATCAAATTAAATAATATATATAAAAGGAAAAAAAGAATATTTCATATAATATTCTCTCTTGCCCCACTTATAAATAAGACTTTTTGACTATTCATTCTAAATACATACATTTGATTCTCTAAAAGGAATAGGGGCTTTCTTCAAGTTCCTCTAGAAAATTGATTTATGAAAGTGTAACAACAAATTTTGTATTTATAATAAAATAAATACAAATATTGAGTACAAAGATAATTTCTTGATGGATTTAATTTGAAGAAGATGTAAGCGGGTTACAATCTCAATCAATCCTCTGATTATTCTCTCGAACCAATGTGGCTTTGACTTGACTTTGATTTGACTTTGACTCCTTTGACGAAATGTATGCTGACTGTGTTGACAGCGTGTGTTGACTTGACTTGTATGTTGAGTCGAATCTTCAAACGAAGCTTGTCCGAGCTCGAGTGTGTAAGTCTTGAACGTTGACCCGGAGGCGTTGAACCTTTGTTCGGATTGAACATTGACTAGATAGCCTTCCTCGAATAACACTTGATCTGGGGGACTTGAAGCCTTGATCCCGGATTAGTAGCTGTTCTTGACTTGAAGCTTGCTTGATGCCTTGAAGATCTTGAGCTTGAAGCTTTGGAGGCTTGAAGACTTGAAGATTCGTTGAAGATCTTGAGTTTGAAGCTTTAGAGGCTTGAAGACTTGAAGCTTTATTGAAGATCTTGAGCTTGAAGCTTTGAAGACTCGAAGACTTGAAGTTTTGTTGAAGATCTTCGAAGATCACTTGAAGACTTGAGCTTGAAGACTTGAAGATCCGAAAGTCGCTTGAAGCTTTGGAGGCTTGAAGCTTTGAAAACTCGAAGGCCGCTTGAAGGCTTGAAGATCTTCGAAGATCACTTAAAGACTTGAAGATCCTCGAAGGCCTTGAGCTTGAAGCTTTGAAGATGCTTTGAAGATCGCTTGAAGACTTGAACATCCTCGAACGTTCTTGAGCTTGAAGCTTCAAAGACTTGAAGATCGCTTGAAGTTCTTCGTTCATTCTTCACTTGAAGATCTTGAAGGAGCTTTACTCGTATTCTCGATCTCTTCAAGAGCGTCGTCTTCGAGTGCTTAAATGTGTCTGTCTCTCGAATGGTGGAGACCCCTTTATATAGGTGAGGAAAGGAAGTTCGAGTCACCTTTGGGCCCCACTTAACGGGCTTGGGCTTCCACTTGACTGGACCATAATCGGGCCTATTTAACTTGAGACTGATTTAATTTATCTGGGCTTATTTGACTTGGGTCAGACCTCATTTGACTTGGGCTAATTGACTTGAGTCAGGCCTCATTTTTCTTGGACTTAATCGACTTGGGTCAGACCTCATTTAATTTAAGTCCATTTAATTTATTGGGATCAAATTATTTATTAATTTACTCTAGGAATTAATTTATTTAAATTCCAAAATAAATTAATATTTAATCAATAAAATCCACGTGTCGCTATGTGATTGGATCGTAAATTTTAATTGCTTACAAATGTCCCCTTGCGATTTGTTCACGGACGTCATGTCTTGATGTGAAGGAACCGCAAAAGTTTTGTAACATTTATAATGTTGGGCTTGAGAAATTATTTTATCCAACAAAGTAATAATATTTTCCTGAATTTTAATTTCTCAAGTGGCTCAATATATTTTCTTGATCCCAAATCAACTTTCTTTCCTGCCTCGCTCCAAGATTACGAGAGAACATGAAATATGGAAAGATTTTATTCTTGTTCATTTAGACGATTTTGTAAATCTTCTTCCAATCAATCTATCTTCCCAACGATATTGTAAATTGAATTCAAATCAATCAGCTTTATTTGTAATACCAAATTTTTAAAATTTTAAAAGATTTCAATTATACAAATAATTTTCATAATTTGCTGCAGGCCATTCACTATATAATAAGGGACGTAGTGCATTTGATTTCTTTATCCACATAATGTAAGAATTAAAATTCTTTGTTTCATTTCTTCAACCTCTTTTTTTTTTTTGCAGCGCTAATTTCATGCATCTTATGCATTCATGCATTCTTTCTGTGCCCTGCAAATTTCTCGGAAGATCCCTGTTTGCAGAACACAACATACAAAGCACTTAATCCGCTCCATCATTGTAAGATATCAACATTCTTGTCTTTAATCTGCTCTCTATTTTTTATTTTTTTACTGGTTCAACAACATGCCACAAAATATGTCTGAATGTTCGCATCTTGCACTCACAAAATCTTAAAAACTATTTATAAGGGTGTATGTATAGTAGTTTTTTTTGTTTTGGTGGCACAACCGACGAAGTAAACTGAAGCAACCAAGATGAACTTCAATGCCATGGCGCACTTGGCGGATCAACAATGGTAGCAACTTCCGACTGGCGATGATTAACGGCGTGGCGAATGAGTGAAGGAAGCAACAAAAATGGCGAAGATGGTCAAAAGGGATGGAGGCATGGCGACTGTCGGCGACGCCTCGGCGACACCCTCCTGCAGCGGTTAAAGGGGCTTCTTTAACGCCCAAACCAGCAATCTCGGTGATAGATAGATTCATTGGAGTCGATGGCAGCAGCGATCGTGGCAACAAGTCAGCAACAACAGATGATGGTGGCTATCGGGGAGCAGCGATGTCGCACGTTCAGAGGTCTTCTGGGGATAGCCCTTTCTTGCAGCGGACGGTGGCTAGAGTCAAAGACCATGGCTGTGGGTTTGATGATTGCCGGCAGCTGTCGTGGGGGCAACAGCAGATCCAGTCCCAGTCGGCAGCAGATCTGACGCGTGGTCGCGATGTTGGAAATTATTAATTTCCATTATAATCTAATTGTGGGCAATATATTATTATACAATTATATTAGCTATTCAATTATATTATGGACTTAATTAAGTGATTCAATTAAGGTTAAAGGTCCATGGGCTATAATAATAAATGATATGGGCTTATTGAGTAGATATCAATACTACATGATTAGGTGATTTTGGGTGGTCTAGTCAAGTAGTATATAAAGGCTCCCAGGTTATGGTCCCCAATATACTAAGCCGCACATGGTCTTCCCTTCTCCCCATCGGGATGGATTACTACGGTCCCCATAAGGAATAAGGAGGCTTAGTTGAGGAAGACCATAATACCTACCGATCTCCGAGTTCATGTTCCGCCTAGAGACTCATTGGATCAGGTACGCTTCCGCATTACAGCTTGATCTCAGTTTATCATAATAGGGTCAAGGTTTTAAGGATTTATTTCCAACAAGTGGTATCAGAGTCACCCTATTTATGATTCTCTGAGATATGTAAAATTAAAGGTTTAAAGGTTGACATTTTGATTAAGTTTCTTAACTATTCGTGATCCAGTTTTGCGTGTATTTATTATTTAAGTTGAATACACATCTGAGGATGGTGACTGGATTTGTTTATGTACTTTAATTCAAATGTTATTGGTAACATCTTTGGAGAATTAAAATTATGGATTGGGACAGTGTTAAAATTTGTGGTCAACGTCTTAAAAATTTTAGTGATTATAGACACTGTGATTCAATGGATTGTGTACACTCCCTTAAATAAATTAGTGATCAATATACAATTTACTTTAGTGATTGAATTCGCATGAAGTGGTTAAAATACATGTTGTGTTTTATAATTGATAAAGTAGAGCAAATATAATGATTTGTTTGGACGATACTTAATGTTGGATGCAATTGAGATAATTCATAATTTGGATATATCAAATTACATTTGCTATATAATTAATAATTGAGTACAAGGTTGTTTAGTGGCGTAATGCTCAAGCTATCATGGTTATATATGATGAACATATATAAATTTAATATTAATTAAATTGTGATATCTTATTTGCTCATTTGGAGAATTTCATCAATTCCACATTGATAATTCTAATAAAGAAAATTGCATCATTCAGTTTGATAAATGATATGGCTGATGTGTAGTCATTTTTTGATTCAAGGAATTATTTCTCACATAATTGGCATCCATCATAATTTAATTGGTCATTTACTTAATTGGTCATTGTCATCCATCATTCAACTTAATTATGGGTCATTTGCCTAATTTAATTGGTTCTAGGATTTGGGATCCTTAATTAATTTTGGTAAGGATATGTTCACGATAATAATTTGATTAAAATTTACAAATTTGTTGACATATGTTGGCTGGCACAGAACAACCTTTTGGAAATTTGTGATTCACTTTCTACGGTAAAAAAGTGATATGAATACCAATGGGTGTATTTATATTCTTTAATATAATTTGATTCAATCTCTATGTTGTGATTGTAATTTTAGGTAATCTTAGTTTGAATAAAGAATATTTTCCCAAATACAGTTTATATTAAATTGGGATTTTGGAATCCCTAATTAAGTAAAGGAGATCTTTCATCATTATATGGTAATGAATCATCTAATATTCCTATTTGGTTGGAGGAATAAAATTAAATTAAATTGGGGAGACAGTTAAATGTCGTTTAATTAAATTAAATATTTTAATATTTATTTAATTAGTCTAGTAAACCTTCAATCTAGTCAATCGAAGCACCATGTTGCCACAACAATATCGTGTGTGGAGAAAAGCTTTATTGAAATTACATAGATGTGTGTTGTATTATTTATGTGTTCTGTGTTCGGCCCACAGGTAGGCACAGTTTGACAGAATAATAACACACATGTGATAATAAGTATGTGATAATTATTTGGATTATTCATGTGAACATGAGTCGGTCCACAGATACACTCTTGTTTGACAGAACTTATTGTCAATACTTGATTGTTACACCAAGATTACCCCTGCAGTTAATTTTTGTCCACAGACGAGGTTAATGTTGCACAAGGTGTCTTGTGATGGGTCCCTAATTAATAATGTTTTGCAAGTGTATCTTCATGCGGGTATTGATCGGCCCATAGGTAGATTGATATTTGGTAGAAATACACAAGCACCTGTGGTGGTAAATATGTGACGATTATTTGTTTAACATGTGAGTAATAAGTCGGCCCACAGGAAGGCTATTGCTTGACTGTTTTATTATCAGTATTTGACTACTACGTAAAGTGTGTCACTTACAAGTTGGTATTGATACTAATGATGTGATAGATTCATTGAGATGATTCTAAACTATTTAAAATTTGAAAGATTATAAAGTTTAGTGCAAGCATGATAATCATTTTGGATTAATTCTCTGTACAATTAAGAAGTCTGTTAATTAAGTTTAACTTATGTCAACAACAAAATTATACATGATGAGAACTTCAACAATAAGGATGAACTAATAAGTTCTAACAAACTCTGTCTCAATAAAGTATAAGGGCAACAAAGAAATACCCGTTTGGAAAGCTGTTAAAGTATAACCTTTCGTTTTCTCCTAAAGGCTTGTGGAATTGTTTTAAAATACTCCACATTAAGATTCCTTAGTATGAATGGTGTTGTGGTGTAGTTAAAAGACAAAAATAGTACTCCACAATATATGGTTACTAATTGGAGAAATACTAAAGATTGCAGCTTATGGTCTCAATAAAGTTCCAACCAAAATATTTGTGAGAACTCTTTGAGTTTCACATATGGTGATATCCAACTAAGGCTAGATCATTGGGATCTACTAAAGAAAATTGGATTCAAATAGATACAAGCTACTTTATTGGTATTAAATAAAGATAATAAGTTTGTGATCCAATTGATCGGATCATATTTGAGACGGGTAATACGGTATTATGTGAGGATATTGATTTTGGGGGAAGAATAATATTAGAGACATTGTCCTTAAGGGGAAGTCGATTCGATCCCCACTTATGCTTTAAAGAATTGGTGCAAATTCAGAATAACGATATGACAATGTCAATAATATTTAAGGAATAACAAATTCAACAACCTCAAGAATTAATGTCACTAAGAAAACCACTAGAGTTGGGTGAAAGACAATTCGAATGATCATGTGGTTTTTCTCCTAAATAATGAGGACACTATGGAATTAATGGTAGAACATTCAAACAATGTTCATCAAACCATAAAAGGTCCAATTACTCCAAAGTGTGTTAATGCTATAAGTTATGAGTAATAAATCAATACAAGATGATTAGATTTGCATCTTGATATAAGATTATACTCAAAAGGGAAGGAAATCGTTATTATAAGATAATCGTGACATTAGTAGCACATTTTGATCTTGAATCATATTAGATGGATGTAAAGATAAAGTTCCTTGATCGCAACACTGATGATACGATCTAAATGGTTTAAGAACTAATAGGAAATCCATCTATGCATTCAAGCAATTTTTTTCGTAAAGGAATCACAAGTATCATCATGAAGTAAGTGTCTCATTTGGTTTTGAGACAAATGTAGATGATTATGTGATTCAGTGAGAGAATGTTTAAGTTAAACTAAGGGAGACAAGTGCAGTCTCAATCAGGTGCCCTAAAGTTAAACTAAAGATTTAAGAAATGTAGAAACATTTCATATTCATTGGTTGTTGGAAGTTGTTGTATGATGAGGTCTCTACAAGACCTAATTTGGCTTATGTTGTTGGTATATTAAGTAGACATTTAAGTAACTCTAGTATGGATCTTTATAAAGTATGTATAGAGAACTAAGAATAATATGCTTGTACATCAGGGATCAGATTTTTTAGAGATCATGAGGAATTCTGATTCTGAGTTTGTTGGATGTCAATACAGTATAAGATCCACTTCAGGCTATATTTTCTGTTGGTCGGAGAGCTATACAAGTAAAAATATTAAGCAAACACTTTAACTCATTAACCATGATAACGGAATTAGTAGCACACTAAGGGCATTCAAACATGAAATAAAGATTGCAAAGATTTGTCACATAAAGTTCATTGTGACAGTTAGTTCGCAGTAAAGTATTAGCAACAAGAGTTCTTATAAGTCAAGCATATTGACATAGAATTCTTGGTTGTTAAAGAAAGTGTTTTGTGTAGATAAAATTTTAGAAGAGCATATTATGATAAACTCTAAATTCGGATCCGCTATTTATGTATTCAACGCGCTGTAATTTTTATGAGCTAGCTACTCATATGGGTGTGATATGGTTTTAGAATACATTAGTTCAGTGGGAGTCTATATTTATTGTTCTTTAAAGTTTCAATACACTTTGATTTGAATAATTCAGTTTTCTGCAGAATTAAGTTGATGGTTTTGAATTCATTGTGAATTCACTTAAGTAATTTCATTTTGTAATATTTTACATTATGGATTGGTCTCACTAAAGTTTAAAGTTGGACCAGTTGGAAATAGACATGATGATCACATTTGACATGTAATTTCCATGCTACTCACCATATTTGATCTATGTCATTGAGTATATTGATATGGTGATTGTCGGGGTTTAATCACGATTTATAATATGGTGAATGCCGCGGTAGTTCCATATTAGTATATGAGATGGACCAGATTGTTAAGTATAGCCTGAAGAGGAATAGCATAAAGTTGCGCAACTAAGGACTCTTGATATAATTGCTAACGGAAAATATATAGCCCAAGTGGGAGATTGTTGGAAATTATTAATTTCCATTATAATCTAATTGTGGGCAATATATTATTATACAATTATATTAGCTATTCAATTATATTATGGACTTAATTAAGTGATCCAATTAAGGTTAAAGGTCCATGGGCTATAATAATAAATGATATGAGCTTATTGAGTAGATATCAATACTACATGATTAGGTGATTATGGGTGGTCTAGTCAAGTAGTATATAAAGTCTCCCAGGTTATGGTCCCCAATATACTAAGCCGCACATGGTCTTCCCTTCTCCCCATCGGGATGAATTACTACGGTCCCCATAAGGAATAAGGAGGCTTAGTTGAGGAAGACCATAATACCTATCGATCTCCGAGTTCATGTTCCGCCTAGAGACTCATTGGATCAGGTACGCGGAACCATAAGGAATAAGGAGGCTTAGTTGAGGAAGACCATAATACCTACCGATCTCCGAGTTCATGTTCCGCCTAGAGACTCATTGGATCAGGTACGCTTCCGCATTACAGCTTGATCTCAGTTTATCATAATAGGGTTAAGGGTTCATGGATTAATTTCCAACACGCGACTCACCGGAAGCAGCAGCACGCGACGGTGGTGCGGTGGTCGAGCGGATCTGGTGAGGACGGGCTTCTGGTGGCGGGATTTGGCGGTGGAAGATCGGACAGCAGCAGATGATGTGTGCTCCCGGTAACATTGAGCGGCGGAGCGAGCGGTTGAGCAGCAGCGTGTGGATCAGCGGCGGTCAGCCGATTGTTAACAACAGCACGACTTCGGCAGCGCTGGTGCGATGTGGTGGATCCGAAGCGGAAACGGGATCCGGTGAAGAGTGCGGTGGAAACGAACAGCGCGGCCTTGACGGTTTTCTCAGGCGAAGAGTGCGGCTGATGGTGAAGATTGCTGGTGAGTCATGGTAGCAGCTCGATCGACCGCTTTTCCGGCAGTGGAGGTGGATGGCATCAATCCCGGTCCGACCTGGTGGCGCGACGATGGGCGCTGGCGGCGTCGACGGCGGTCCGCGATGGGCAGTGGAGGAGTGAAATCCGGCGGCCATTGCAGCCGATGCAGTGGCGAGGAGGTGTGGCGACGTCTGACGATCCGCAGCGGCGGTGATGGCGGCGCGGCGAAGACTCTGTAGGATGATGGACATCGCCCCTTTCGGCTTCGAGGGGAGCAGCGGCCGGTGGTCGCGATCGTGCACGACGGCGCGACTGGCAAGGCAGATTTGGTGAGGCTGAGCGGCGAGGATCGGTGGGAGTGGTTGTCGGTGGTTGACAGCGATGGTGGCAGCGTGCGTGGCTTTCGCGTTCGGGTCTCCGACGGTGGTGAGTTGACTGCTCCGGCGGTGTTGTCGAGTTCCGACAGAAGAAGGTGAAGGCTGAAGGTGGGTGGCCGATCGAGACAGGGCTCAGTGGTTCGGGCGGCGGCAACGGGCAGTGCTTCCCGGCGGCGTTGGCGGCAGATCGCGCACGGTAATGGAGGTTCACGAGCAGCAGATTGAATCTTGAGAAGAAAGCTGTGATTCTCGATATTTGCTGTAGAGATGATATCAATCTCTTACCAAGCCTTTAATTTTAACTTTCTCAGGTTTATTTTGACTTCATATGGCCCAATTAAATAAATTAATTTGGGTTTACTAATTATTATGTTTGGCCTGAATTAATGTTTGCAAGCCATATATTTTCACCATAACTAAGCCCACGTGAATGGATCAAACTAACATCAATTAATTTAATTTCTACTTTGATTTTTTTTTTCAGCCGATTTCTTTACTTAACATCATCTCCTCTTAATTTGCATTTCCTTGAATTTTTATTTGCTGCAGTCACGTTTTAACTTTCTTTAATACTTTCTTCCTGATGAATTTGGTGTTGGCCTCGCCATTTGTCCTTGAGATAGAATTGACAAAGCAACCTCGAGTTTGCCACTATTCCATTAGATGGAATTGACGGAGCAACATCAACATCACCACTCTTCCTTGAGAGGGCATCGACAGAGTAATATCAACATTGTCACTCTTCCATCCTTGAGATGGAATCGATAGAGCAGTATCAACATCGTCACTCTTCCATCTTTTGAGATGGAATCGACAGAGCAGTATCAACATCGCCACTCTTCCATCTTTTGAGATGGAATCGACAGAGCAGTATCAACATCACCACTCTTTCATCTTTCTTTTGAGATGGAATCGACAGAGCAGTATCAACATCGTCACTCTTCCATCTTTCTTTTGAGATGGAATCGACATAGCAGTATCAACATCGCCACTGTTCCATCTTTTGAGATGGAATCACAGAGCAATATCAACATCGTCACTCTTCCATCTTTTGAGATGGAATCGATAAAACAGTATCAACATCGTCACTCTTCCATCTTTTGAGATGGAATCGACAGAGCAGTATCAACATCGCCACTCTTCCATCTTTTGAGATGGAATCGATAGAACAGTGTCAACATCGCCACTCATCCATCTTTTGAGATGGAATAGACAGAGCAGTGTCAACATGAGATGGAATCGACAGAACAGTATCAGCATCGCCACTCTTCCATCTTTTGAGATAGAATCGACAGAGCAGTATCAACATCGCCACTCTTCCATCTTTTGAGATGGAATTGACAGAGCAGTATCAACATCGCCACTCTTTCAACTTTTGAGATGGAATCGACAGAGCAGTATCAACATCGCCACTCATCCATCTTTTGAGATGGAATCGACATTGCAGTATCAACATCGCCACTCTTCCATCTTTTGAGATGGAATCAATAGAGCAGTATCAACATCGTCACTCTTCCATCTTTTGAGATGACACTTCTGCTTCTTTTCCTTTATGGCTTGTATGCTTCAACTCTTTATTTCTTTCACAAGCTTGATAAGAATAATCTGAATCATGACTGAACTTAGTGAGTTACTAAACTGCCTACGTATCCCTTTGAAGATGATCAAGTCATTACGTAATTCAATGGGACATGGTTTTGATTTGGGGGGTGCCGTGCACAGTTTATACTCATGCTGGCCATGAGTGTGTCGTAAACAATTTATACTTGTGTGGACCAGAAGTTTGTCGTACACACTTTATATTCGTGCGGACCAGGAGTATGTCATACACAATTTTTATATTCATGAGGACTAGGAGTATGTCGTACACAGTTTATACACGTGCGGACCAGGAGTAACATGCAGTTTAAGCTCATGCATCACGGAGCGTTGTGTTTGCATTTGTTTACGCGTAGTAGCGTTTCAAGAATTTCCCATTTATGGGCTAATATTCACGCATCTTCTGATATCAGCTTGTAGGAGCCATTTGTGTATACTTCTTTTACAACATGGGGGCTATCCCATTTTTGGAGAAACTTATTCCCAACACGATGTGTGACCACAATAGGTCTTCTCACGGCAAGCACCAAGTCGCCAACTTGAAAAGAACGTATTTTCACCCTTTTGTTGAACGTTATAGATAGGCGAGATTGGTAACACTCAAGTCTTTATTGAGCTACCAACCTCTTTTCATCTAACGCTTCCAATTCTTGAATACGCAATTTTTCATTTTCTTCTTCGGTGAGGCCTTCTTGTATGGCCATCCTCAAAGTCGGATTTGCTTCTCAAGTGGCACAACAGCCTCAACACCATACACCAAGAAATATGGAGTAGCTTGAGTAGGGGTTCTATAGGTGGTGTGGTACGCCCATAAAGCTTCGTTTATTCTTTCATGTCAATCCCGTTTCAACTTGGAGACAACTTTCTTTAACAAACTGCACAAGGTTTTGTTGAATGCTTCAGCCAGACCATTGGCAGCTGCATTGTACATTGACACCTTCCTTTGTTTGAAGTAAAACTTCTCGCACAACTTATCGATCCAATTGTTGCTGAATGGCTTCCCATTATCTGTGATGATGTAGCGACGAACACCATATTTGTAAATGATGTTGATTCGAAGGAAATCAGCAACATTTTCTTTCTTCACTTCCCTTAAAGGCACAACTTCGGCCTATTTGGAAGAGTAATCGAAAGCAGCAAGGATATAGAGATGACCACCAGAAGATTTTGTGAGAGGCCCCACCACATCTAATCCCCACGCATCAAAAGGCCATGAAGCGATGTTGGGTGCAGAGGCTCCGTAGGTTGATGGATCAAATTTCCATGGAACTGGCAGGCTTGACATTTTTGTGCATACTCCATGCAATCTTTTACCATTGTTGGCCAATAGTAGCCCATCCTCTTGATTCTGAAGTGCAGTTTCGGCCCAGATTGATGAGCGCCACAAATTCTATAATGAGCTTCCTCAATTGATTGAACACCTTCTTCTTTACTTAAACATCTCAAGAAAATTCCATCAAATGATCTTCTATACAGCGTGCCTTTGAAGTAAATAAATCGAGGTGCCCGACACTGAATATCAACCCTTTGGCGTAGATCATTTGGCAATTTATCATACCTTAGATAATCCACGAGTGGTTACGCCAACCCTCTTCTTCAATTTCGAAGACTTCCACGAAATGATTATCAACTTCTTCATAAACATCTTCCTCGAAGATTGGTGGTACAGCCCAACTTTAACACACTGAAATTTGAATTTGCGCCCCCGACATAGCTATAGTTGATGCTAGCTTGGCAAGGGCGTCAGCTTTCTTATTCTCTCTTCTAGACAGATGCTTAACATCAACATCACCAAGCCAACTCATCAGCTTTTGAGCATACTTATGGTACGGGAGCAATTCAGGTTTCCTCACTTCATACAGTCTGAGTAATTGGTTTATCACAAGTAGCGAATCACCATACACCTTAAGGTGTAATTGCTTTATGTCAATTGCCATTTCTAGACCAAGTATGAGTGCTTGATACTCGGCCACATTGTTAGAGCAATTTTCTGTAAAGGAAAATGAGAATTGGAAAACTTCACCACTGGATCTTACAAACACGACTCCAGCACCGGCTCCTTCTCTATGAGATGCTCCGTCAAAGTACATCTTCCAAGGAGAAACTATTTCCACAACGAAAGCATCTTCATCAGGGAGCTCATCAGACAGTTCCCATTCAGCAAACATTGGATGATCAGCTAGAAAATCTGCCAACACTTGCCCTTTTACGGCTTTCTAAGGGACATATATGATCTCAAACTGTTGGAGTTGGAGATACCACCTTGCAAGCTGATCAGAGAGTATTGGCTTTGACATGATAAACTTTAATGGGTTGGCTTTTGAAACTAGTCGAACTATGTGAGCTTGGAAGTAATGCTTTAACTTCTTAATCACGAAGATAAGAGCTAAGCAGATTTTCTCAATTGGCATATATTTTAACTCATTTGGAGTCATGGTCCTACTCAGGTAGTTGAGAGAAATTTCTTTACCATCATCATTCTCTTGTGCAAGTAAGGCTCTCACAGAGCGTTCTTGGGCAGCTAGGTAGAGAATTAATGGACGCCCGGGTATTGGTGCACCTAATACTGGTGCCTTCATCAAGTACTCTTTAATGTTATTCAAAGCATTATTGCAAGCCTCATCCCATTCAAATATGCTATCCTTCTTCATGAGATGACTAAATGTTTGGCATCGACCAGCCAAGTTTGATATGAACCTCCTCAAGTATGCCAACTTTCCTTACAGACTTTTGAGTTCATGAATGTTCCGCGGCACATGCATCTTTAGGATAGCATCAATCTTTGCTTTCTCAATTTTAATTCGTCGACGGCGAACAATGAATCAAAGAAATTTTCCGGATATAACTCCAAATGCACATTTGAGTGGATTCATCTTGAGTTGATGCTCTCTTAGCCGTTCAAACACTAGCCTTAAATCATAGAGATGATCTTTCTTCTCCTTTGTTTTCACCACAATGTCATCAACATAGCATTAGACATTCTTATGGAGCATATCATCAAATATCTTTTGCATGGCTCGCTGATAAGTGGCGCCAGTATTCTTCAAGCCAAATGGCATGACATTGTAGCAATATATTCCTTTCGGAGTGCGAAAGGTTATCTTCTCTTGATCTTTTGGAGCCAGACTGATTTTATTGTAGCCCGATGACCCATCCATGAAAGACATGACTTCGTGCCCCGTTGTTATGTCAATCATGAGTTCAGCAATCGACAATAGAAAATCATCTTTTGGACATGGCAAGTTCAGATCACAGAAGTCAACACATGCTCTGAGCTGCCCATTTGTCTTCCTCACTGGCACAATGTTGGAAATCCATGTGGGTTGCTTGCTTCTCTTATTTTTCCTGCTTCAAGAAGCTTATTAACTTCATTTTCAATCAATGGAATCAACTCTGGTCGAAATCACCATTGCGTTTGTTTAACTAGTCGAGTTCCCTTCTAGATTGACAAGTGATGCACTGCGATCTTCGGATCTAAACCTGACATTTCTTTATGCGACCATGCAAAGACATCTCTGAATTCCCGCAGAAGGCTGATATATTGTTCTTCTTCCTCAACACTGAGCATGGCACTTATGTAGGTAGGACGTGGGCTGCTTTCATCACCTAAGTTGATTTCTTTCAACTCGTCAACAGTGGCCTTCACATCCTCCTCAAATTGTGGAGGGCGCATCCTTAGCATCCACTTCCTCTACTTGAGAATCCTCAAGAGCAGTGATATGGTTGGTGGAAGCTACACTTTTTTTATCATCATCATTGTCTTCTTTAGTAAAGACAATTGTCTGCATCTTAGCCTTCAACACTCTTCCACATGAGACTGTCAAGATATTTCGCCTCTTCATGCGAGAAGGAATTCGAATCCAGAGTTTTGGGAAGCTAGGATACTTGAAATTACTTTTCTTCCCACACTTGTTCTTCTCACACGGTCTGAGCCTTTTGAAAAGACTTCCAAGCCTTTCGAAGATAGAGCTTTTCTTGATTTTCCTTCCTCCTTCATCAAACATGTCTTCTGTGGACGAAGCTTCTCCCTCTGTGATATAATTTGCATTTGCTCTTCTAATTGCTTTGCGGACTGGCTTTTGAGGGACATATCCCAAACCTAGCTTAACATTCTTGACAGTGTGGCCACTACTTTTTAACATTTTCTGAGTGGCATTGAGCCCATGTTCAGGTGGGTTTATAGTCTCTTGAGACAAGTTGCTTGTCATCGGTTTTTCCTTCGGCTCATAACCAACCTTCCTGAGGAGTTTGAAAGCTTGTGGGCCATATGACTTGGCTATTTCTGCTCCAAATACTTCACCGTGTTCAGTCTTTGCTCCTTCAACAGGACGTACGAATCCTTTGAGTGGAGGAGAAGAAGTCTTACCTTCATTAATTTTTATTAAAGGCAACGTCAATTCTTCCAAAGACTTAAACTTTTCTTTGTTCTTCTTGAGAGCGGTGGATGATGTGCTATCTTCATCCTTTATTTGTTTTCTACCCCCATCATTTTGTGGTGGAACTGCTTCACGCTTCACTTCCTTTGTATTCTTAAAGAAATACTTAGCATCTGCAAAGTAAGCTTCAGCTTCAGTGAATGACTTGTCATCACCGAACACCCTTTTTACGTTGTTGCCTTCGTTATATTTGAAGCACTAGTGTAATGTATAAGGGATCACATAATTCTCATGCAGCCATGGACGCCCCAAGAGCATGTTGTATGAAGTTTTTGCATCAATGATGTGGAAGAGCACCGTCGATTTCATCTCATCAATCATCAAATCAAGAACAATCGTACCGAGAGTTCTTTGCCCTTCATGGTTAAACCTTGGATCATCAATCGGCTATGGTTGAGTTCATCCGCTGGTATTTCTAACGTCTTCATCATCCTTAAAGACAGGATGTTCACTACTGAGCCTCCGTCAACAAGTATATGCTTTACTTACAAACCTTGTGTATAACCAGTTACAAATAGAGGTCAGTTGTGAGGCTGTGAACCCAACAACATGCCTTCATCTGTCAAGGTCACCTTCATAGAAAAAACTTTTTCCTTGTCCTCAACTCGTTCATCTTCACTGCCCTCATCACTCGCCACATGACATGAGCTTTCATCATATGAACTTCTTTTATGGAAGTGAAGTTTGTGGCTGTTTCATCCTCCAACACAATTTTCCCTTCTTTGGCCAGCTGCATGATCTTTTCCTTGAAGATGAAACAATCATGAATAGGATGACCCACTAGTCTATGGTACTTGCAATATTTTGGGTCATTTGTTTGATTGGCTTCTTCTGGGTGCTTCATCTCAGGAAGTTCGATGAGTTTGTCTTTTATCAGACCATTGAATATGCCAGTAATATCAGAGTTCCGGAATGGACACTCTTTTTCTTGCATCTCTTTCAGGGTTAACCTTCTCTGCCCCCACTCTTGAGTAACTTGTTTCCCTTTATCTTTCTTGTCATCTTCATTCTTTCGAACCTTGACAGTATCAGTGTTTATGGCCATTGATTCTTTATTGGAGTTTCTTGCAAAAGGCTTGCCTCCCTTATTGGCTTCTTGTCTGTCTCTAGACTTGTAAGAATCCGATACTGGTGAGTGTTTGATTCCACTAGAAGCCATGCTCAATTCCATGTCATGAGCTCTCGTAGCCAACTCCTTAAAAGTCTTTGGCCGAATCCCTTTGAGTATGTAGAGTAAATTTCACTCCATTCCTTTAATGCACATTTCGATAGCAAACTCTCCGGATAATCAGTCTTTGCAGTTTAAACTCAAATTTCTCCATCGATTGATATAATCAATCACAGGCTCTTCCTGCAATTGGCGAGTATTAGTTAGCTCAGTCATGTTAACGGTTCTCCTCGTGCTGTAGAAATGATTGAGAAATTCATGCTCCATTTGTGCCCAATTGTCAATGGATTCAGGATGCAAGTCGATATACCAGTCAAAGGCATTTCCTTTGAGAGAGTGAACGAATTGTCACACCATATGGTCTTCATAAGTACCAGCATCATTGCACGTCTTAATGAAGTATACTACGTGTTGTCTTGGGTTTCCCTTGCCATCAAATTGTTAGAACTTGGGAGGCTAGTAGCCAGCTGGCATCTTTAAGTTGTTCACTCTTTTTGTGTATGACTTGTTGTAAGTGACAGTAGGCTTGAAAGTCTCCTCAAACCTCTCCTTTATCGTTCCAAGTATAATGTCCTTCAGTTGATCTACTTGGAGCATTCCATCAACCGAAAGTTGCACTCCCCTTTCAATTTGCTCTTTTTCAGTAGTTTGGTGTCTTGTGAACTCTTCCACCTCACTCTCGTCCACAACTCCTTTTCTGTTTACACGGTCAGTCTCCATGATGTCTCTTTTTTCCAACAGTTGGGAGATCTTCGTGTCTTGATCTTCTATGTGTTTTGTGAGCCCTTCGATAGCTTTCATCATGTTTGCTACGTGCACCTCAATAGTTGTAGTGCCTGCCATCATTACTGGAGCTGCACTTGAGTCAGATAAAGAGCTTGAAGATGAACGAGGGTGTGAGCATGTAGAGTCTTCATGACTATCCTCTTTCATGGGCGGTTGTTTTCTCAAAGTTTCCTCAACCAAAGTGTTGGATTCAGATGAGGTCCCTGACTGAGCTTTCTTTGACATGCTCCTTATAACAATAACAACATGTTCACTCAATGAATCGGAGTGCTTGGAAGCAAGTGTCCTTTCAACTGTGATCTTGACAGGAGTCATTTTGTGTCTTCAAAGTTGTAGAGAGAAGGGATGAGAGGTAGAGATGGTCCCACCGGGCGAGCAAAAATTTATAACAACAAATTTTGTATTTATAATAAAATAAATATAATATTGAGTACGAAGATAATTTCTTGATGAATTTAATTTGAAGAAGATGTAAGCAGGTTACAATCTCAATCAATCCTCTGATTCTTCTCTCAAACCAGTGTGGTTTTGACTTGACTTTGATTTGACTTTGACTCCTTTGATGAAGTGTATGCTGACTATGTTGACAGCGTGTGTTGACTTGACTTGTATGTTGAGTCGGATCTTCAAACGAAGCTTGTCTGAGCTCGAGTGTGTAATCTCGAACGTTGACCCGGAGTCATTAAACCTTTGTTCGGATTGAACGTTGACTAGAGAGCCTTTCTTGAAGAACACTTGATCTGGGGGACTTGAAGCCTTGATCCCGGATTAGTAGCTGTTCTTGACTTGAAGCTTGCTTGATGCTTTGAAGATTTTGAGCTTGAAGCTTTGGAGGCTTGAAGACTTGAAGATTCATTGAAGATCTTGAGCTTGAAGCTTTAGAGGCTTGAAGACTTGAAGCTTTGTTGAAGATATTGAGCTTGAAGCTTTGAAGACTCGAGGACTTGAAGTTTTGTTGAAGATTGAAGACTTGAGCTTGAAGACTTTAAGATCCAAAGGTCACTTGAAGCTTTGGAGGCTTGAAGCTTTGAGGACTCGAAGGCCGCTTGAAGGTTTGAAGATTTTCGAAGATCACTTGAAGATTTGAAGATCCTCGAATGTTCTTGAGCTTGAAGCTTCGAAGACTTGAAGATCGCTTGAAGTTCTTCGTTCGTTCTTCGCTTGAAGATCTTGAGGGAGCTTTACTCGTGTTCTCGATCTCTTCAAGAGCGTCGTCTTCGAGTGCTTGAATGTGTTTGTCTCTCGAATGGTGGAGACCCCTTTATATAGGTGAGGAAAGGAGGTCCAGGTCACCTTTGGGCCTCACTTAACGGGCTTGGGCTCCCACTTGACTGGACCATAATCGGTCCTATTTGACTTGGGCCTGATTTAATTTATCTGGGCTTATTTGACTTGGGTCAGGCCTCATTTGACTTGGGCTTAATTGACTTGGGTCATACCTCATTTTACTTGGGCTTAATTGACTTGGGTCGGGCCTCATTTAATTTAAGTCCATTTTATTTATTGGGCTCAAATTATTTATTAATTTACTCTAGGAATTAATTTATTTAAATTCCAAAATAAATTAATATTTAATCAATAAAATTCACGTTTCGCTATGTGATTGGACCGTAAATTTTAATTGCTTACAGAAAGTATAAAAATTTATTTCGATAGAGCGAAGAATCAAGTAGAGATTCGATCTACCTCTAAAAAATCAATTCAAGTATTCTTTAAGAGGAAGAGAACTGATTCAATTATTCTTGAATTGATTTACCTTTTAAGAAATTAAAAAAAATTAATAAACTAATGAAATTAAAAAAAATTAATAAACTCATTACAAATTTATGAATATTTAAAAGAATATTATATATAAATTAATTTTATTTATATTATATTATATTATATTATATTATATATATATTTACATTAGTTTCTTAAAAATAACAATTAATTGAAATAGATTTATTATTATATAGTTAATTAAGAAATAATAAATCATAATCATGAGTAAAAAGTAATACCGTAATACCCCATTTAAATATTATTTACAATGTTACGTATATTTTAAAAAAAACATATATATAGAAATTATTTAAAATATTTTAATAATTTTAATTAATTAATTAATTAATATTTGATCTTATTTTTTATAAATAATATATATATATATATATATATATATATATATATATATATATATATATATATATATATATATATATATATATATATATATATATTATTAAGTACAGTATAACAAAGTCTTTTTTCGTTAACGTTGTTCACGTATGGTCTTACTATTTAGTTATTTTTTGTATACACTTATTGTGACTTATTTATTTTAGTATCATTAATAATTGGAATTAATATATAAATCATTCGATATAAATAAATTAATTAGTATCAAATCAAATCACGTATAGAAAATAAAAAAATAAAGGGTTTATTATCATGGGATACACACTTTCAGGGTTAATTGCATTCAACTACGTTAAAAAAATAAAAATAACTATTCCATACAAATTTCACGGTGATATCTCTAAGTTACCACTACCAAACATATTCCCTAAAAATTAGGGATTATTGACCAATTATTTGCCTTCAATTATTCAATCTGCGCTTACCCCTTCCGACTCGTCCTCCGCCAGCAAGTTTTTTCCTCGCCAGTCGTGGTGGAGGCAGAGGGAGACGTCAGCGGCGGCATAGTAGGATCGGAAATTGTGGTGCACGGTGTCGACTAGACGGAGGGAGAGGCGGCGGTGAGGGAGAAGGTTGCAACTCAATAGATCCGATCGGGAAGCACGGCACAAGCTGCAAGTTCCAAGCGCCTGAATGCGTGATCGACGTTAAATGGTGGTAGGTGAACTGGACTCTCCGACGGGCGGCTAGTCGACGGCAACTGACATGAACCGATGGCTAGACTTGAATTGATGCTACATCGCGACCAGATACGGCGTAAGGGCTCAAATCCCATTCAGTAAGGGGTGGATCTGATGGAAAAGAGCAACATTGGGGGGCCGGAGAGCGGTAGATAGCGGCGCCAGTACTGGTTCGATGCGCTTGCGGCTGGCGGCGGTCTGCGAATCGGAGAGGTGTGTAGCGTGATGGCGGTTCACGACTAACTGAAGAAGATGAGCTGCATAGGGGAGCAGTACATTTTCGTGGGGCCGTCAGAGTCGGTTTCCGCGGCACTTCTTCACTTTTTATGCTTTGGTTCCACGCTTTCTACCTTATGTATTGATTAATTAATTTCCTCACAATTTCCAATAAATAATCATTATTTTAATTTTTGCCGCAATTTTTTCCCCAAAGAAATTAATGTTTAGAACTTGAAGCTTTTATACCGGATAAAATCATCATTAAAATGAAATTTTAAATGTGTAAAAAGAAAAGGTAAAAAAAATGTGCAGAAAAAAATGTGAAAAAAAAAATTGCAAAGCAAAACGTGCAAAAATAAAATTTGTAAAACAAAATATGCAAAAAAAAAAGTGCAAAACAAAATTGTGCAAAAGAAATTGTGAAAAATAAAATTGTGTAAAACAAAACTGACTGAAAGCCGATCGCTGAAACACCGTCGGCCGATCGCCGGACCTTCACCGGACCGCCGGTTGCCGGCTTCCGAACCACCTCCGGACCTACACCGGACCACCGCCGGACATGTGCAAACAAAATGTGAAAAAAATTTCAAAGCAAAATGTGCAAAACACATAGGGTATTTATGGTATCACAATCATAATTGTGTAGTTATAAGAATTAGTACTTTGAGTCATGTAGTTTACAGTAATTATGCATTATTTTATGTATCAAATAGTAAGTGACCCAAAAATAAATTGTGATTTTTTATATATAATTGATATTTATTTTAGACAATCAATAAAATTAAGGATTTATTACTAAGAGTTACATAATTTGATTACTTAAATACAATGAAAAAAATATAATACTAACAACTATATAAATGTACATCAAATAGACAAAATTGCCCTTATGTGATTGCACATTTTTTTAGAGAAATATGCGGAGTAATAAATAGTTTTCAATTGTATTATATTATAAGTAACATTTAAAAAAAGTCAAGATTTTTTCAAATAATTAGAATATATATACGTAAATATTAATTTTTTTACATGATTTAGTTATACGTTATATTATCAAAAGTCAAATGTTATAATTTGTTGTAAATTCTTTCAATTGATGAAAGAAATTGTCTAACTATAAGAAAAAAATCTCCTTAATTAATATTGTTACATTATATAACACGAATTATTTAATTATAAAAATAATAATTAAATGATTCCGCGCTGTATGCGTGTTTCATACTATATATATATATATATATATATATATATATATATATATATATATATATATATATATATATCCAAACTTTTTTTTAAGATAAAATTATTTCTTTTCATAATATGTATTTATAATATTTAAATATTATACTTTTTTCGTTAAAAATTACAAATAAAATTTAAAGAGAATTTTATACTCCTTGAAAATTGCTCTATAATAAAATTAAAATATGTTTTGATTTATTAAGTAGCTCACAAGTTTCAAAAAAAAAAAAAGACTTTGAATTTAGGGTGCTACAGTAAGTCTTGGGTGAGACTTTCTCATGAATTTCTTTATGTGAAATGAATCATATCCTATCCATTAATATAAAACTAAAAATTAAAAATACTTAAGAAAAATAAGGTCCTTGTTCGGTTTAGTTAATTAAAATTACTTAAACTAATTTAATGAAATTGCAGCCGGTTATCTACACAGTCCCCAAATTACAAACAAGCAAATAAGTAATATTAATAAAAATAAAAGAAAATTACAAAAAAGAGTTCAAAAGATGTTTAATAACGAAAGCTATTTGAATCTAAAATATTCTTGGTTCATGTCATGGAACAAAATGCGTTCCAAATCACTTGGCAATGCACGATGCAAAGGGAAACTTCCTCCAATAGTTGACAAAAAATCTACAACAGAATTCCCTTCCCGGAATATATGCGACACGTGAAAGTTAATAATAAGAATTATTTCTTTCGCCTGTCTCCATCTAGCCACCCATCTCCATGGAATAATTGGAGTCTCCCCTATAAAGGCATATAGAACGTACATCGAGTCTGTTTCCAGCCACAAGCTTTTCCATCCTTTCTCGGCTGCAAGCTCACCTTACATGCAGGCTCTTGCAAGCTCTGCTTCGATTGCATATCCAGTCCCATGGTTACAAGTAAATCCTCCCAGGAAAAACCCTACAATTGCGAAATAATCCGCCTCTCGATATCAATCACTGCGACCCTGCCGCATATCCATCAACGTTTACTTTAACCCACCCTGCAGCAGGCGCCTCCATCGAATAGTTATAATTTGCGAAGCTTTTCTAGCTTTTCCCAAGATCCCAAAATACTTAAGCACCACCAAGTCCTCCACCACGCTATTCATAGTTCCCATATTGAAACTATTACCTTCCCTGATTAGGGCGAAGAGTTGTGCAATAACTCTAGAAGGCCTTATTTCCTTGTCTTTCAAATCCTCATCCAGAATTAAACCTTCCGTATATCCATCAACCATCATATTGTTCCTATCCTGCTATATAATCCATATGTAGGAGACAAGTGCTAACTTCCATACTGACGTAACCTACTTGCTCTTATCAACTCCCATTGCTTGCAGTAAAAAACCAACCAATGATTGATCAGTATGCACTCTGTCGCCAAAAGGGAATCCCGCCAATACCTTGTTGAGAATCTCCAAAGATATTGGACATGCAAGGAACAAATGATCCAAAGTCTCCTCCTCTTTTTTACACAAGTAGCACCGAGATGGGCCTTTAAACCCCATCTACTGCAATACATCCCATGTAGTGAGCACTACTTTAATACCCTTCCTCACAGTTATTGATCTTCGTGGTGGTATAAAATCTAACAAGATCCAAGCTGCCCAATTTGTGTGTAAGAAAGCAGGTCTGGTGTGTGCATATGCCAGCTTTGACGTTACTTTACCATGAGCTGAATACTCCAAAATCTGCAGTCGTCAAAGTTAAAAGACATACGAGTGGATAATATAGTATCCACAATATGAGAGAAAGTATTAATAAAACTTTGTGTGAAATGCCATTTCCATCATATAATTAATCCCCAATGGTGTCATCAAAATTGTGTCGAACTTCATGCGGGATTTCTGCAATTGGCGTACCTAACCAATTGTCCAACCAAAATTGCACCCTTGAATTATATCCAGCCACCCAAATTTCCTTCTATTTTAAATGATCAATGTGCTCCAAACATGCAGATCGGATGGAAGAAATGATGTATCATCGTTTGGGTTCCTCCCCACTAAACCACCTGCCCTTTATCATTGCAAGTGATCCTTTTCCCTCCATGATAGTTTAGTGATATAAGCCTCATTAGCCTCTCTCATGGATCGTATTCCAAGCCCTTCTTCTGAAACCAGGCAGCATATTCTATTCCATCCCACATATTCTGTTCCATCCCACCATAAAACTATTGTAACACCCCGTAATATTAAGCCCCCAATCATCAAAGCCCACTATTTCCAACTCCTTGAAGCCCATATTCAAGCCCAGCCCATTCATTATCTTAATCAGCCGTGAGATCAAAAAGGAAGCAGAAATTTGATTTTACTTACTCCACAAGAATCATGCTGATTTTTCTTTATCCATTAAGGGAGATAATATCTTTTTCCCTTATCACCCTATATCTTAGGAAAGTAGTTAAATCCTATTAAAGCATATCTTGTACCAACCGTAGAAGTATAAGTCTATACCTCTACTGCAATCTTACTCCACACACACACGATACTCTTTAATACGGCTGCACATAGTAAGAGGTAACGCACAGACTGACTTTCTATTTTCTTTTCTTTTCTTCTCCTTTTTCTTTCTTCTTCCTTCGATCAAACACTTGTTTTCCTTCTTTATTTGTTTCTGCAAACTTAAAACTGCCAACCCTAACGTTCTCAATTCATGAATAAATAGGTAGATTAGTTGTGCAATAGTTTATCGAAGTCATGTAGTAATGGTCGAACATGATGATGTAGGTGACGAAGGAGACTCTGATATTGTCGTTAGTACTTGAACGTTGGACATCACTCGGTTAAAGGTGGGGATTCTTTCATTCTTATATGTGTTAAATGATATCGTATGTGGTAATTGAAATGAACTTGAAATTGTCGTCACTTATAAGATGATGAACATACTTGAAAGTTATGAAATTATATGGCATGGGTATGGGCTGCATAAGTGCCATACTATAGCACGGGCATGGGCTGTAATGGTGCCATACTATAGCATGGGTAAGGGCTGTGAAGGAGTGCCTTACCAACGAATCGCGATATCGTAAAGTTACACGGATAAGGGCCGAAAGGTGCCTTATTATGACATGATAAGTTTGTATTGTAAGTGATTTCAATTCTCGTATATGGATTGTTCGATGTATATAAGCATGTTTAGATCTTCACTGAGCGTGTGGTTGCTCACCCCTATAATTAATTTTATTTCAGGTTAAGCGAGGCGAAAGCGTACGAGCGGGGGCGCGTTGGCGGGGAGACTTAAATAAACAAATTTGATATATTGCAGCTATCACACTGCGTACTCTCAAGAATTTTTCTTTAAAACATTTGAATTTAAATTCGTATTAATGTGCTTCCAGTATATGTTATGTGCAATTGGTTATGAATGCTTAAGACTTGGGACTAATATAAGTTAACATTACGAGTGCCTTGCTGGACAGACTTTGTTTTTTTTTTTTTTTTTTTCATAGTGCGACAGTTTTGTGGAGTGAGATGGTGGTCATGTTGGCCTTAATACAGTTCTACAGATGTAGGAAATTAGAATATGCTTGTATCAGTCTTCGTGGCACCCGTAGAGGGTCGGTGTTGCTGTTTTTCTTTAATGTTTATAAATACCAGTTCTGCTTTATGTGATTGGAAGTTGTTGGTGAGGTGAATGCATGTTCTCCTTGCTGTCGTACATGGTAGTATTTGCAATATGTTCTGCTGTTTTTTTTCTCAACAATTGGCAGTATACCCACTATGTTAGATTTGAGAAGAACAAATTCAAATTTGCTACTTATTCTGTTTGACAGTATGCATGCTAATGTGTTAGTCTTTGTAATGGGTTAAGTAGTGAATTAATTAATGGTTGATTTGTACTTAGGAGTACAACTTGAAGTGTACAGATTGAGTAATCAAACAACATAGTATGATTAGGCAAAATTCTAATTTTGACAGTAAAAATGTAGGGTGTAGTCGTGGTAGATTTTACTTTTGGAATAACAAGTCCTGCATGTTTATGTGGTCAAGTAAAGTGTAAATTAAAACTTACTGTCCTCTTGAAATTTTGCAGAATTAGGAGTTGCAAGTTAGATTTCATACTTATTGTCCTCATTGAAATTTTTGCAGAATTTTTATAGGAATTAATACTTACTGTCCTACCTTAGATTTTGCAGAAAGAAGGAATGAAACTTATAGGCCTTCTTGCAAGTTTTGTTGCAGAATGTTGCAAATGTTACTGCGCAAGCTTTGTTTTTTTTTTTTAAGGTCCTGTATGTTTGCAGGACATGGTTTTTGAAGGAACTTTCAGCCTTTATTTTTACAACTTTTGCTAAATACTTTAATTGATATTCTAAAGTAGAAATTTGCAGAACTTAAAGGATTAATCCCACATCTAGACCCATTGCTTATAAATTATTTTGCTAAAGCTTGTAGAATACTTGTAGGGCAAACAACTCATATGCTAACTCTTTCTTTGCTAGATAATTTTTGTTATTTGCTGAAATTTATGGGACCATTTTTATTTCCTCTTGTTTGCAAATTATCTCCTACATGTTTAAATAAAAAAAAAATTTAATCATGCCCCATTTAATATTTTATGTCAAATACCATTCAAATTTTCCTTGTTAAAAAAAATGGGGTGTGACAGATTGGTATCAGAGCAGGTATGCGATTCTGTATACTTGCTTAAAAATTTTTAAATTTTTATTTCCGCACATAAGTAAATTTCGTGGCTTGAATGATATGATTTTGCAAATGTATAAAAGTTTAAATAAAGTCTCTTGCTACGCATCCACCGAGTACGACGCCCGCTTCAACCAAGGTATGAAAGTATAAATTGCATAAATTGATGACATGCGAGATATAAATGAAAGTTTATGTTATATGAATAATGTGGGATTTTTTTTATGATAAATGATGAATGTTTTAGAATTTTATTGCGAACCTATATGATTAGTAAAGATATTATCGCATTAGATGGGTGACTTGGCAAGACGACAAGCCTACATGAATTATCACCGGGACGTCAGACATGACTTGCCCACCCACATTGCTCACATGCTACAATTATGGAGACAAGTTAAGGATGTAGGTGAAGGTATTACTGATTATTGGGCTGGATTAAAGCTTATCAGCACGTTACCATGGGCTTGGAAAGACATGACCGATTCCATACATGCTGACCTTATGCATCACTCGGTTCAACATCAAGTTCCGCAAGTGGACCACGTGCAGTTCACAGTCGTTTTGTTCATGAGAGTCGCAAGATGGTATCCGCCAAACCCCCTTCTGGACATCACATCTGGGATATTCATAATGAGCAAGAAGAGCGATTGGTAGGTTACCTTGCAGAGCCGGCACCGGCACCGGAACCCAATAACGAGCCAAATGGAGCCATGAATGAAGGAGAAATGGATGAAAATTTCGAGTCAGACCCGTCCGAGGACTCGAGAGTATATGGAGACTAAATCACTTAAATTTTAAATTCCATTTTTTTTTAAAACTAAAGACAATATCCCTTATGTTAGGGACTTGAAATTTATTTCATTATTTAGTATTCATTATTTCATTATTTAGCATTTGATTCTAATTTAATTTGCAAGTTTAAGATAATTTTTTTTATTATTCAATGATCAAAAATTTTATTATTATGATGCTTATATCGTACATTGGCTACCTTGTACAATAATATGATTTGCATTAGAATTTCATTCATTAACTTGAATAAATGCTAAAATTATTTTTCATGGTGGAATTGAAGGATGCCTCCAAGAAGGGATGTTCAAAACCCTCCAAACGCGCCGAATGCTCCAAACGCTGATGCAGACGCTCATACAAGAATAGTACATGAGTTTCGCCAAAACCATCCACCCTTCTTCAAGGGAAGTGAAGGGCCCGAGTACGTGGAAGAGTGGCTACGAGCACTTGAGAGAATTTTTCGTCTCTTAAGGTGCAACGATGAGCAGCGTGTGATCTGCGCATCCTACCAATTTACTGAAGATGCCGATCATTGGTGGGACGGATACTGGGAGATGAGACCCAATGAGAACCGGGAAGCTATTACCTGGGCAGAGTTCAAGGATATAGTAATGGCCAATTACTATCCTCAAGTTTACCGCAATAATATGGAGCATGAATTTTACAACCTCCAACAAGGGAACATGACCGTAATTGAGTATGAACGGCGGTTCAATAAGCTGCGTCGATCAGCTCCACAGCTGGTCAATACCGAAGAGAAACGAGCCAAGAAGTTCCTGGATGGATTGCACCAGGATATACAAGAGAGAATGTCTTCACTGCCCGACATGAGCTACGCCGACACGTTCATGAGAGCCCAGAAGGTTGAAGCTTGCTTACTGAAAGGGCGAGCGAACAGAAAGCCGATGGAGAACCCAAATAAACGGAAATGGGAAAATTCTAACCAAGGTAGAAACAACAATCAAAGGCAAGCTAGAACGAACAATAACCTGCCGGCCAACGTACAAGGACCAAAGCCTCTCTGCACACAGTGCGGGAAGAATCATTATGGAGAGTGTCTCATGGGACAAAACAAATGCTTTAGGTGCTATGAAGTTGGCCATCAAGCACAGAACTGCCCCAAGCCGTCCAACGTTAAACCTGATCGTAAGGGACCACCTCCGGGGGGAAACACAAGGCAAGGCACTGGAGGAAGAGGTCGAGTTTTCGCTATGAACCAAGCTGAAGGGGACAATGAACCTAATGTTATGACAGGTACGTTAGCAGTGGGTAAATCCCGAGCTTTCACTTTGTTTGACACTGGTGCATCACATTCATTTATTTCTGCAAAGTATTGTAATAAGGTTAACTGTAAACGAGTCAAGAGTGATGAACCTCTTGAGATTAGTCTACCTTCGGGAGAGAGAGTTGTTGTGAATACCTTAATAGAAAGTGTGAGCGTACACATTGAAGGAGTAGACTTTAGCGTCAAGCCGTATGTTATGGATATGCATGGATTTGATTTGATCCTAGGAATGGACTGGCTTACCTATCATCAAGCCAATATAAAGTGCAAGGAACGAGTAATAATTTTAAGGGAACCAAAATCCGAGAAAGAAGTGGTACACAAGCTCAAGAGTGGTGTAGTACCGAGAATATTATCTGCTGCAAAAGCTGCCAAGATACTTAGAAAGAAGTCCTGCCAGGGATTTCTAGTCAACATTGTAGACACCATGACCACAGAAGTACCACCTAGTGACATACCTATTGTCCGAGAGTATCTTGATGTCTTTCCGGAAGATTTACCAGGCGTGCCTCCAAATCGTCAAGTAGAGTTTTCAATAGACTTGATACCAGGATCAGCACCAGTATCCAAAGCTCCGTATCGAATGGCGCCCGTGGAACTACAAGAGTTGAAAGTTCAGCTACAAGAGCTCTTGCACTTGGGGTTCATCCGCCCAAGCGTATCTCCATGGGGAGCGCCAATCCTATTTGTTAGGAAGAAAGATGGATCCATGAGGATGCGTATTGACTACCGAGAGCTTAACAAGTTGACGATAAAGAACAAGTATCCTCTACCTCGAATTGAAGACTTGTTTGACCAATTAGAAGGAGCAAGCGTATTTTCCAAAATTGATTTAAGATCCGGGTACCATCAATTGAGAGTAAAGGAGTCAGACATTTCTAAGACTGCTTTTAGAACGCGTTATGGGCACTATGAATTCGTCGTCATGCCTTTTGGGTTGAGTAATGCGCCTGCAGTGTTCATGGACCTGATGAATCGAGTTTTTCACCCGTATCTCGATCAGTTCGTTATAGTCTTCATCGACGACATTTTGGTATACTCCAAGGATGAAGCACAACATGAGGAGCACTTGAGATTGGTATTCGAGATACTTCGCAAGGAGAAGTTATACGCGAAGTTCAAGAAGTGTGAGTTTTGGTTGAAGCAAGTCACATTCCTTGGACATGTGGTGACATCACAAGGGATTGAAGTAGATCCATCTAAAATAGAAGCAGTAAATCAGTGGAGGGCACCTACAAATGATCAAGAAGTTCGTAGTTTCTTGGGATTAGCTGGCTATTATCGAAGATTCATAGAAGGATTCTCCAAGATAGCCGGTCCAATGACACGATTAATTCGTAAAGGAGAGAAGTTCATTTGGTCTGACAAGTGTGAAGAAAGCTTTCAAAGGTTAAAGCACGATTTGACTTCAGCACCCGTGTTGACAATCCCAAATCCGAATGAAGAGTTCACGATCTACAGTGATGCATCAAAGCAAGGACTCGGATGCGTATTGATGCAACATGGAAAAGTTATTGCATATGCTTCTAGACAGTTGAGACCGCACGAAGTGAACTACCCTACTCATGACCTGGAGTTAGCGGCCGTAGTTCATGCTTTGAAGATTTGGCGACACTACCTCTATGGTGGGAGATGTACGATCTTCACGGACCACAAGAGTTTGAAGTATCTGTTCACGCAGAAGGAGCTCAACATGAGACAACGGAGATGGTTAGAGTTGGTGAACGATTATGACTGCACCATTGAGTACCATCCAGGCAAGGCTAACGTAGTGGCCGACGCTTTAAGTCGGAAAACCAAAGTGGAGTTAAATAGCCTGTATACCAAGCAAGAAAAGCTGGTCGAAGAGTTCGCCAAGATGCAAATTGAATTAGTGACATCACCCTCAGGCACGAAGGCGATCATTGCGGCATTAGAAATTCAGTCGAGTTTGAAAATGGAGATAAAGGAAGCTCAAGAACAAGATCATTTCTTGCAAGGAATGATAAAGAAGGCACTAGCTGGAGGCGAATACAATGGCTTCAAAGTGGACGAAGAGGGAGTTTTGACTTTAAATGGAAGATTGTGTGTTCCAATGGTTGAGAAGTTGAGAGAAAAGATTTTAAGTGAAGCGCATGGAGCGCCATACACTGCTCATCCTGGAGGAATGAAGATGTACCATGACTTGAAGGAAAGATTTTGGTGGCGAAGTATGAAACGAGATATTGGATACTTTGTTGAAAGATGTTTAACTTGCCAACAAGTTAAAATTGAACACCAGCGACCAGCCGGAAAGCTTAAACCACTTGAGATCCCCGAGTGGAAATGAGAGCAAATTGCCATGGATTTTGTCGTAGGTTTACCAAGGTCTTCGAAGGGAAATCATGCCATATGGGTCATCGTCGATCGATAGACCAAGTCAGCTCATTTCTTGCCCATAAAAATGACATTCAAGATGGAGCAGTATGCGCAGTTGTATATTCAAGAGATAGTGAGGCTACACGGCGTACCAATGTCAATAGTGTCTGATAGAGATACGCGTTTCACTTCAAGGTTTTGGGTAAGTCTGCACAAGGCGATGGGAACTAAACTAAATTTCAGCACAGCTTATCACCCACAAACGGATGGGCAATCTGAAAGAACAATCCAGATTTTGGAAGACATGTTAAGAGCCTGCACTGTTGACATGGGAGAAGCATGGGAGATGTTCCTACCTCTTGTAGAATTTGCCTACAATAACAGCTATCAAGCAACTATCAAGATGGCTCCTTACGAGGCGCTCTATGGGAGGAAATGTAGATCACCATTATATTGGGATGATGTTGGTGAGAAAGCTATTCTAGGCCCCAAACTAATAGAAGAAGCAGTGGACAAGGTCAGAATAATTCGAGAAAGAATCAAGACTGCTCAAGATAGACAAAAGTCCTATGCTGATCAACGAAGAAAGGATTTACATTTGGAAGTCGGAGATCATGTCTTTCTGAAGGTGGCTCCCACGAAGGGTGTCATACGATTTGGAAGGAGAGAAAAGCTCAGACCTCGTTTCGTTGGTCCATTTCAAATTCTTGATAGAGTTGGAGATCTAGCCTATCGTTTGGCGTTGCCACCCGAGTTATCCTCCGTGCACAATGTTTTTCACATTTCAATGTTGAGAAAATACGTCCATGATCCTAATCATGTTGTGGATTTCTCGACATTGGGGATTGAAAAGGACCTGTGTCCATTTTAGATCAAAAGGTCCAAAGGATTCGAAATCGTGACGTGCCACTCGTCAAAGTTCAATGGAGTCGACATACGGAAGATGAGGCTACGTGGGAAAAGAAGGACGAAATTCAAACAAGATACCCCTGTTTCATTACGGGTAAGATATTTATATAATTATGAAATTTCGAGGACGAAATTCTTATTAGGAGGGTAGGATGTAACACCCCGTAATATTAAGCCCCCAATCATCAAAGCCCACTATTTCCAACTCCTTGAAGCCCATATTCAAGCCCAGCCCATTCATTATCTTAATCAGCCGTGAGATCAAAAAGGAAGCAGAAATTTGATTTTACTTACTCCACAAGAATCATGCTGATTTTTCTTTATCCATTAAGGGAGATAATATCTTTTTCCCTTATCACCCTATATCTTAGGAAAGTAGTTAAATCCTATTAAAGCATATCTTGTACCAACCGTAGAAGTATAAGTCTATACCTCTACTGCAATCTTACTCCACACACACACGATACTCTTTCATACGGCTGCACATAGTAAGAGGTAACACACAGACTGACTTTCTATTTTCTTTTCTTTTCTTCTCCTTTTTCTTTCTTCTTCCTTCGATCAAACACTTGTTTTCCTTCTTTATTTGTTTCTGCAAACTTAAAACTGCCAACCCTAACGTTCTCAATTCGTGAATAAGTAGGTAGATTAGTTGTGCAATAGTTTATCGAAGTCATGTAGTAATGGTCGAACATGATGATGTAGGTGACGAAGGAGACTCTGATATTGTCGTTAGTACTTGAACGTTGGACATCACTCGGTTAAAGGTGGGGATTCTTTCATTCTTATATGTGTTAAATGATATCGTATGTGGTAATTGAAATGAACTTGAAATTGTCGTCACTTATAAGATGATGAACATACTTGAAAGTTATGAAATTATATGGCATGGGTATGGGCTGCATAAGTGCCATACTATAGCACGGGCATGGGCTGTAATGGTGCCATACTATAGCATGGCTAAGGGCTGTGAAGGAGTGCCTTACCAACGAATCGCGATATCGTAAAGTTACACGGATAAGGGCCGAAAGGTGCCTTATTATGACATGATAAGTTTGTATTGTAAGTGATTTCAATTCTCGTATATGGATTGTTCGATGTATATAAGCATGTTTAGATCTTCACTGAGCGTGTGGTTGCTCACCCCTATAATTAATTTTATTTCAGGTTAAGCGAGGCGAAAGCGTACGAGTGGGGGCGCGTTGGCGGGGAGACTTAAATAAACAAATTTGATATATTGCAGCTATCACACTGCGTACTCTCAAGAATTTTTCTTTAAAACATTTGAATTTAAATTCGTATTAATGTGTTTCCAGTATATGTTATGTGCAATTGGTTATGAATGCTTAAGACTTGGGACTAATATAAGTTAACATTACGAGTGCCTTGCTGGACAGACTTTGTTTTTTTTTTTTCGTAGTGCGACAGTTTTGTGGAGTGAGATGGTGGTCATGTTGGCCTTAATACAGTTCTGCAGATGTAGGAAATTAGAATATGCTTGTATCAGTCTTCGTGGCACCCGTAGAGTGTCGGTGTTGCTGTTTTTCTTTAATGTTTATAAATACCAGTTCTGCTTTATGTGATTGGAAGTTGTTGGTGAGGTGAATGCATGTTCTCCTTGCTGTCGTACATGGTAGTATTTGCAATATGTTCTGCTATTTTTTTTCTCAACAATTGGCAGTATACCCACTATGTTAGATTTGAGAAGAACAAATTCAAGTTTGCTACTTATTCTGTTTGACAGTATGCATGCTAATGTGTTAGTCTTTGTAATGGGTTAAGTAGTGAATTAATTAATGGTTGATTTGTACTTAGGAGTACAACTTGAAGTGTACTGATTGAGTAATCTAACAACATAGTATGATTAGGCAAAATTCTAATTTTGACAGTAAAAATGTAGGGTGTAGTCGTGGTAGATTTTACTTTTGGAATGACAAGTCCTGCATGTTTATATGGTCAAGTAAAGTGTAAATTAAAACTTACTATCCTCTTGAAATTTTGCAGAATTAGGAGTTGCAAGTTAGATTTCATACTTATTGTCCTCATTGAAATTTTTGCAGAATTTTTATAGGAATTAATACTTACTGTCCTACCTTAGATTTTGCAGAAAGTAGGAATGAAACTTATAGGCCTTCTTGCAAGTTTTGTTGCAGAATGTTGCAAATGTTACTGCGCAAGCTTTGTTTTTTTTTTTGAGGTCCTGTATGTTTGCAGGACATGGTTTTTGAAGGAACTTTCAGCCTTTATTTTTACAACTTTTGCTAAATACTTTAATTGATATTCTAAAGTAGAAATTTGCAGAACTTAAAGGATTAATCCCACATCTAGACCCATTGCTTATAAATTATTTTGCTAAAGCTTGTAGAATACTTGTAGGGCAAACAACTCATATGCTAACTCTTTCTTTGCTAGATAATTTTTGTTATTTGCTGAAATTTATGGGACCATTTTTATTTCCTCTTGTTTGCAAATTATCTCCTACATGTTTAAATAAAAAAAAATTTTAATAATGCCCCATTTAATATTTTATGTCAAATACCATTCAAATTTTCCTTGTTAAAAAAATGGGGTGTGACAACTATGCTTCCTGTGAACATCTCCAAACCATATAAAATTTTAACATGCAGCCTCAATCTTCTTGATCAAAACTCTAGGCCGTCTATATATCATCATCACATGCACCACTAAAGCAATGATAACTGAGTTCACTAAGTAAACTCGTCCCGCCATTGACAAAGTATTTCCTTTCCATCCTTGAAATTTACTGAGCACTTTGTCTGTAGCCTGTTGAAAGAACTGAAATTTTGGTGCCCCAATGAAGATTGGAGCTCCAGGATACTTGAATGGGAAGCAACCTTCCTGTATGCCCAAAGTATGTACCATCCACCTCTTTATCGTTGTACGGACATGAGCTCCAAAATATACTTTGGATTTGCTTGGATTAAACTCTTATCCTGATACCTTTGCATAATTCAAAAGAATTGTGCAGAGGCAATCAATCGATGTATCATTTCCATGATAAAAGATAACAATGTCATCATCATGAAATTTTATGAAACTGAGAATACCTGGAAGCTCTTGCTGGAGTTATCTCCCCATAAGAAATTTTATGATCAATTCATCTTCCAAGGACCTCTTCCGCAACGTAAAACAGCAGAGGGGACAATGGATCCCTTTTCCTTACCCCCCTCTGACAACCATAAAATCATTCCGGACTTCCATTAATCAATACTGAAACTTTCGCCGACTGAAATATAGAGTTAATCCACCCAACAAAGATTCGACTGAATCCCATTGAGAGCATGAAGCAAAAAGTCCCATCGTAGGGTATTAAATGCTTTCCTTATATCAATCTTGAATCCCACACAACCTCATTTGGAACAGCTAAGACTATTAAAGCTCTTTGATGCAACCGCAATGTAATTGTGTATACTACGTCCAGGTATAAAGCCAAATTGATTGCAGCTAAGATGCTCATTAAAGATAGGATCAAGTCTGATTGCAATGATTTCTGTAATGATCTTGAATTTGAAATTGCATAGATTGAAAATCTAAAATCCTCCACTCTTTTAGCCCCATCGATCTTAGGTACCATGACAATAAAGTTGCAGTTTATACAAGAGGGGATAATGGATATGGCAAAAAAATGTTGCATCGCTCGACAAAGTATTAAGGGAAAGAATTGAGGATATTTTTGTATGTAGATATTGTATATCTTTGTATTTATGTTGATTTATTCTCTCCGTGATTTATGGAGATCTTGTAATGATTCAATTGTATATATAATGTTATACGCAAGTCATCACAGTTGGTGATGTTCTGATAATTCCTATCATATGGTATCAGCCTGATCGAAAACCCTAACCCTCTTTTTCCTTCTTTCCTTTTCCTTCCCTGTCTCTTCCTTCTTTTCTTTTCCTTCTCTGTTTCTTCATGGCCGCCCCTTCTTCTCAAACCACGGCAATGATCAACCTTGTTCAGATAAAGCTTTCCACCACTACCTACTTGATGTGGAAGCGGCAGTTCATCTCGATGGCGACAACATTCGAGATGATGGACCTCCTTGACGGAACTTCCCCCTCTCCTCCGAAGTTTCTGCCCTCTCCCACCGGTGATGAGTCGCCGAATCCGGCGTATTCTGCCTGGTTCTTGCGCGACCAGCGTCTTCTCGGCGTCCTGTTCGCGACCCTGGAACCCAAAGCCATGGCGGAGGTCCTGGATTGTTCTTCTTCCCTATCCGCTTGGCGTGACCTAGAATCTGCGTTTGCTCATGCCTCGACGTCGCGTGCCAATCAGCTTCGCTAAGAACTGCTCTCTCTTCGTCGCAATGACCTCTCCGTTGCTGAGTATGGCCGTCTGTTTAAGCAGCTGTGCGATCAACTGGCCGCTATCTAGAAGCCGGTGGAGGATGGCGACAAAAGCCATTGGTTTCTCCGGGGACTCGGTTCGTCGTTTGCCAACTTCGCAGATACCCGGATGGCGATGCAGCCTGTCCCCACGTTCCGCGACTTGCTCCATCAGGCGGTTCAATTTGACATGATGACTCGCTCCATGGACCATGCTCCGCCGGCGTCTCCTGCTGTCTTCGTTGCTGATGCCCGCGGTAATGACCGCCGTGCTTCCGGAGGGTCTGGGCAGCAGCGTGGCAGCTTCGGTGGCTCTGGTCAGCAGCGCCGTGGAGGTCGCTCAGGCGGTTCTGGACGTGAAGGCTCGGGTGGCCGCCGTCCGTTCACTCCCAGGTGTCAACTATGCCGTGGGGAGCACTTCGCCGACAAGTGCCCTCGTTTCTTGCAGCTTCAGGTTGCTGCTCGTGGACGCTCAGCCTCTCCTGCAGCCACGCACACCGCTGACCTCGCCCAAGCCTTCAACGCAGCGTGCAACGTTAAGTCGCCAGGCTCTAGCTCGGATTGGTATGTGGATAGTGGGGCCTCAGCGCACATGACTCCCGGATTTACGCAATTGGACTCCTTTGAGCCGTATTCTAGTAACGGTTCCGTAACTGTTGGAAATGGAAACTCTTTAACAATATCGCATATTGGTACTGGTCATTTATCTCCTAATATTAATCTGTTGGATATTTTGGTTGTGCCTGGTCTCACTAAGAATTTATTGTCAATTAGTAAATTGACTCATGACTGCGATGTTGATGTTGTGTTTACTGACAAATCCTTTACTATTCAGAACCGATTGACAAAGACAGTTCTGGCTCAGGGTCGTTGTGATAATGGGTTGTACGTTCTAGAGAGTGGGAGTGCGGCTTTGATTGCTTCGCTTCATCAGAAAACCTTGCGTGCTAGTTTTAATTTGTGGCATTTGCGCCTAGGACATGTCTCTCCTAGTGCCATTTCTTTACTAAATAAATTAGGCCACTTGAATGTTACTTCCATTTTACCGGATCCTACTGTTTGCTCTTCTTGTCAGCTTGCCAAGAGCAAGAGATTACCTTTTACCTTGAATGAGAAACGTGCTACTTCTGTTCTTGATTTAGTACACTGTGATTTATGGGGACCAGCCCCTATTACTTCTACCTCTGGTTTCCGTTATTATGGTGTGTTTGTTGATGATTATTCACGCTTTTCTTGGATTTATCCTTTATGTGCCAAATCTGATTTTTTTGATGTTCTGCTTCGTTTTCATGCCTTTGTGTGCACCCAATTTTCCAGAAGTATTAAGGTTTTTCAATCTGATGGGGGGACTGAATTTGTTAATAAGCGTGTTGCTTCTTTTATGCAAAGCCATGGTATTCTACATAGGATGTCTTGTCCTTATACTCCGCAACAGAATGGTAGAGCTGAACGCAAGCACAGACACATTACTGAGACTGGTCTTTCTATGCTGTTTCATTGTGGTGGTCCAGCATCTTTATGGTTTGATGTCTTTGCTACTGCAGTTTATGTTATCAATCGGTTGCCATCCTCTGTTTTGGATAATAAATCTCCGTATGAGATGTTATTTCATAGTGTTCCGGATTACTCTGTCTTCAAGCCATTTGGTTGCAGGGTTTTTCCATTTCTTAGAGACTATGCTGCACATAAACTCTCCCCCCGTAGTAGTCCCTACATTTTTTTGGGATACAGCAGTACTCATAAGAGTTTTCGGTGCCTCGATCCTACTTCCGCACGCATTTATATTACCCGTCATGCTCAGTTTGATGAGCGGGTCTTTCCCTTTGCTGGGAATACTCCTCCGTCAGCGCAGAACTTGCCTATTTCCAGTTTTCTGGATCCTATTCTTCCCACCACAGTTGAGGAACGTATGCCACGTCCATCGCCTCTGTGTGTACACCCCATCCTCGAAGAGCTGCATTGTCCGGCTCACCCGACGCCGGCTCCAGATTCCCCAGATAAGTCACCACCGCCGGCAGCTCCTGCAGGTTCTCCATCTCCGGCACGTGTGGCTCCACCAGTGCCGCCCCCACCGCCTCCACGGCCGGCACCACACGCGTCCGGTCACTCTATGGTGACACGTGCTAAAGCTGGCATATTCAAGCCTAGGTATCTTGTTGACTTGACTTACACTGCTCTACTAGGCTCTCTTACCACTGCTGCTGCTGAGCCTCGTGGCTTCAAATCAGCCTCTAAGTACCCTCATTGGATGGCTGCTATGCGAGAGGAGATTGACGCTCTTTCGCTTAATAAGACGTGGGACTTGGTTGCTCCGCCCAAGGGTGTGAACGTTGTTGGTTCAAAGTGGGTGTTTCGCACGAAGTACCGCTCTGATGGTTCCATTGAATGGTATAAGGCTCGCTTAGTTGCTCAGGGGTTCACTCAGATTCCTGGCTCGGATTTTCATCATACTTTCAGTCTAGTTGTTAAGGCCACCACTGTTCGTCTTATTCTAGCTCTCGCTGTTCATCATCAGTGGCCTTTACACCAGTTGGATGTCAAGAATGCCTTTTTAAATGGGATTTTGCCAAAGCCGGTTTATATGGCCCAGCCTCCTGGCTTTGTTGATCCTCGTAATCCTACTCATGTGTGCCAGCTCAAGAAAGCCCTGTATGGCCTGCGGCAGGCTCCTTTGGCCTGGTTTCAACGTTTCAGCACTTATTTGTTGGGTCTAGGATTTCAGCAGTCCCGCTGCGACTCCTCATTATTCTGCTTTATTAAAGGGTCTTCTCTCTTATATCTTCTTTTGTATGTTGACGACATTATTCTTACAGGGAATGACCAGGATCTTCTTCGGCAGTTTATTGCGCGCACACATGCTGAGTTTGCTATTAAAGATCTTGGCAAGTTGATGTATTTTTTGGGACTAGAGGTGTCTTATACTTCTGATGGCATTTTTGTTGGTCAAGCAAAATATGCTCACGACATTTTAGAGCGTGCCTCTATGCTTGACTGCAAGCCTGTTTCTACTCCGCTTGCTGCACGGAGTTCTTTGCAGAGTTCGGGATCCGTGTTTGATGACCCTACTCTTTATCGTTCCTTGGTTGGTGCTTTGCAGTATCTTACAATCACTAGGCCTGATCTCTCCTACGCTGTTAACACTGTCAGCCAGTTTCTTCACTCTCCCACTGGCGATCACTTTGCTGCTGTGAAGCGTATCCTTCGCTATGTCAAGGGTACAATTCATTATGGTCTTAACTACACTTATCATCCTGAAAAGACCATTGTGGGATACTCTGATGCAGATTGGGCAAAATGCTTGGAGACCCGTCGCTCCACTTATGGCTATTCCATTTTTTTGGGGGGCAATCTTGTTTCTTGGAGTGCTAAAAAGCAACCGACTGTTGCTCGTTCCAGCTGTGAGTCAGAATACAGAGCTTTAGCTAACGCTGGATCAGAAATTATTTGGTTGATTAATCTGTTACGGGAGATCCATCAGTCCCCCAGGACTCCCGTGACACTTCTCTGTGACAACAAGAGTGCAATTTTTTTGAGTCAGAATCCGGTCGCACACAAGCGTGCAAAGCACATTGATATTGACTGTCATTTTATTCGTGAGCTGATTTCTTCAGGCAGGTTGCGTACTGAGTTTGTTCCTTCTCATCTTCAACTAGCGGATATTTTTACTAAGGCTTTACCGCAACCAGCTTTTGAGTTCTTGCGCTCCAAGCTTTGCGTCAGCTTACACCCCACGCAGCGCTTGACGGGGGGTATTAAGGGAAAGAATTGAGGATATTTTTGTATGTAGATATTGTATATCTTTGTATTTATGTTGATTTATTCTCTCCGTAATTTATGGAGATCTTGTAATGATTCAATTGTATATATAATGTTATACGCAAGTCATCACAGTTGGTGATGATCCGATAATTCCTATCATACAAAGATCATCTTCGATAAAGTGCTAACACTTTTGATAAAAAGTTCCTTTGAATCCATCCGGTCCTGTGCACTATCTGGAGACAAATCCATAACAGCTCGCTTGATTTCCTCCACATTCAGAATTGCTATTAATAGAGTGTTTTGCTCTTCCTTAATAAAAGCGTTAAGGAAGTCCATCTGATCAAAATTACCTCCTTCTTCTGTAACGCTGAATAGATTGGTGTAGTACTGCACTACATGCTGGGAAAAAGCTTCGAATCATTCATCAATTCTCTGTTTACATTCATGAAACTGATGCATGATTTAGTCCGTTGGACTCTCTTATACTCATAAAAAAATTCGGAGTTTCTGTCTCCATCCTTAAGCCAATCCATCCTATTTTTCTATGCCAAAAAATGATGTTTCTCTAACAATTTTTTGTTAAGAGCCACATGAGCCTCAACCTCTTCAAAAAATAAATCCTCACTATCCCCATGTTCATCGATTTTTATCTGAATTTCCTGGAGAGTTTGCATTGCGGAATCCACCTCGTCAAAAATATTCCCAAAACTCATGCCTTTAATCTTCTAAGCTTAACAGTGAACGTCGTTAATGGGTTAGACCCCCAAACAGGAGCCTTCCATGAAGTTTCAGCTAATAAGAAAAATCCCATGTCAAGAAGCTACATGTTCTGTAACTTGAATGGCTTAGGGACAAAACTCTTAAGACTGACATGAGAGCAAAATCAGGGTATGATCCGATCCATGCCTCGCTAGTGCCATAGCAACTATAGAATCCCAAAGCTCTAAAAAAAAAATTCATTAGCAATAACCCTATCAATCCTAGATGCCCTCATGCTTCGAGTTGCTGATCGGCTCATCCATGTAAACCTAGCGCCATGCATGTCCAAGTCGTGAAGCTCTGAGGAATCTAGAAATTCCTTAAACTCCATCGGCCCCAAATCATTACATGTGCTGTTAAACCTTTCATGAGACCTAAGAATGGAATTAAAATCTCCAATAGTCATCATATTACTTTTCAAATGTAATGTGATGTCATACCATAAATCACGCCGAAGAAAGTGATCTGTATAGGCGTGGACGAATCTAAATCTATAGTCTGCTGCATTATAAATAAAGTCGAAAATCATCACTTGTGATGAAGAAAAGCAAGCTCGAACCTGCGAGACCACTGTTGCATTATAAAAGACCCAAATATTGAGTCGGCTTCCCTTTGATTATGTACTACAAAAACAAGACCCAAGGAAGTCCAAATGCAGCTTGGAATAGACGTAAAGAGAAATTCGGGCTCTAAAATAGCGAGCCAACCTGGTTTATGTTTGTGACAGAGCTCTCTAAGAGCTATTTGGGTTTGCTTTTTTCTAAACCCTCTTCCATTCCAAGATATCACCTTCATTTATCTCGAGAATTCTTGTCGTGCTTCGGCGGCTTATCCGGGGCTCTCCAATAATAGTGGTAGCATGCATATTTTTATAAGATTTTTTAACCGGCTGTTCTTGCTTAATACCTGGCACCCCGGAGCTTGAGATCTAGTAATTGGAGGCTCCGGCCTTGAGAATTGGGTAGCACTAGCACCAGTTCCCTTTACTGAAGAAGATACTCGTCTTCCCGATTGTGAAACGAGTTCCTGTCCTTTTGGAATGGGGCTATCTGCTCTCTCAGGCTACGTATATCAAATGGGATTGGCTCAATAATAATGGCCAAAGATAGGTCCTGTAAGTTCTCATCACTTCCTTTCTTATCTCCATTGTCCTCTAGATCAGATTCAGAGGATTCCTCATCCCCACTACAACCATCTAGACCATCCTCTTCATGTTCCTCATTTTGATCAAAAGATTGATCAACTTGAGGACCCTACTCAGTATTGTCATCATCCACTCCATCATGATTCTGTTGTTCCATAAGGACCCTCTCATTATTAACCTCAGTTTCCTCATTCTGCGAGAGATCGTTAAACTTGCTAGAAGTGTGAACGGACTACGGAAGATTTTCTTTTCTTATCTATGCCTTTTTCGGAGCAACGAAGTCCTCCTGTTGTCCTGTCCTTTTTTGCCGCTTTTTCTTACGATTTTCCTTCTTCTCCGGCTTTTTAAGGCAATTCAATGCATTATATGCCCAAGCGTACAACAAAACATGCAATATTTAGGAACGTTTTCATAACCAAAAGATATATGGATAACACACCCTAAGGTATCAATATATAAGTGGGACACATTCAAATGCCCACTTAAAAAAATGGGATATCAATTTTGCCCACAAGTTAAAAAACCATCTAATTTGCCCACTTTTTATTAATTTTTCAAAATTACCCTCACTTACACAGGTCAAATTTTCTTTACCTTTTTAGAAAATTGGGTACCGACAACTTTGACCCATTTAATATTCAAATATCTTAAATATCTAAATTAATTTTTTTAAAATGTTTTTTATGCCATACATGCACTGGACATGTAAAAACAAATACTTTTTCTTTTTATTTATTTAATTTATAATCACCATCGGACATGCTATATATTAGAGGAAAAAAATTATTTTATTATTTTATTTTATATTTTTAATTCTAATAAAATTTGTGTCTGTAATTACATGTCTTCTAATAAGATTTTTTTAAAAATCATCGGCGGGCATGCTATTATTTGAGGATTTTTTTTCTTTTCTTTTATCTTTTTAATTTGTAGTTTATTTTTAATAAAATTTATAATATGTCTGCTTTTTTAATTGCATGTCCAATAATAAGATTTTCTTAAAATCATCGGCGGACCTGCTATACTCCCTTTGTCCCGTTTCAATATTTACGTTTTTATTTTGCGCGTCTCATTTCAGTGTTTAAGTTTTTCTTTTTGGAATATGGGACCCACCTAAAACAATTAATGTATCATCCAATACTAATACATCTACCCACTTTACATTAAATATTATGTCATGTCAACTATTTTTAATTGCATGTCCGCTGATACGATTTTCCTAAATTCATCTGCGGACAAGCTATGTATTTGAGAAAAAAATTATTGTTTCTTTTCTTTTATCTTTTATAATTTGTAGTTTATATATAATAAAATTTTTGTCATGAAAGCTATGTTTAATAGCAAGTCCTCTAATAAGATTTTCTTGAAATCATCGGCGAACATGCTATATAATTGAGGAAAAAAAATATTTTTTTCTTTTCATTTATTTTTTTAATTTGTAATTTATTTTCTTATAAAATTTATGTCATGTCAGTTGATTTTAATTGTACGTCCACCAATAAGATTTTCTTAAAGTCATCGGCGGACATGCTATATATTTGAGGAAAAAAATTTTATTTTCTTTCCTTTTATCTTTTTAATATGCTATATATTTGAGGAAAAATATTTTTTCTTTCCTTTTATATTTTTAATTTGTAATTTTTTCTAACAAAATTTATGTCATGTCAGCTATTTTTAATCACTGATAAGATTTTCTTAAAATCTGAGGAATTTTTTTTTCTTTCCTTTTATCTTTTTAATTTGTAATTTTTTCTAACAAAATTTATGTCATATTAGCTGTTTTTAATCACTGTTAAGATTTTCTTAAGCTCTTTCTCATCTGCAGACATGCTATATATTTGAGAAAAAAAATATTTTTTCTTTTATCATTTATAATTTGTAATTTATTTATAAATATTTTTTTTGTCATGAACTCTATTTTTAATAGCATGTCTGCCGATAAGATTTTCTTGAAATCATCCGCGAACATGCTATATATTTGAGGAAAAAAATATTTTTTTCTTTTCCTTTATTTTTTAATTTGTAATTTATTTTTTAATAAAATTTATATCATGTTAGCTTTTTTTTAATTGCATGTCCGCTAATAATATTCTCTTAAAATTATCGTCAAACATACTATATATTTGAGAAAAAAATATTTTTTCTTTTCTTTTATCTTTTTACTTTGTAGTTTATTTTCTAATAAAATTTATGTCATCTCAGTTATTTTTAATTGTTTATCCTCTAATGAGATTTTCTTAAAATTTTATCTCATCTGCAGACATACTATATATTTGAGAAAAAAAATTATTTTCTTTTATTTTTTATATTTGTATGTTTATTTATAATAAAATTTTTGTCATGAAAGATATTTTTAATAGCATGACCGCTGATAAGATTTTCTTGAAATCATCGACGAACATGCTATATATTTGAGGAAAAAAATATTTTTTTCTTTTGTTTTATCTTTTTAATTTATAGTTTATTTTCTAATAAAATTTATGCACGTCAGCTGTTTATAATTGCATGTCCCCTGATAAGATTTTCTTAAAATTATCAGTGGACATGCTATATATTTGAGGAAAATTTTTTTTTTCTTTCCTTTATCTTTTTAATTTGTAGTTTATTTTCTAATAAAACTTATGGCATGTCAGTTGTTTTTAATTGCATGTCCACTGATAAGATTTTCTTAAAATCATCGGCGGACATGCTATATATTTGAGTGAAAAAAATATATTTTATCTTTTTCTTTACCTTTAAATTTGTAGTTTATTTTCTAATAAAACCTATGTCATGTCAGCTGTTTTTAATTGCATGTCCGCTGATAAGATTTTCTTAAAATCCATCTCATGTGCGGACATGCGATATATTTGAGAAAAAAATTCTTTTCATTTATCTTTTTTAAATTTTAGTTTATTTATAATAAAATTTTTTTCATGAAAGCTATTTTTAATAGAATTTTCGCTGATAAGATTTACTTGAAATCTTCTGCAGACATGGTATATATTTGAGAATTTTTTTTTCAATTTTTTATTTTATTCTTTTTAATTTGTTGTTTATTTATAATAAAATTTATGCCATGTCATTTGTTTTTAATTGCATGTCCGCTGATAAGATTTTCTTGAAATCATCGGCTGACATGTTATATATTTTAGAAATTTTTTTCTTTTCTTTTATCTTTTTTAATTTTTATTTTATTTCTAATAAAATTTTTGTCATATAATCTGTTTTTAATTGCATATACGGTGATAAGATTTTCTTGAAATCACAACGGACATGCTATGAGAAAAAAATTATATTTTTTTTAATTCTTGAATAATTATTAAATAATTTTAATAACAATATTTTTATCAATTATATAAATATCAATATTATTTTTAACAAATATTCTGGATATATATTTTTTTATAACTAATCACAATCTTATATATTTAATATATATTTTATTTTAACATTGATAACTTAAAAAAAAGCGTACATGTAAGTATAACTAATCAATTTTTTTAATTAGTCACGTCTGGAAGTTAAAAAGGTTTAAAATTGAAACTTTAATAATTTTTAATTAGATAAGTCTGATGGTAACAATATATCAGGTGATAATCATTTTTAATATGATTTTTTATTATTCCATGTCATATTAAATCTGATTAATTAATTTTGCAGCAAAAAAATAGTAATTCTGACACATGACAATTCTAACTATTCCTCTCATTTCCAAAACCAACATGTGGGCCATCTTTAGAGTATAAATGACATTACATGTAAAAGGTGAAAGGTGGGCGATGTAATGTAAATGTGACCAATTTAGATGGAATGCATTTTGAATTGGGCAAAACTAGGCATTTCCCTATAAAAGTTTTTGGGAAGCTTCTCCTAAACATTTGCTTCAACTAGAACCCTGGCATAGTGTCCCGTTGACCCATCCAGCGATCTATCATCAATTCTGAGAGGTGATCCAACCGTACGTACGATACTCTTTATGACCTCTTCATGCTAAAACTCTAAAAGGAGCTCATAAATTTTAATCCAAATCGGGACAATAAAAGATTTGATTTTATATGGATTGAAGGTCGGAGTCCAATTCTGAATATGTAACTGGACTCTCCCTATGTCAATAAACCTCATCTTCAAGAAGGCATCCTTTTGGTCCTCATCATCCACCATAACAGTATAATAACCTTGACCAAATGAGATATTCAGCAGCTCTTTAATGTTTAGAGCTTTTTTAAGCATGTAGTCCACTTCTTGTTGCGTAAGGGATTTTGTACCCTTCTTATACATAATCCTGAAAATAATAAACTGCGAGAAAAAGTTCTTACGACTCTCATAGAAAGATTTATTAATTGACAATGTAACAGGTATCACTAGATTTCTTAATCAGCCTCGCCACAGGACCCGAGAAGGGCCCCTTGCATATGGCCCTTTTCATACGTGCAATCGAGTCCCCTGAATCCCGAGCCCAGAAAATGTCAAATCCTTCGATCTGAACAGTGGGACTCGAGAGGGTCCATCATGGATCGTCCGTGTAGGGTTTGCATGATTGAAACCTAGATTAGGGTTTGACTTGTCATGCAAATTAGGGTTCGCTGATTGCGTATGGCCAACAACATTCACGGGAGGATGGCCATGTAGCGTAGCTCGATTTTGGAACTTATGTTGAGGCAGTCGGCAGTCGAAGAAGTTCGAACAGGATTACCAGCGTCGCCCCCGATTCTGAAACAAAAGCTCCTCAAACGAAGGAAGGATTAAACATGATGGAGTTGGAATGGAGGGGATAGAGGGAAGATGGAAGGAGCCGTCAATTGGTGGTGCCTCCATGCCGAAAATAAAAGACGGTGGGATCAAACGAGTTTGGAGAGAGGGGAAACCTTAGAGAGAAAACATCTTTTTTTTGAAGCATTGAAATACGCAAATTGCTAACAGGTATTCAAAGTATTTTTTAATTTTAATAAATATTATTATTAATTATTTAATTATAATAATATTATTAATAATCAAATATTAAAAAGCGTTATCACTTTTTTTATTCATTTTACAAATTTTTTCATAAAATAATTTAATTAAACGGTTATCAATTTTTCTTTATCATGTGTTAATTTTTATTAAAATGTTATAACTTTTATTGTTCCGACAAATTGTTCGTGAAATAATAATAACTCAATTAGGCGGATATCACTTTTCTTTGATTAGGAATCATTTTTTATTAAAAATATTATCACATTTTATTCATTCTATAAATTGTTCGTGAAATACACTTTTGTAATTAGACATCACTTTTATTTAAAGATATTATCACTTTTCTTTTAAAATGTTATCATTTTTTTATAATATAATTTTTTATGAAATAGTTTATAACAGCATTATCAATTGGGTATCACTTTATAAAGCTTATCACATATTATCACATTGTATAAATTTATAATAAATAAATTAAATGAATAATAAATTTTAAATTATTATATGTTTAAATAATAAAAATATAAATTAAATAAGAAAAGCATAGTAAAAAAAGACATATACATCCCAATTAATTTCTCTTCCATAGTTAAACTGAGTTGTGTAGGTTGGCCCTGCAGGAAGCTGAGTTGGGAGCCTTGAAACATCAACTTGACCTCTCCAAAGTCAAGTTCTGCAACTCAACTCGAGCTCTATCATGCCGAGGATTCCTTTCCGATAGAAGTCTCGACTCAACTCCAGTTCAGCAACTCAAGTCGAGTTCCAAAAAAAATTGCTAGTTGTTTAAGTGTGATTATGGAATCGTACAGTTAATTAAATACCAAATTTCAGTTATTAGAAAGCAGTTTATGGTTTCTGGATAAAACACACACTTTTAACCTTTTTCTCACAGACATTTCCTCTCTACATCTCTTTCTCCAGTCCACCTCATTTTTCATCAATTTTTCATATAAATCAATCTATTCTTTCATACATCTTCCACCCATCACCCTTCTAAGGAGGAGAACAAGCATTAGAGAGGAATTAGCATGGTGAAGGAAGGATTTCTCCAAGTGACATTCATCCTTTAATTTGTTCTTTTTCTCTAATTTTGACTTCATGGAGTCTTGTAACACATTTTATAATGGATTCATGATGATAATGATAGGCTAGTCTCATTAGTGAAACTAGCAACATGATTAATTAAGGAATCTAGATTTGTGATTTTACATTGATGAATCGAAGGTATTATGTATATTTTCTATTATGAATGCTTGTTTTTTAATTCATATGTTGGCTTTTGTGGTTAATTCTCCATATAATATTGATTAGAGTGTGTCTCTATATAATATTGATTAGAGTGTGAACTCAATTGTATGCTGATGAGAGTGGAAATTCATGTACTTTTGGGTCCTATTTGATACCTTTTTGAGTGTGTTAACTGAATTTATTTTCACAAATCTTATTACTTTGGATGATTATTTACTAAATGGTACTTGAGAGGTATTTTGTTGTGTTTTGATAATAAAAAAGGATTAGAAATATAAAATTGGAATTAAGGGCGAACTTGTGCAATATGCATGAAAATAGAAAATCATTTTCCATAATTTTTTTGTATCTCTTTGGACATCCAAACTAGTCATGTGATATATGGTTGGAAATACACGGAAGAGAGGATCAGGTAAGTACAAGAATCACTCAAATCGGAGTGGATGAAGAAGTTCTACTCAAAACAGTGGAGTCGCGCAAGCTGCCGATGGGCGCTCGATAGTCGGCGAGCGTGGGGCGATTTTCTTCTCGTTTTTTAGTTTGTGGACATGCTCGGTGTCGAGCGATTTGCCTGGAAATTGAGCGACATGTTTTTGAGCCCATATCCCCGTAATTTTAAGCCCAATCCTCAATACATCCGATCCTATTATAAAATGAAGACACCAAAATATTAGAAAATAGACTTTTGACCCAAAAAACACATCATCCATCGCATTCACCACCATCCATTCTTCGCCTTCACCATCACCCACCATCTATCCACACTACCAGAGAGAGATCGATCAAGAGTTGCTATTTGGATTGGAGACGAAAATCCTAGCGGAGACAGTGATTGAATAGACGGAGTCCTACTCAAGGGTTTTTTACTTTTTGATTATTTATCTTCGTGCTTTTATACTCATGGTTAGGGTTAATTACATCTTTGTGAATTTTCCCTCGTAAATCTATGGGCTAAGTCTTTTGTTGGTAATGTTAGGGCTTTAGACAGTTTTGACTACGTGATTTGATTACCCTAAACTTGGATTTCTTTTACTGCAGAATATATATTTTCTTATAGAAGAAGAGATTTTAATGGTTCTAATTATTGCATTTTGAGTTTTGATTCTTGTGATTATTCACGAAGATAGCCCGAATTGAATGGTTATTACAATTTTTTTCTACATGATAATTATTTTTTTCCTGTGGCAGTCTTATGGGATTAATCCATATAGCCTAAGACAACTAGACAATTAATTTGAAATATTAATTAATTTGTAAAACATCATTATTAGGTAATTGATAAAGAGACATATGATTTATTTATAATCTAGTACCCATGAAAGGAAAAGCCTTAATAGTGCAAGTACCTATAGAGTTCGGGAGAATTAATTTCTAATCGATCTTATGATTTCCAGTTTATTATAAGTGTTAGATCTCACTTGATCATAGTGGTCACTAGGCTTCGCGATTCTCAAATAATTATCTGCAGGTAAATAATCTTGAGTTTAGACTAATCTATCACATAGATAAACTAAACTGCCTTAACATTACCAGTTCTCTACCTTGAATTCTTGAAAGCTATATTTTTGTCATTTATTTTTTTGCATTAATTTAATTCTCAACTTTAGCATTTTAAATTAATTTGCCTTCAAAACAAACCCCAGAAATTGTCTTATGTTGGAATTGTCAGATTTAGAACTATCTCGTGGGTTCTATATTCAACTTGGTCATAAGTACTGCAATTAATCCCTTATACTTGAGGGTGAGATTCATATTTACGAAACAAAATGGTGAACAAGTTTTTGGCACCGTTGTTGGGGATAATTCTTAGATTTATATTTAATTCTTTTGTAATTTATTTTATTGTAGGACATTAAACTTTTTTGCTTTTATTAATTTTAGATTCAAACAATTCTGATCTTCTGCATAAGCACAGGTAAAAGCAGATAAGATGGAACATCAAGTCCCAATTACTATGCAGGATCAATACAAGTTTAGGCATACTACCAACGCCAGACAAACTGGACAGACCATCACTGCAGAAAATTTAAGTTGCTGTTCGGACTGCTCCGAATGGTGGAAAGACATCAGTTCAATAGGGGACCACTGGAAAATCGTACCGCACATCTGCAACTATTTGATTAGTATGCAAGGACTCAGAAGCATAGAGAAGTTACTAAAGATTATGTTAGGATATTGAGGCTTTTCCCATTCTCACTGACGGGGAAAGTCAAAGAGTGGTACAACAACTTACATGTAGGCTGTTGTTAAACTTGGGAGGACTTTGTGAACAAGTTTCTAAAAAAAATATTTTCTCCCTCCAAGAGTTTCTTTATGAAGAAAAAGATCATACAATTCAAACAAGGACCCTCAGAGAGTTTCTACGAGGCGTGGGAGATATTCAAAGAGCTGTTACACTACTGTCCACAATACGGATTTTCTAAGGATACTTCCTTAGATTTCTTCTATCAAGGTCTAGTGGTAACACAAGAGTGTTGGGGACGCAACAATGGGTGGATAGATTTTTAAGAAGTCTACAGACGAAGCGAAAGAGATCCCTATGGAGATGTAGCAAATACTTATGATCGATCATCCGAAAGAACTGATGGGGAAGGAGAAACTTTTGATCAGATTGCTAATTTAGAATATCAGGTTCACAAGGATGAGAGGTTAGAATTGAAGAACAAACTCATAGAGCTGCATAAGAAACTTAATCTTCTCACACAAGGAAGCAGCAAAAGAGAGATTATGATCACGGTTAGAGAAGGAGAGCAGATAAAGGATGCCATTTATGCTATGGGACAGAGTTTCCAAGGAGAGTATAGAAAACGACAGGACTTCAAACCTAGTAACTTTCAAAGGGGGAGGAACGACCAAGGGAATAATCATAATTTCCAGTAGGGTGATTTCCATGGTGGTTCTAACTTCAATAATCAGAGAATGAATGATAATTTGTCCTATACAAACCCAAATAGTGCAGTTGAGCCTCTCTAGATTTTGATCCAGCCAAGAAATTTGTTCAAGGAATAGCGTCATTAGAGGATAAATTGGACTTGATGATTGATGAGTGTAGAAATCTCATGAATTTAGAGTCCATTTATAGCATGGTTCCATATAATTGTGCTTGGTTTGAGTGTTTAAGTGCCCTAGATTGCTCGATTTTTGTAAGTATTTGGAGAATTTGTACTTTGGTAGAATTTGTGTGATTTTCAGGTATAAATAGATAATATAAATGAAGAGGAAGATCTTGAAAAAAGCGGATCTCAATTCAAAGTTAAAAAGAGGAAGAACAAGCTATAACAGTGAAGCAGCGTGAAGCTGTCACATAAATCCGACCTTGCACAAAAATTCGATCGTGTTTTTGTGAATTTTTAAGAAAAATAGGGGCGAAATAGAGCATCGGAGGCTGAGCACACTGACATAAAAATTTGATACACTTCATGAAAATTCGGTCGAATTTTTGTGCACTTTGCCACCTGTCCAGAAAATCAGTTTTAATTCATATTTTGGCTACTTTTTCCCCAAGTTTGATTGAGAGAATTGGGGGAGACCCAAAATCGCCTAAACACACTTATTCACCATTTTCACAAACATTATCATCCCCAATCCATTTTCTACCCAATTTTCACTCAATTTCTCTTCATTTTCCATGGATCTAAACAACTTCCATATACCCATCATATATATATGGAGGATTGAGGCTTGAAGAGTGGGATTTGCAACTTGAAGGGAAGATTCAACCCAAATTCGAATAGGGAAGAAATTTACCTTTAATTTTGTATTTTCGTTTGCAGCAATGGATATTTGTAAGTATTTTAATGATATTTTCATGATGTTTGTTGTTGGCTAGACCTCTTGTGAGGCTAATTTGTTGGATTTTTAATGGTTTAATTAATGTGATTTTGGAATTTCTTACATGATCTATGATTTACTTGATTTGTATTATGATGTGTGTGGTTGAATTCTCTATTTATGCTATTAGAATGGTCATTCCAATATTGTGATTATGGTTTTGATTTGAATCATGTTATAATATGAATTTTGTATGTTAGTATGTGAAGTATGTGGTAACATCTTTTATACTTAGAACATTCTGATTAGCCATAACTTGTAGTCGGATTGATCAATTCAAGAATTTATCGAACCACAGAGAGGTAGACACTAGTGCTTAAGCGATCTCATGTTTCTTGTAACTTTATAGAGACGAATCATCACAGATTTGTTTGTCAAACAAGTAATTGAAATTAATCAATGCAAGTGAACAAGCAAAGATCAAGTAAACTAATTTAAAATGAATGAGATTGGTTTTCCAAGTTAAACAAAAGTGATATTAACAACAATTAAGAAGTGGTAACTCTATGAATTATGTATCAAATTCATGTGCATCATGGATAAATGATTAAGGGCCAACACTAACTTCTTCTAAACTTTCTCTCGAAATGAATAGAATGTGAATCCAAATAAGAATCCCAAAATAGCTCAATGGATTGGTTCTTACTCAAACAATTCCAACTAGGTACTAAGCTTAAATGAGAATCCCCTCACACAATCAATCAACCTCTCGATCAAACCAATCAGATGTCCTATCAAAGGGTTCTAAATCCTAAAGGATATCTCTATCTCTTTAAGACTTATAATGCACATGAGGTGTATAATGAATTGATTCAATGAACTATTCTAAACATATACTCCCTCCGTCTCGGCAAGTATTTCATGTATTGTGGTGATCGGAGTTTAAGAAAAATTTACCTTTTTTATGTATAAAGTAAGAAAGAGAAGAAATATTGGGTTAATTTAATGAAAAAGTTGTGTAAAGTTATTGGGATATGCGAAAAGTGAGTATTATATTAGAATATGTGTAAAAAGTGGGTATTATTATAGTGTATTCTTTACCAATTTTAGTAAAAGTAAAGTGCGAATACTTTGAGGGACGGATAAAAAAGGAAAGTGTGAAATACTTTCTGGGACGGAGGGAGTAATTGATTTCTCAATCTAACCACATGCCTATTACAATAAATCATAAAATTCAACAATAAAATCAAGCAATTAACAATCAATGATAGAAAATCATAAATCCAATCAACACATGAATTAAAATACATAGATCCCCAAAATTAACCAACAACTCTCATGTTGCTAATCTCACAAGGGAGATTAGTCTACCATAATCATAAGATAATTAACATAGACATTAAAAACCTTATAAGTCATGATGAATAATTAGGTTTACTACAAAAATTGGATGAAAACTCCCTTGGATTGGCTCCAATGGTTATCTCCTTCATTTCCTAGCAATTTTCCTCTCTTCCTTGCTTCTTCTCTTCACTTGGATGAAGGATTTATAGTTAGATGATGAGGGAATGAATAGATGGATGAAAGTGATGAAGGATGTGGTGTAAAATGAAGAAATTGGTGTGTGGGGTGTGTGGGCAGCTGAATTTCGGATCCAATATGATCAAAATATTGAATGAATTGGTATTTATACCCCTTGGAGACCTTCTAGGAGATGTAGGAAAAATATTATGTTCTGGCACTGACATGAGTCGTGTGCTGCAACATGAGTCGAGCCGTGTTTGGGTTTCTCGGTCAAACTTTACTCAAGACGGTACACGAGTCGTGTGCTAATGCACGGCCAAAGGGTGGCTGTGTTGGATGAATTAATGCTACTACACAGAGACTTCTTATAGGCCTGTGTTCAGTACACTGGTCGTGTGCTGCAACACGGCTCGTGTACCCCTACATGGCCGACCGTGTTGATGCTGCTCTATTTCTTCTTCCTTGTTTCATCTCCCGTATCTGTTTTTGCTCTATTTTTACCTGTTTTACATATGATTAAGTTCATTTACATACATTTCCATGAAAACAAATAACAACACCAAAATACAAATAAATACGGATAAAATAACATGAAAACGAACCTAAAAAACACTAAAATCTAGGTAAAAATATCACTCATCAACCCCCAAACTTAAAGTGTTGTGCGTCCCCGAACAACAAAAATGATAAAACAAGGGGAGAGAAATTTTCACATAGAAAAGACTAAATGAACATAAGTAATAACACATCTATAGTAATAAGAATTACAAACTATGCTAAGTCATCCTACAACATTAGATTCATGACGTGAGAAATTAACACGTTCAATCTAAAGAGAATAAGGTGTAATATAGTTCCTTTTGGTCCATGCCTTACATAGATTATCAATTTCACTGAACATTCTTTTAAGTAGGGTACATCAACACTCAACAATCGATTGGCTCGACTCACTATAGACTTGCTCGTGGACTACATTCACAAACCACAAAGTTTCAATCAATGATCGAAAAAGTTTTTCATTAAGGATGTAATGATAGGCTCTTTGGTAGGATAGGAAATATTTAGATAAAAGTGACTAACACGTGTAAGTAATCAAAGAGGTAGCTACTTTCTTCCATTCCTCCACTTTCTTTCTTCCCTTCTTATCTTTTGCAACATTCAAGCACTAATCATCACTTCAATTTTCATTGTCAACTATTTTTGATTTTATGCTTCCTTCTTTTGATTTTTAGTTTCTTTAGCGTCTTTGTTGATTCACTCTTTTTCTTATTTTAAAGGTTGCATATGCATCTTTTGTTCATACTTTTTTCATCCTTTTTCTCTCTTGTTACCATTTCCTTTATTCTTTTTATTTTTCCTTTCTAGCTACCATCTCCTCAATTACTCACACAAAAGAGTATATTTATAAGGCTCATGTGGGTAATCAAGGCTTGTAATATGCTAAATTAATAAGAAATAGGCTTATAAGCTCAAAGTGGTTGACTAGGGATGATGTTCATGGTACGGAAATTTTTTGCAATGACTTTTCATGACAATGATGACCTTAAATCATATCATCAACCTCTACTAATTGGATTCGTTCCATAGTCCTTGAGCAAGTATTTACTTTATCAAAACACAACCGATCCACTCATGAAAAGATACCATGTATGCATAGTTGAGGCTCAAATTCTCACAAATTTATGCTCGGACTTACGGAACTTATTATGCTACATTCATCTCAAAATTGAACAAGTTAAATAAAACATGTAACAATTCTAAAGTGTAGAGATTCTTAATCATAACTTGTTATCACTTATCATAACAACGTATCATCAACCACATTCAAAACGACTCACAACCTTCCAAAAACAAACTACCAAAACGACTCCTAAACAAGAATAAGAAAACACACACAACATAAAATAAAAGACACAACAAACAAGAAACAAAACAAAAACACAACATGCAAGAACAAAAATCACCACATAAAGAAATGAAACAAAAAATCCACCCATCCATGATCAATATAAGTCACATCTCATCTCATCCTTAATTGAAAAGAAATCCTAAATTACGAAATTAAAACATCAAAAAAAAAAAAACAAATGAAGTATCAAATCCATCATAATCCAAATTAACTAGAAATGAGTTAAAGAAATGTTGAGCTCTAAAAGTACTCCCTTCAATTCTCCGGGGGGGGGGGGGGTGGAGGTGGTGTCCTCTGGTAAGCTACCCAAGGGTTGTAGGAACGAGGTGAACCAGGAAACTGGAAGTTAAACATCATAGTGAACATCTCCTCCATGTTGTTCGAGTGGGCACGAGCTTGCAAATCATTATAGTCCCTCCTACGCTGCTCGTCATGAATCTCCCTCATCACACCCTGTCTCTGCTGCTCCTCTCAGAACTCTCTCATTTGATCTCCGCGTGACTGCTTAGTCTGCCTAATCTCCTTGACTTCATCTTCTAAAAAGTTCCTCCTTGCATTCCCCAATCCGGGTCCCATAAACTGTTGTTGTTGCTGAAACTCCTCCTCTTGGACTTCATCTTCTTCTTGCTCAAATACTGGGGGCTCTGGTGCTTGCTCTTCAAATTCCACATGATGAGGTTGTTCTTCTTCATCTCCTACCTCCATGTCTACTGGCTCTGTAGATTTCTTAGCTCCGGATTCTATTCTACTCTCATCTGTCGGAGAACTGTCTCTACTCCTTCTCTATTCTGTCTGTAGAAGGCTCTCACAACTGCGAAGTGGTTGGGACTCGCCATTGCTAGATTTTGTTGCCTCGTTGTCCGCGCACTATGGTGAGCTTAGGAGCAGGTAGAGGAAATGGAGCTCCCTTATCTTGCCTCAAGCAATACATGTTTCCTATAAATGATAGGAACTCCATCCTTATGAGCTGTGTGTAAGTGATTCCCTCACTAACCATCATGTGTGGCATACCTCTAAGGTCGATGCCTAACCCTTGAGCAATCATGGTCACCATTCCTCCAATCATAATCCCTCGAGTATTTTCTCTTTTTGCTACCCTCTCAACATGCTGAATGAAGTGAGCTGCAATGTTTACTCAAAACTCCTGATATAAACTGTACATAATGTACAACTGTTTCTCACCAACAACTCCACTCTCAAATCTCCCCAGAATGATATTTGATACAATCTTTTCAAGATACCTCATGACCGGGTTTCTTATAGTTGTCCCCTTTAAAGAGCTTGGAATATACTCACCAGGTTTTGTCCTATCGTCAACCAACTTTCTCCACCAGTTTTGTTGATTGAAACCCCCTCCTTGTAGAAAGTTATGATGACCTCTCATAATCGGACACCCAAAGAACCTATTTATCTCATTCACATGAATCTTCTCCCACAACTCATTGTTCAACTGGAATGTAATCGAGATAGGAAACTTGTTCATATCCTTCTCAACCTCTAAGATGCTCATAAACTCGGCTGTAAGATGGAGGTAAGTGGGAGGTTTTTTGTCAAAGAACTCTTCCATATCCACCCGACATAACAAGGTCCTCAGATCACCTCTATCCCAAGACCAACCATAGTGGCTTGATCCTGGAATCGAGTTGGCCTAATTTTGGGTATTATGTATTCCCATCTTAGTGCATACTTCTCCCATTATGTGAACTCAACTCTGAAATTCACAGGGTGTATTTCCTTCATCATCAACTTTGCATCAAGGTTGGATAGTTCCATATCTGTCTCAACAATAATGAAGTCCTTATTGTGTTTCCTCACTCTTCTTTCAGCCATCTGAAATATTCAACCTATTTTAGATTACATTCAACTTCAACTCGAGGCAAAATATCTCATATTGCTTAGAATCATCACTAGTTATTCAACTAAGTGTTAATTCTAACACATATTCAAGCACAATAAACAATATTTTCCAAGGATTTTCACATTTTAATCCAAGCAACTTTAGCAACAATTTATTCAAATTTTTTTATTGATTCGATCAAGTTCAACATCTCAATCTTTCTATTCTTTCATTAATGCATCACCTTTCTTTTCTATGGGTACAACTTATATCAACAATGCTTCATGCAAAAGCTTTTAATTCTATTCAAAACTTCACTTAGGCATTTCATCAAACACTTGGCATTCATATTTTTCACAATCAATTCAACAAGAATTTTCAATTCCATCATGCTCAAATCCTCAATGCTTAAGCTAGTGTACACAACACAATTATCACAAAAACATTATCAATCAATACAACAACATATACTCTTAATTCTATTTCTTCAAAAATCTCCAAATTCAAAATGTTCATGAACCCTAATTCTTGCACAATTTCAATCAATCCAACAATTAAATTTGCACATTCATGTATCAATATCCTAGACATGCTTTAAACATGCTATCATCCTAAACCCATACAAGAATTTAACCAATTAAACCTTCAATTGAAAACTAGGGTTCGAAGTGTCATACCTTAGGTGTTCTTGGAATTAAATGGAAACAATGATGTAAAACCCTTGAGAATCACTCTTTAATCACACAATCTTACCACTCTTTTGATGTTGGATGATAGTTTGTGGAGTTTGGAGATGAAACCGCACGACGGAGAATGCTTAAACACGAATGGAATGAGCAGTCGTGTTCTAACAGCCGGGTTTGAAGAACTGACTCTTGACAAGACACGAGTCGTGTGACGTAACACGGCCAAAGGTTGGCCGTGTTGCATGAATTGATGTCTCCATACGGCTATTCCTTATAGGCCAGTGTTGGCGACTCGGCTTGAGTCTCGACATAAGACACGACTCGTGTGACGCAACACGGCCAAAGGGTGGCCTTGTTTGATGAATTGATGTCAGAACACGGCCAAATGTTACAGGGCCGTGTTGGTGACATGGCTCGTGTACCTGCGGCTTTGTTTTCTCCAATTTTCAACTTCAAGCCTTGTCTTCCCCTATTTTTATGCTTCCAATACTCCCTATTCATGCTCACAACTCATAAACATCATTAGCTCAACATTAGTTAACAAAATACGGATTATCATCTACTTCAACTTAACCAATCGGGTCAAAATCACACCGAGCACATGAGAAAATTTTCAAATTTACCTAAAAATGCGAGCAAGATATGCTTACTAATAAAACATGTATGTTCACCACACAACATCCCCCCAAACTTAAATTGAGATAAGAATTGAGAATTAAGTTTGCAAAAATGGTGAGTCATACTTACACACTTCAAATTAAGCCTTTCTCGTATATTCAATATGCATTCTTCTCATGAGCACAATCCACCTACAAGGCCAAAAATGCAAAATAAGAAAATGAAACTATTTACAAACCTAAACTACTAAAAAGGATACGATCTTTCAAGAGGTGAAGGTATCCACATATACCAACTCCCTTTGAGAGGGAGAATGGTAATGCTTCACCCTTTGACCATTAACCACAGAAGCATTTCCATCTAATCCTTCAAGCTTCAAGGAACCATCGTCTCTAGCTTCAATCACCAAATATGGACCGGTCCATTTGGAACGAAGTTTTCCGGGAACAACTTAAGTCTTGAATTGAACAATAGAACTTTATCCCCCGGAATAATCTCCCTTGTTTTGATCCTTTCATCGTGCCATCTCTTGAGTTTTTTCTTCAAAATTCTTGAGCTTGAATAAGCTTCTTCTCTAAACTCTTCCAATTCAACCAATTGGAGACACCTTTTCTTTCTATATTCTTTCTCATCAAAATTCAACTTTCGAAGGGCCCATAATGCCTTATGTTCCAACTCCACGGGTAAATGGCATGCCTTCCCATAAACAAGCTTGTATGGAGAAAAACATAAGGCGGTCTTGTAAGCCGTTCGATAGGCCCAGAGGGCATCGTCAAGCTTAGAAGTCCAATCCTTTCGATTTCCATTGACCGTCTTCTCAAGTATAAGCTTCACTTGCCTATTTGACACCTCCGCTAAGCCATTTGTTTGAGGATGGTAAGGTGTAGAAACCTTATGCTTCACTCCATAGCCATTTAAGAGCTTCTCAATAAGCTTCTTGATGAAGTGAGATCCCCCATCACTAATCATGGCCTTTCGCACCCCAAATCTAGCAAAGATGTTCTTCTTTAAGAAAGTCTTGACCACTATAGAATCATTTGTCCTTGTCGGGATTGCTTCCACCCATTTAGACATATAATCTACCGCAAGCAATATGTAAGGTAACCATTGGAAGGCGGAAATGGGCCCATGAAATCCATTCCCCATCATCAAACACCTATACCTAAAAAATGTTCCTCATGGGCATTTCATCATGTTGCCCTGTACTTCCAATCCTTTGGCACCGATCACATACCTTGATGTACTCCTTGCAATCCTTAAACAAAGTTGGCCAAAACAAACTTGATTGTGGGATCTTTGCTCCTGTCTTTTGAAATCCAAAGTGTCCTCCACATGGTGAACTATGGCACATCTCCATGACACTTACTTTTTCCTCTTCCGGAATACACCTCCATATGATTCCATTCGGACAATTCCTGAATAGAAGAGGATTATCCCACAAGTACTCCTTGACATCATGATAGAATTTCTTCCTCCTAGACTCGTTTAGATGATCCGACTTAAGACCACAAGCTAAATAATTAACAAAATCATCATACCATGGCCTCCCGGTCTCACATAAAGTGTACATCCTTTGAAAATCAATTTGAAGTAACTCTTCATTCGGAAACACTTCCTTAATGAACTCCATGGTTCCTTCTTCATCAACCTTTTCCAAACGTGACAACTGGTCGGCTATGACATTTTCGACACCCTTCCTATCACGTATCTCCATATTGAACTCCTGCAACAAAAGAACCCAACGAATTAGTCTAGGTTTAGTATCTTTCTTACTCATCAAATACCTAATGGCGGCATGATCCGTATAAATAATGATTTTCATGCCAACTAGGTATGGACGAAAATTTTCAAATGCATAAACCTAATAATAAGAATTCTTTTTCCATTGTGGTATAATTCTTTTAATTTGCATTGAACGTCTTGGATGCATAGTAGATAGCTCGAAACTTCTTCTCCCTCACTTCACCAAGCACCACTCCTAATGCATTCACTTGCATCACAATGAAGCTCAAAAGGCTTACTCTAATCGGGAAAGACAAGGATTGGTGAAGAAATTAGAGCTTCCTTGAGTACCTTAAAAGCATCAAGACATTCATCATTAAATTCAAACGGAGCATCTTTTTCAAGCAACTTACACAAAGGTTTGGCTATATTAGAAAAATCCTTCATTAATGTCGATAAAACCTGGCGTGACCAAGGAACGATCTAACCCATTTTCATTCTTTGGTGGGGAAAGATGTTTAATGGCTATAACCTTTGTCTTATCAACTCTCAAACCTTTCTCCAAAATTTGATGTCCAAGTACGATACCCTCTTGAACCATAAAATGACATTTTTCCCAGTTCAAGACTAGGATCGTATCTTGACATCGCTGCAAAACCATAGAAAGATTAGCCATGCATATATCAAATGAAGATCCAAAGACGGAAAAATCATCCATAAAACCTCCATTATATTTTCAATCAATCCCCCAAAGATAGCCATCATGCAACATTGAAAGGTGGCGGGGGCATTGCATAACCCAAAGGGCAATTCATAAAAACCAAACGTGTACAAAGTAAACGTGCCATATGGACAAGTAAAAGTTGTTTTCTCTTGATCCTCGGGGGCAATCATGATTTGGTTGTATCCCGAGTAACCATCTAAAAAATAATAATACTTGTATCCCGCCAACCTATCAAGCATTTGATCAATAACAGACAAAGGGAAATGATCTTTTATTAAGTTTCCTATAATCACAATACCCACCCATTTTCACCCTTGTAGCAAGCTCTTCATCAAATTCCGTCTTAACAATGGTTAGACCCCCTTTCTTAGCCACAATATGCAAAGGACTTACATGAGGACTATCACTTATAGCATAAACAATGTTAGCATCTAACCATTTCAAAACTTCTTTTCTAACCACTTCTTGCATAATAGGGTTCAAATGCCTTTGAGGTTGTATGCAACTTATCTTCATCAATCAACCTTATGTGATGCATGCAAATTATGGGGCTTATACATTTCAAATCATCAAGACTCCAAACAATAGCACTTTTGTGCTCTCTAAGCACCCTCAACAATTTATCAAGTTCTAAAGGTGAAAGGGATGATGATAATATTACAGGAAAAGTCTTGTTGTCTCCCAAATACGCATACATAAGGTGATCGAGTAAAGGCTTCAATTCCTCTTTCCCCTTTTCCACTTTTTGCTCTTCACCTTCAACTTCCAAAGGAAGATATTCTCTCTTTCCATAGTACATCAACTTGGCTTCATCTTCTTGCATTTCCCTACAAGCATTCAAATCATGTAAGCAATCATTTATATCATCATCTTCTAAACAATGGAAAGAAAAGTTAGAGATAAGAGATAATGTAAGAGAGTGGCTTATGCTTGTCTCTAGAGGATCTTTAGATAAGAAGAATGATAAATTCTTTTGAACAACTTCATCAATCATTTCAGTCCTTCTACATTCTTCCTTCTTATCCGGATGCCTCATCGCACTTCTCAATGAAAACATCACTTCTTCTTCATTTACTCTCAATGTCAACTCTCCCTTGGGCACATCAATTAAAGCTCTTCCCATGGCCAAAAATAGACGTCCCAAAATCAATGGAACATTTGCATCCTCGTCCATATCAAGCACCACAAAATCCACCGGGAATATGAATTTTCCAACTTTAACTAACACATCCTCAACTATTCCCTTAGGGTAAGTCAAAGACCTATTCGCAAGTTGCAATGTAACGGACTTAGGCTTTACTTCCCCTATACCAAGTTTCTTTAGGATAGACATAGGCATCAAATTGATACTAGCCCCAAGATCACAAAGAGCTTTATGAACTTCACTCTTACTCATCTCACATGATATGACAAAACTCCCCAGATCCTTGAGCTTTGGAGGCAACTTCTTTTGAATTATAGCACTACACTCCTCTGTCAAATTGACTGTCTCATTCTCCACTAAGCTCCTTTTTCTTACCGTGATGTCTTTCAAAAACTTGGCATAATGAGACATTTGTATCAAAGCATCTGCAAAGGGTATATTGATATAGATTTTCTTGAAGATCTCTAAAAACTTTGCAAACTTTTCGTCAAGGTCCTTCTTCAAGAATCTATGTGGAAAAGGAATAGACACTTGAGTTTTTGTATGCCCCAACTATCCCTTTCCAACTCCACTTCATCCTCTTTTTTTTTCATTGCCTTGGTTCTTTGCCATTTCTTTTCAACAACTTCCGATTCAACCACATCCATTTCATCATTCGCCTTTACTTCAACTTCACTTTCTTCCACAAACTTTTTTTCAACCAAGTTTTCTTCAACCTCCTTCTCTTCTACCTTTTCATTTTTCATAGGTATAGAAGGTCCCTTATAGTTTGTTCCACTCCTCAAAGTGATTGCCTTGCATTGTTCTTTTGGATTTACAATGGTGGTAGAAGGAAATTTCCATTTTTTATTTGCGCTCAACGAACTAGCAATTTGACCAACCAAGTGCTCCAAGGCTTTGAATCTTCTATCATTAGCTTCATCAATCTTTCTTCTTGTCTCATCTAGAGCTTTGTTCTATGCAATCAACTTTTCAATGAGTTCTTCTGTGGTTGCTTTCCCTTCATTATTTGGCGCTTTAGCTCCTGGATGGTACCAGGGGATAAGTAACCGCATTGCTCGGGTTTGAATAAGAGAAGTTATCTTGCCTCCTTTGTTGTTGTGGGTATGAGCTTCCACTACCTTGACCATTGAAGCCTCCTTGCCTTGGTGGATAGTTTCCTTGGTTGTGGTTGAAATTACCTTGGTAATTGTTTTGATAGTTACCTTGGTAATTACTTTCTTGCATGTATTGTACATCTTCCACACGTGGCATTGTCATAGCCCATTGTTCCCCACTAACACTATTCGGAGGAAGAACCCCTTGCTCTACTTGCCCTTCAACCATGTTAACTCCTTGATTATTCATACCTTGATTCAAGCTCATTTGCCTCAAGATTTCCGATGCTATCATTTCAACACTTGGCATACTTGGCTCCACACTAGCACTCCTCACACTAAACTGTTGCCCTTGATCGAAACTCTCAAACCCATAACATCCACTCACTCTCTCCGATAGCCGTTGATAGACATTTGTGGCAATCTCATCAAAAATCCTTATAGCACTTTCTGGAGTCACTCCTAGTACTGATCCACCCGCCGAAGCATCAACAAGTACTCTTTGTCCATTCACCAAACCTTGGTAGAAAAACCCAACTTGTTGATTTTCCGGGAAGCCATGTTGTGGACACTTGCTAAGCATATCCTTAAACCTTTCACACACTTCATAGAAACTTTCTTGAGGCATTTGCTTGAATTGAGTGATCAAGCTCTTCATTTGAAGTGTCTTGGAAGGTGGAAAATACTTGTTCAAGAATATTTTTGCAAGCTCATCCCATGTGTTGCACGTACCGGGAGTAATGGTAGATAGCCATGTTCGTGCACGATCCCTCAATAAAAATAGAAACAACCTCATCTTGATACAATCCTCGCTCACCCCATTCATCTTCACGGTGTTGGCAATCTCAATAAATTGAGCTAGATGAGCTTTAGGATCTTCATTCGGGGTTCCACTAAATTGTTGCTCTCTCACCATAGAATTCAAACCCGCTTTAAATTCAAAGTTGTTGGCATTGATTGGTGGTCCCATCATTTGTGGTTTTGCCCTTGGCATAAAGAAGTTCCGAATCACCCTTGGATCTACTTGAGGCCCTCGAGGTGGCGGTGGTGGCGCATAAGGTTGTTGCAAACCTTGTTGAAGAAGCGCTTGGTGTATCATTTGTTAGAGTAGGGCTTGTTGTTGATTTGCATTGACTTGGGCATTTGCACTTCATTTCCATCATTCCTATCGTCAACTCATTCATTATCTTGATTGTTCTTCATTGGATTACTATTTTTGGTTTTGCTCTCCTTTCTCCTTCTCCGACAAATGTGTTCAATCTCTTGATCAATAGGTTCAACTTGTTTTCCTTTTGACCTTGTTTGCATACACCTTCAAAAGTAAAAGAAGTTAGAACAAATTTTTCAAAAGCAATTACAAATAACAAAAATAAAAATGTCTCTATTAAGATAACTTAAAACGATCCTTCTTCGAGCTACTAGCAATCATTGCCTCCCTGACAACGGCCCCATTTGATTAGCCAATGTAGTCAAATTGACCAATTCAAGAATTTATCGAACCACAAGGAGGTAGGCTCTAGTGCTTAAGCGATCTCACGTTTCTTGTAATTTTATAGAGACGAATCATCACAGTTTTGTTTGTCAAACAAGTAATTGAAATCAATCAATGCAAGTGAACAAGAAAAGATGAAGTAAACTAAATTAAAATGAATGAGATTGGTTTTCCAAGTTAAACAAAAGTGAGATTAACAACAATTAAGAAGTGGTAACTCTATTATTATGTATCAAATTCATGTGCATCATGGATAAATGATTAATGGCCAACACTAATTTCTTCTAAACTCTCTCTCAAAATGAATAGAATGTGAATCCAAATAAGAATCCCAAAATAGCTCAATTGATTGGTTCTCACTTAAACAATTCCAACTAGGTACTAAGATTAAATGAGAATCCCCTCACACAATCAATCAACCTCTCGATCAAACCAATCGGATGTCCTATCAAAGGGTTCTAAATCCTAAAGGATATCTCATCTCTTTAAGACTTATAATGCACATGAGGTGTATGATGAATTGATTCAATGAACTAAACATATAATTGATTTCTCAATCTAACCACATGCCTATGACAATAAATCATAAAATTCAACAATACAAATCAACCAATTAACAATCAATGATAGAAAATCATAAATCCAATCAACACATGAATTAAAATACATAGATCCCAAAATTAACCAACAACTCTCATGTGGCTAATCTCACAAGGGAGATCAGCCTACCATAATCATAAGATAATTAACATAAACATTAAAAACCTTACAAGTCATGATAAACAATTAGGTTTACTAAAAAAATTGGATGAAAACTCCTTCGAATTGACTCAAATGGTTATCTCCTTCATTTCCTTGCAATTTTCCTCTCTTCCTTGCTTCTTCTCTTCACTTGGATGAAGGATTTATCATAGTGATGAGCGTTTTCTCAACACACAAAATTAATCCTCAAGTATAAGGATAACAATTTTAGTTTCGATAGGCAACCAAATGATTATCGAATCCAAGGGACAGATTATTATCAATTCAAGTATATTCTAGTCAATGAAGATTATGTTGGCAAATCTGATTTGGTTTGATTAAGAAACTAAATAACATATAATTGAAATAGCAAGATTAATAAATAAGCAATAGTAGAATTATGTTGTGATCAAGTAAGTAATGGAGTAGTTCTTCAGGTAATCTAGTTTTATTTGTTAATTTCCTTTCCATGTGTTGATGTCCGACTCTACCTTGTGATTAATGGACGCATCACTAAACCATGCAAGCGTACTCTATAGATACAAGTAAGCAAGCGTATGACACGTGTGAATATCCTTGGAGCAAGACGTATACTTAACCCCCCTTTCTAGGTACTATCATAATGAATTATTTCCCATGCACTTAGTACTCTAACCCGATTTGATCTCCCTTTTTAGGTACTATAAAGTTATACTCTTTATCCTACTTATTAACCCGAATACGATTCAATTAATAAGTATATATATAAGATAGTTCTAAAAAGACTTCGGAATCCCATCACTTAGAATTATAACATATGATTCTGCTCAGCGGTGTACGCACTCAATTAATAACCAAGAGACATACTCAGACTCTACATAACATTTAATGATGCACAAAACAATAGTGAATATGAATTTAAAAAGTACAATCTTATATAAAATAAACCACTAGTAGTGTTGTACGGAGTTTACACATGGAAATTCGATTAACTCATAAAACTTTCATAACCCTAGAACTACCAAGGTGGTTCTAGCCCATGATTGATCTAGGAACAATCATGGCTAGTTGGTATGATCTTACTTGACTCGCTAGACGAACCTCTCTCACGACCTCTTCGGATGACGGTAGGGTTTAGTGGATAAAGGAAGATGTGTGTGTGTTTTTGTGTTGTGTGTCCTTTTCCTCCTGCGAGAGCTCTTTTTTTATACTCATAAGACCTCCTTATGGGATTAGGATGGGTCTTTGCTTGAAGTACATGTCAAATTTGGTAAAAGACATTCAGAATTACCATAAATAGCATCAACGACACGCCGTTCGACCAAGGCATACTGGTCGAACAAGGAGCTACTAGTCGAGCAAGCACTCTGGACGATTTTGGCATTCTATTCAACCAAACTGCTCTTTTGTGGTCGAGCAAGCCCTTCAAGTCGAACGAGCTCACTATAATTTTGTCCACTTTGTTCGACTTCTTCTCATCTGCTCGACCAAGCTGATGTTGGTCGAGCAACACCTCCAAGTCGAGCTACTTCTCTGGATGGGTTTCAGCAATCTGTTTGACTTGTCACCCTCTGTTCGACAACACTAATGTTGGTCGAACAGGCTATCTTGGTCAAACAACACTCTAATCTCGCCTCTAAAATCATGCCTTCCAATTTTGAGCATTTTTTACTTATTTTCCTATACAAATATTCTCAAATAGCCCTTATACCATCTGATTCGTGACTTTCCCATAAATGTACCGATTCGCTCAATAAAAGACTAAATCGTACTGCATTTCCACGCAAATTAGAGCGCAAAATATGTGAATTTTCACTCTCATCAAACCCCCAAACTTACAAGTTGCTCGTCCCGAGGCAATGAAAATCAGACAAATCCAGGGAGTGTAATCACAAGGTACAACATATCAGAACACATGCAATTATATAAAACATGCAACTATCATACCTTTCGTTCACATAAAAATATCAATCAATCACAATACTTCTACGAGTGCTAAGTCATCTAGCTCATGGGTAAGTATTTACTCTCTCACTCAAGTGTAAAGATATACACCTTATCGACTCAATACTAGGATCACAAAGGACTTGCTTCAAGGATGTAATGTTGGCTCTTTAGTTAAGGTGGAAGAATATAGATAATTGACTAATTTTACTAGTAAAGAGTTACCTTGGTATATTATTTTCAGTTGCTCCCTCTTTACTTCTTCGTCTCAACGATCACGTTCACATATCATTCCTCCATCTTTACTTGAATCAACTTCTTTTCCGTAGTCACACGCCAATTCTGGTGTTCTTCAAGTATAAGGGTACCAGTTTCAGGCACTACCCTCTCTAGCATTTGGGATACCGGTTTCAGGCACTATCCCTCACAAGATTTAACTTCTTGTTTCTCGAATTTGCTTTCACCAAATCTCTCCTTCTGTTCCTCTTCAAGGTTCCTCGAGTATTAGTCTACCTCCACACTTTACTAGTAATTGGTGTTTAAGGCTTAAAAGGTAAACGACTCATTATTAAGACTTGCCAAAGAAAAGCTTAAAGGCTCAAAAGGGCTTGGAAATATAATTATATAGGATAAGCTAAATTTGGCTAAGTAACTCGATTAACAATAACGGCCTAAGTTCACTTCCAAGTACTTATCAATTATAAATTTCACACAAGACTCTAGGTCAAGTTCTAGAATACGAGTATATAAACGATTCTCAAGAATGAACAATCATGTGTATAGCACGATCAAAAGGCTCAAATACTCACAAGGTTAATAGAATCCTAAGCACTCTTTAAAGCATGTAATCAACCTCAATTTCTTATGAATTACAAGTACAAATAGACATGCTCGCCATTAACAAATTATCATGCATCAACATAAGCCCATTCATATCATGCATTTATCCCAAGCACATAACATTCATCATCATCATTATCAAATACAGACCACCCACGCATGAATCACCACTACACCCAATCACTCAAGCCGGCACCTGTAAAGTAGAAAAGAGAATGGGAGATGAGAAGAATCAGAAAAGAAAAACCTGACGCTCATCACTCCTCTAGAGCATCATCATCATCCGATCCTCCCTCATCATCATCATCCATCCCCAGCCGCATCCGGTCTACATCTCTATGCAGGGCAACGAGATTCCTATCCATCATTCGCCCATGATCCTGTAACTGCCTCAACTGTTCATCCATCTCAACATAACGCGTGTTGAGTGCAGCATAGTTAGCATTCTCAAGCGCCAGCTGTCTGTTTGTTTCCTGCTGGTTAGAATTGAGCATGGCGAAATGCTCATGCATCAGTCAGAATTGCTCCCAATAGAATTGATCTTGGGCCACCCAATAGTCCTGCTGCGGCTGCGGTTGTGGCTGTGCTGTGGCGGTTCGAAGAATTTTTGCTCAAACGGCTGCTGAGGCTGCATCGAAGGCATGTCCTCCTAATAACCAAAAGCTTGTGGTGGCTGTGGCTCCTCCTCAAAATCAGCTGGATCTCCAATAAGAATCATGTCTTCATCCAAGCCAATTCCTTGCTCCCGCAACTCAGCCAACACTCTCCAATTCCCTCTTCCCAAGCACGTCTCAGAGAACACTGTGTTCACTGTCGTATTCATCAACCAATTATTGTTGTCCCTCACAGTAATAAGGTCGGCTATCACCAACGGAAACTGAAATGTTCAAGGCTCCTTCCCTCGAATGAATATTCAAGCATCATCCACTCTCTCAATAAGCCCCATCCTGACACATGGGGTCATGATCAAGTCCGGATTCCCTTGAACAGACTCATACCTACTCAAATCAACCTTGTAGTACTCTGCTATGATAGTGATCAGCCCCCCAATATTACTCTCTAAAAACCGTGCGTGGTGAACTTGTAAAGCTGATGGAAGAAGTAGGCTGCTACGTTGAAGCAAACTCCATTGAGCATGCACCATAGCACATAGAGTTCTCCCCTTGGGATACAGCTCCCTTCAGACCTTGCAAACAATGTATTTCCAAAGATCTGATCCATATAGGCAATAACGGGGTTGCGAATGAAGGCAACCTTAGAAATGTTAGAATTGTAGTTCTCTTGGGTCCCCGTTATAGATCTCCAAAAATTGTTTACCCTGAAGTCATCACTCTCATTTCCAATAACGTTCTCACAGCTAATGATCTCGTTGAACTCACGAGCCCACATAGTCTGCTCATGACCACCTATTTGTATATGAATACCATAGGGAAGGTACCCATCACCACGCTCCACTCTCAACATGCACAAAACTTCCGCAGTGATATGAAAGTATGTCTCCCTTTTCATCTCCATGAATGCTGTGATGCCTACTCAGTTGAACATCCAACGAATGTCGTTGATGATGTGCATGTCCATCATGGCTCGATCGTCTTGATACCTCATCCTTCTTAACTTTAGCAAGATTGCATTCCATAGCTCATGTTTCTCTTCCCAATCACCAATCATGATTCCAAAATCCCTTGGCGTTTTTCTTTTATCCATCTTAATCTTTTTGACTATCTCCACCAATGGGGGTGACTTGTTTTCCTTCCTCTTTGAAGAAGAAGCAATCTTTTTCCCTACAAAAGTTGTACTTCAATACGCAACAATAAGAGATAAACAATACCAAGCCTAAGTCTAGCATGAATCCTACTCAAGACTTCAAATTCACGTATCCAATTCAACTCAATTTCAAGTGTTCCTTAATCACAAACGAACTCTAAACCAACACTATCAATCAAGAATATCAAGATTCAAATAATCCAACATTACTTCATACCCACATAATAGCAAATCAACTCCAACTTTCACCAAGTCCACACTTCAAACGTGCTCAAATTCCATCCTCATTTGCATCACATCAATGCCCAATTCATTGAGCCCACATATAGAATTCGAAATTGAACCAAAGCCCATGATTCATACCACTTAAATTTGTCAAAACTTCCATAATTTAACGAAGCACAATTCAATAATTTTCGAATGCAATCTTGGATAACAACTCAAGCAATTCATCAATAAATCCAAACCAAATCTAGCATGAATCCACTCACCCATTCTTTACTAATCATCATCAACACAATCTGCAAGTAAAGTGAGGAGAAAACATACCTTTGTTTGACATGGTGTGCGTGTGGTGAACAAGAGCAAAAATCCCCACAACTTCGAGTGAAAATCTGAGATTGGATCTTGCAACCCCTCGAAATTGGATGTAAAGTGTGTGGAAGAGAGGATTAAAGTGTAGGAAGGAAGTTAAGGAGAAGAACTTATGGTTACGAAATGGTGCTCGAGAAAGGGTGACAGAAGTGGGTGTGTCGAATGGAATGAAATACCTTTTTAAAACTGCTCCCAGTCCCCGATCGACCTCAACTCGACTTGTTAGGTATGGTCGAATAACACCTCTAAGTCGAAAGACCCAGATCTGACCTTTAAAATCGCCTAACTCGACCTCCGTTCGACCTGAATTTCTTGGTCGAACAGCATCTGGAAGTCGAGCAACGCGTGTAGTGGAGCCCCTATTTTTCCCTAACATGTTCGACTTCCGTTCGACCCCAATGTCTTGGTCGAACAACTCATGCTAAGTTGAATGATGTCTCTGGATAATTTTGACATTTTGCTCGACCTTCGTTTGACTTAGATTCCTTCATCGAACAACATAGTCGAGGTCGAACAACCTTTCTGGACAACTTGTACATTTTGCTCGACCTTCATTTGACCTAATGCGAGTGGTCGAACAGGTGCTGGAAGTCGAGTGACTTGTCTCGTCGCGCCCCATGTTCTTCTCTGTCTTGCTCGACCATTGTTCGATTTCATACTTTTGGTTGAACAACCACTGATTGGTTGAACAAACTCTCTGAAGGTTTTCCCACTTTGTTCGACTGTAGCTCGACTCCAGCTTTGTGGTCGAGCTGGAAGGGTTTAGTCAAACAACCACTCTAGAAGATTTTCGCCATTTGCTCGACCATTACTCGATCAAAAAGCTTTGTCGAACAACTACTGTTAGGTCGAACAGACTCACAATCTTCCTAAATTTTGTACCCTTCTCGTATCTCCCTGCAATATTCAACTCTAGGATAACATCAAGTACCAAGATATCCAAAATTAAGCTAGAGAAACCATATAACATCAAGTGTAACTCCGCAATCACACCAAAAACAACAACTCTCCACTAAACACTAGGCAAATTGTAAAAAATCGATGCATCAAAATTGGCTAAAGTTTTAATATACCTTAAAAAATCAACTCCCCTAGCAAACATTATAAAGAAAAGATCATATTCTCCGTGCTATAATGAGGTAAGTACATGACACCCCCCAAACTTAGTAGAAACCATAGGCGAAACTAAGTTTGTAAAGAGATGTAATTTCCGAAAGATAAGCACGTCAAATATGAACATTTCTTACTCACACTAATGAAATTAAAGCAATAAAATGGGAGGGAAAGCCCCTAATAGGCCCCCATGTTTAACGTCGGAGAGTCACGACGATACCAATCTAGTGCAAGGTATCCTCAAAGATGACACAAGCATCATCCGACAACTTGTAATACTTCAATCGATGCCCATTCGCCGCAATAATATCCCCATCCTTGTCCATAAGCTCAAAACTCCCCCCTCCGCAGGTTCTATGGATAATGAACGGCCCCGTCAACTTTGATTTCAATTTTCCTGCGAAAAGCTTCAAACAAAAGTTAAAAAGTAATACCTCATCACTTTTCTTGAACTCCTTGTATGAGATCTTTGAATCATGCCATTTCTTCATTCTCTCCTTATAGATCTCTGAGTTCTTGTAAGCTCGATTTCTGAACTCATCCAATTGATTAATATGATTCATTCTCAACTCCTTTTGCTCCTTCAAAGACAAGTTCAAACTCCACAATGCCCAAAAAGCTTTATGCTGAATTTCTACATGTAAGTGGCACGACTTCTCATAGATAATTTGATACGGTGACATATCCAACACCGTCTTGTAAGCAGTTCGGAACCCCCATAAAACATCATCAAGCTTCACAACCCAATCTTTTCTATTGGTTCCGACTACCTTCTCCAAGATTTGCTTCACTTGGCAGTTGTAGACTTCCGTTTGCTCATTCCCTTGAGGGTGATAGGGTGTAGTGACCCTATGCTTAACTCCATAATCCTTAAGCACCTTTTCAAGAAGTTTGTTGACGAAGTGAGACCCTCCATCACTCAGTAGTGCTCTAGAAAATCCATAACGGGCAAAGATATATTTCTTCAAGAAAGATAACACTGTCCGTGAATCATTCACGCGAGTGGGAATGACTTCCACCCACTAAGAAACATAGTCCACAACTAAGAGTATGTAGAGAAATCCATTAGATGGGGGAAAAGGTCCCATGAAATCGATCCCCTGTACATCAAAGATCTCGACAACAATGCTCGGCTGAAGTGGCATCTCATCTCGTCGACTTATGTTCCCCATCTTTTGACATCTATCACACGATGCCACATAGGTCTCACAATATTTATACAAGGTAGGCCAATAAAGGGCTGACTGAAGTACCTTCACTGTCGTCTTTTGAGCTCCGAAGTGCCCCCCGTTAGGTTATGCATGGCAAAACCTAAGAACGCTCTCCATCTCCATCTCTGGCACATACCTACGGACTATGGAATCCGTACATATCTTGTAAACAAATGGATCATACCATATGAAGATCTCAACATCTCGCTTGATTTTCGCAAGTTGATATCAGTTGAGATCTCTCGGGATTTATCCTACAGCAATGTAATTTACATAATACGCATATCATGGATCCATCCCTTGGGCAGCCACTGTACATGCTTTTTTAGCTCCTTCAACAAGCACCACCATGATCTTCTCATCAGGGAACATCTCTTCTATGTAATCAAACGAATCATCACAGTGTTCCCTTGTCTCCAACCTTAATAGGTGATCTGCCAAGATGTTTTACATACCTTTCTTATCTCGGATCTCCATATAAACTCCTGCAGAAGAAGAATCCATCTAATGATCCTTGGCTTTATATCCTTCTTCTCCATCAAGTACCGAATCGCAGAGTGATCCATGTACACTATCGTCTTCATGCCAACCAAGTATTGTCGAAACTTATTGAATACATACACTATAGTAAGAAACTCCTTTTCAGTCACCGTGTAGTTCTTTTGTGCCACATCGAAAGTCTTACTCGCATAGTAAATGGCGCAAAACTTCTTATCGCTCAATTGCCCAAGCACCACTCCAAGTGCTAAATCATTCGCATCACACATAAGTACAAACGACTGAGTCCAATTCGGTATGATCAAGATAAGTGTAGTAATAAGCGCCTCCTTCAAAACCTGAAAAGCTATTAGACATTCTTCATAAAAAACAGAAGGAACATCCTTTTCAAGTAAATGAGATAAGGGATTGGAGTATTTCGAGAAGTCCTTTATGAATCTTCTATAAAAATCGGTGTGTCCAAGGAAAGACCGCACTCCTTTCTCATTCATAGGTGGTGGAAATTTCTCGATCGCCACCACCTTTGCTCTATCTACATGCAATCCTTTGGCCTGAGATATGATGGCCAAGAACAATCCCATCTCTTACCATGAAGTGGCACTTCTCCCAATTCAAGACAAAATTAGTATCTTGGCATCTCTTCAAAACAGTAGCAAGGTTAGATTAACAAGTATCAAAAGAGGAACCAAATACAGAAAAGTCATCCATAAACACCTCCATGATCATTTCTATCAACACATCAAATATAACCATCATGCAACGCTGAAATGTTGCAGGCGCATTACATAATACAAAAGACATCTTTTTAAAAGCAAAAGTTCCATACGGGTAAGTGAAAGTAATCTTTTCTTGATCCTTAGGTGCAATCATGATTTGATTATAACCCGAGTACCCATCCAAGAAGCAATAATACTCATACCCAGCAAGACGATCAAGCATTTGATCCATGAAAGGAAGGGGAAAATGGTCTTTGCATGTATTTTCATTCAACTTCCTGTAATCCGTACACGCACGCCATCCCGTAGGAATCCTAGTGGCTAAGGTCTCACCATCTTCGGCTTTCACTATAGTCATGCCCCCCTTCTTAGATACAACATGCAATGGACTCACATGGGGACTATCACTAATGAGATATATAATTCTAACATCTAGCCACGTTAGGATTTGCTTCCTAATCACTTCTTGAATAGCGGGATTCACCCTCCGCTGATTATGAATGCTACTCTTGGCCTCATCTAACAATCTTATTCGATGCATGCAATAGGAAGGACTAATACCCTTTAAATCATCAAGAGACCAACCAATCGTAGACTTATATTTCCTAAGAACATCTAGCAATTCCTCAAGTTGATCATCATCAAGGGAAGAAGATATAATTATCGGATATTTTCACCGTTACCAAGATAAGCGTACTTCAAGTGCACCGGTAGCGGTTTCAACTCCTCTTTCTTCTCTTCTTGAGGTACACTCTCTCTGTCCAAAGACAAGTACTTCCTAGTCCACTTGACCTCTTCAACCTTTGTCTTTTGCGATGCATACTTGTCATCACCCAAAGCAAGCAAGTTTTCAAGAAATTCGATACATACCTCATTGGAGAGTTCATCTAGGTCCGTAGTTGGAAAAGTAATAGACTCCATCAAGCATGTCTCAAGATGATCCTTAAAAAGAATCAGAGACATGTCTTCATTAACGATCTCCTCCACCACATCAATGTTGTGGCATTGCATCTCCATTGGCATCTTCATTGCTTTGTCCAAGTTAAACAAGACTTCTTCTTTATCCATCCTCAACCGTAGCTCACCCTTTTGAACATCTATCATAGCTCCAGCAGTTGCAAGGAACGGTCTTCGTAAGATCTGTATAAACATTTGCTTATACCATTTACATATTAGTAAATGTTTGCTGTTCTTGACTACCTCTTTTCTGAAGAACTTGGTGCCAACCAGATACGAAAAAAACTTATTAATGTCAATCCCCTTAATTTTATTCAATTTCTATAATTTCTTCTTTTACATTTTCAACTATTTATTATTACATTTCCATAATTTTTTCCTTTTCAACTTATTTATTTGCAATAATCTTTTCAAAACTTACAAGACTATCAAATCATATTATAGTTTTATAATATGATTAATTACAAATATATTTTAATTATATAAATACTATATTTTATTTATATAACAATTCTACCTTTGATACAATTAACGTTTAACAAAGCTTTATATTTTTATGTACTAAATGCCGTGACAAACCAGTTGTCGATTTCTTCATTCTTCTAATCTTATTTTTTTCCGCGAAAGTAGCTCTGAATTTGTGGCATCCCAAAATCTTTTAAATAATTGCTATTTCATATATATAATTTTTTACATCGTACATCTAAAAAATAATCAATTTCTTAGTATACGCACACTTATTCACAATAACAAATAACATGGATATGGATGGAGTATATATAAATTAACTAAGATAATTTATAATTAATCGTTCTCAAATATGATATTGTTATTACTCTTCTTCGATTTTTTATTTTCTAACATAACAAGAGGTAAATAAGAAGATGTAGTTTGTGTATGATGAATTAAAATTAAATGGCTTGGTGAATTTTTGAGTAATTTGTGATTAGTTGATGCATTGCTCTTCAAAATTCGAACTAATGAAACCCAAGCATGCCAAGTGTCCGTAAAAATACCTTAATGAAAATTTCAAGTTATATTGTGATTTGGTTCAATGAATTGTACGTTTAGGGGTTAGAATTGTTAGTATAATGAACTTGTGTTGCAAAAATTATATGCACATAATTATTCCAGTAATCATTATTGAGCTCCTCATTTAGTATTTACCATTCAATTTTTATCAATAAATTTTTTAAAAATAACTGCATGAGAAAAATTTAAAATTGACTCAAGTTTACACAAAATAATCCCTCAATTAATCATTAATCATGATCTATAACATGCCCCAAACTTAAATCGAAACAAGAGTTGAGAATTATGTTTGCAAAAAGTGGTGGGACATACCCTTGTAGGTTCAAATGATCTTCATGAAGTTACCTTGTAATGACATATGTGCACTTCCCAAAATTCAAGTATGGCCACCACGCACTCTCCCCCAAACTTAAATTAACACAAGTGTTAAATTTAAGTTTGTAAAGAGTGGTGGGACATACATCTTCATTCCAAATCGAACACATTTTGTCTTTTCCATATGTATTTTTCTCCATGAGCACAATCCATCTACATACCAAAAATTTCAAGAAAAGACAATTAAAAGCAAATATAAAATAAAACCTACTCTACTAAGCACTCAAAGAGTTTCAAGAGGAGAGAGTATCCACATACACTATCTCCTTTTGAGAAGGAGATAGGTAATGTTTCACCCTATGACCATTCACTACAAACTCATTGTAGCTTCAACGTATGTCCACTTAACACCTCAATTACTTCATATGGCCCCATCCAATAATACTTAAGCTTTTCGGAAAACAACTTGAGCCTCGAATTGAATACAAGAACTTTGTCCTTGGGAGCAAACGTCTTTTCCTTGACCTTAGCATCATGCCATCTCTTCATATTCTCCTTGTAAATGATTGAGTTATCAAATGCTCTTCCTCTAAACTCCTCCAACTCTACTAACTTCAACAACCTTGCTTGACCACTCTCCATTTCATCCATGTTGAGGCGTTTGATAGCCCACAATGCATGGTATTCCAACTCCACGGGAAGATGACAAGTTTTACCATAGACCAATTGATACAGCGACACACCAAGAATGGTCTTAAAAGCCATCCGATAGGCCCATAAGACATCATCAATTTGTTCGACCAATCCTTCCTCCCTTCATTGATGGTCTTCTCCAAAATTAACTTGATTTGGCGGTTTGAGGCCTCCGCCAAACCATTTGCTTGAGGGTAGTAAGGTGTAGCCACTCGATGCTTCACTCCATATCTCTTCAACAAACTCTCCATCAACTTGTTTATAAAGTGTGATCCTCCATCACTCACTAAAGCCCTTGGAACTCCAAACCTAGCAAAGTATTCTTTTTCAAGAACCTTAGCACAATCAAAGCATTATTTGTCTTAGTGGGGATTGCCTCCACTCACTTTGACGCATAATCCACGGCTAGCAAGATGTACACATATCCTTTAGATGAAGGAAATAGTCCCATGAAATTAATGCCCCATACATCAAATATTTCAACATCAATCCTCAAGCTCATGGGCATCTCATGTCGCGTCTTATTCCCCCTATTCTTTGGCATTTATCACACTTTGCCACAAACTTCTTTGCATCTTTAAACAATGTTGGCCAATAAAAACCCTATTGTAGGATCTTAGCCCCCATCTTTTGATGAGCAAAGTGACCTCCACACAATGATGAATGGCATAGCTCAAGAATCCCCATTACTTCTTCCTCGGCCACACATCTCCTTATTACTCCATCATTGCAAATTTTAAACAAATATGGCTCATCCCGCAAGTACTTCTTCACTTCAACATGAAACCTCTTTTCCTTGTACTCATTAAGCAATGTGGGCTTGATTCCACACATAATGAAGTTGACATAATAGGCATACCAAGGTGGCACATTAGAGTACACACTTGCTCAACTTCTACTAGCAAAATTTTCTCATCCGGGAATCATCTCCAATTGGCTTCATGTCTTCATTCTCACCTCCATTTTCCAACCTTGACAAATGATCCGTGATCACATTCTCCACGTCTTTCTTATCCTTGATGACCACATCAAATTCCTGCAAAAGAAACACCCAACGGATTAAACGAGATTTAGCATCTTTCTTACTCATGAGATATTTTTTAGCCGCATGATCCATGAAAACAATCGTTTGCGTTCCAACCAAGTATGGTTGAAACTTCTCAAAAGCATATACGATGGCTAAAAATTCCTTCTCCGTTGTGGTGTAATTGACTTGGCACGAATTTAATGTCTTCGAGGCATAATAGATTGCTCTAAACTTCTTCTCCATTGTTTGGCCCAACACCACTCTGATGGATTGATCGCTAGCATCACAATGTAATTCAAATTGCAAACTCCAATCCGAGGTAATGGGTATTGGTGATGAAGTGAGAGCATCCTTAAGCACCTTAAATGGTACAAAACATTCATCATCAAAATGAAATGGACATTCCTTTTCAAGCAATTTACAAAGAGGTTTAGCAATTTTGGAAAAATTCTTAATGAACGTCTATAGAAGCCCGCATGGCCTAAGAACGATCTTACCCCCTTCTCACTAGTAGGAGGGGGAAGACGTTCTATGGCTATCACTTTAGCTCTATCCACTTTTAACACATGCTTTGAAATATGGTGCCCCAATACTATCCCATCGATCACCATAAAATGGCATTTTTTCCAATTTAGCACAAGATTCGACTCTTCACATCTCTGCAACACAACGGTGAGATTAGTCAAGAATATATCATAGGAGGAACCATATACGGAAAAATTATCCATAAACACTTCCATAATTAAACCATCGAAATCATACAATGTTGAAAAGTGGAAGGGGCATTACATAGACCAAACGACATCATTCTAAATGCAAATGTACCATACGGATATGTGAACGTTGTCTTCTCTTGGTCTTCCGATGCAATCAATATTTGATTGTACTTGGAATAATCATCAAGAAAACAATAATACTCATGCCCCGCAAGACGATCCAATATTTGATCTATGACTGGCAATGAGAAATGATCTTTCCTAGTGTTTTCATTTAGTTTACGATAGTCAACAAATACTCTCCAACCCGTGATAGTTCTAGTGGCAATCGTTTCATTTGTATCGGATCTAACAATTGTCATACCACCTTTTTTGCCACTACATGTAAGGGACTTACATATTGAATATCACTTATTGGAAAGATTATCCCCGCATCTAGTCATTTTATCACCTCTTTTCTTACTACTTCTTGCATTATATGATTTAATCTACGTTGGTTTTGCACACAAGACTTCTCATCATCAATCAAATGAATTTTATGCATACACATAGATGGGCTAATACCTTTCAAATCTTTTATGCTCCAACCAATAGAGGATTTATGCTCTCTCAAAATTCTTAACAACTTTTCTAATTCTAAATCATTAAGGGAAGAGGATACGATTACCGGATACATTTCATTCTCTTCCAAGTAAGCATACTACAAATGCTCCGGCTTCCCTACAAGCATTTAAACCATGTAATTCATCAATCATTTCATCATTTTCCAAACAAAAAGAAGATTTAGATTTAAGATATTCAATAGAGTAAGAATGGCTTATGATAATTTCCAACGGATCCTTGGATTGAAGGTGATAGACATGCTTTTCAACAATATTGTCCACAATCTCCAATCTTCTACATTCTTCCTTGTTCCGTGGATACCTCATAGCCTCTCTTAAAGAAAATATCACCTCTTCTTCATTCACCCTCAAAGTGAGCTCTCCTTTCTCCACATCTATCAATGCCTTTCCCGTGGCAAGAAATGGACGACCAAGTATTAATAGAACATTTGAATCCTCATCCATATCTAGTACCACAAAATCAACGGGAAATACAAACTTGAAAACTTTGATCAAAACATCTTCCACAATTCCCTTTGGGAATGTCAACGACCGGTCGGCTAATTGAAGTGTAACCGACGTCGGTTTGACCTCACCAATGCCCAACTTCTTAAAAATTGACAAGGGAATCAAGTTAATATTAGCCCCCAAATCACATAAGGCTTTGTAGTTCTCAAGCTCTCCCATCTCACATGGAATCATAAAACTCCCTGGATCTTTCAATTTAGTGGTAAGTTTCTTTTGCAAGATCACATTACATTCCTCCGTAAGGTTCACCATTTCAAACTCTCCCAAGCTTCTTTTCTTCGACAAGATATCCTTCAAAAACTTGGAGTAGTTGGGCATTTGTAGTAAAGCCTCCGTAAAAGGAATATTCACATGTATCTTCTTCAACATTTCAACAAACTTGGCAAATTTCTCTTCTAATCCTTTTTTCAAGCATCTTTGTAGGAACAGAATTGCAACGGGCAACTTAGGGATTCCCCATTCATCCCTTTCAAACTTCTCTTCTTTCTCCTTACGTTTTGCTTCTCTACATCTTTCCCACTTCTTTGGAGACTTCACCTTTTCATCTTTTCCAACTATTTCAACTTCTTTCTCTTTCCCTTCTTCATCTAATCTTTCCATAGGCTCAACTTAACGCTCTACCTCCTCTACTTCCGATGGCAAAGAAGGTCCTTCGTATTTCGTTCCACTACGAAGCTCAATAGCCTTACATTGCTCTTTCCGATTAGTAATGGTTGTAGATGGAAATTTTCCTCGACGATGAATATTCCCCCCTTTCACTTGCCATTTGACTCATTTGTGTCTCCAAGGCTTTTAATCTATTATCACTCAACTCTTTCTCTTGCTTCATAAAATCAAATCTTTTATCATTCACCTCTTTCTCTTGCTTCATAAAATTAAATATTTTATCATTCACCTCTTTCTCTTGCTTCATAAACTCAAAAATCTAGGCCATTTGATCTTTCATGGTAGACTTTCCTTCACCATTTGGAGCTTTCTCCCCCGGATTGATGCCCGGTGGAAGAGTAAGTGCATTCCCTTGATTGCCATATGATAAATTCTCATACCTACGAGGTTGGTTCAAATTTCCTTGAAAGTTACCTTGCCCCCATCCACCTTGTCTTTGTGGATATCCTCCTACATGACTTCCAAAGTTACAACCATAATTTCCTTGGAAGTTCGTTCCTTGCATGAAGGCAACTTCCTCAAGTGTCATCTCCGGTGGACACCATGTATCTTGAATTCCAAAATTAGACGACATACCTTGTTGAGGCATGGATGTAGGCATTTGACAACTTTGAGAAGATTGACACATATTAGGCATCGTCATGCCTTGTTGAAGATTAGGAAACACTTGTTGATTCATCAAAGGCAATGATATACCTTGTTGAGGACTTGCAAGCACTTGTTGATTCACCATAGGTGTCGAATTTGGAGACACTTGTATGTTAGCATTCATCCTCTTTAATATCTCCGTGATCGCCTTGTCAGTCATATCTTCCGTGGGCATTTCCACCTTTTTCACTTGTTGCAAGCACACTTCTTCCATCTTAGCAATTCTCTCCCTTTCATACATTCCCGGTGCATGATCCATGGGCCATTGACCCGTATTCAAAGCTACTTACTCACATATGAAAATTGCTCTTTCCAGAGTTTTCCCCAAAATCGAACCTCCCGCTGAATCATCAATAACATCCTCTCACTTCCATGTAAACCGGCATAAAAAATCCTATTTGTTGTTCTTCGGGGAATCCGTGTTGTGGACACTTCCTTAGTATCTCTTTGAATCGGTGCCATGCTTCACTAAATGTCTCAAGTGACAATTGCTTGAATTGAAAGATTTGCTCTTTAAGATGCAACATCTTTGAAGGTGGAAAATACTTGCTCAAGAACCTTTGTGCCAACTCTCTCCATGTGGTGTAGGATCTCGGTGGTAGAGTATGATACCAAGCCTTAACTCTATCTCTTAATGAAAATGAGAAAAGCTTCATTTTAACAACATCCTCACTCACCCCATTTATCTTTATCGTGTTGGCTAACTCCGTAAATTGGGTTAAGTGAGCATTTGGATCCTCCATAGCACCACCACCAAATTAATTTGCTTGTACCATGTTGATCAATCCCGTCTTGATCTCAAAATTATTCACATTTAATGGCGGGCCCATTCCATAATTCCCATATTGCGGTAGGAAGTGATCACGGACATTCATTCCCACTCTATTGTTTCGAATTCCATGGGGTTGATTTTACACCACCGGAGGATTATTCCTTGCTTCTTGTTGTGTCATCAAGTTTGAATAATAGCTTGCATTTGTTGGTTTTGCAAGTGCATTTGTTGAGCATAAGCTTGTGGCACAAATTCTGGATTATTATAACCTCCTCTAACATTATCAACTCCATGAAAATTCCTCATATTGCCTTCTTCATCAACCATGTTAGCATTATCCCCTACTTCTTCCATACTTTCTTCCGTAGGCTCTAACACTCCTCGTCTTTATCTTCTTACTGTAGCTTCTAATTCCAAGTTCAAAGGTTCAATAGATTGAGACCTTGAACGCGTTTGCATGTACCTAAAAGAATTTCCAAATTAGTTCTCCAAGTAACCAAGACAAGTAAACAAGTAAATAAATAAAAGAAATATCCTTATCAAAACTAATCAATTTCAAACTCATTACAACCAAAAGTTTAACATTTCCCCGGCAACGGCGCCATGTTCTTAGTCGCATTTCTTGTAAAAATGTGTAAGAGTAAGAGACTCTATTGTCGAGTAAACGCGTGACCAAGAACAAAATTTATAAAAATGTCATCCCAAGGGAAAGTTAACTCTAGGTTGTATCCGAATTTTCCATTGATTTATGCTTTATAAGGATGATAGATTGAAGGTTTGATGTTTAGACTACTAATTATTTCTACTCAATTAACTAAGAATTTGAACTGACAAAATAATGATTCAAATAACACACAAATGATGTATGGAATCGAGGTAAGATTCACTTGAGAAGAGAGCAAGGCTAATCATAATCATGGTTGAGACTCTAGCTAGATATGCATAACTCTTGATGGTTAACTTCTTTAATTTGTGGACTAAAAACAATCACAATTTTACCCCTATTCCCTATGGCCAAGACAACTAGGTTCTTGACTCTTTTACAAGTCTAAATCTCCTAGGATTGATCTTAATCTCAATTCCCTTAATGTACTATGATCATAAGTTGGTTCTTTTCACTCAATTTCTTAAGTGTCCCCCTATGAATGTTCTAAACACAAGAAGGGTATGACTTACCTCCCCTTACACTAACTTGTATGCACATCTTAATATATAATTCAATTAAACCACTGATCATACTATTGGAATGGCCATCCTAATACCATGAAAAGAGAATTTAATCACACAAATATTGAAATGAAACATGAATCATTAATCATAAAAGGAAGTCCAAATTAACTCAATTCAACATCTCAAATCCTACATATCTAGCATTCTTTTCAACTAATCATATGATTAGCCCTACTATAGGACTAGCCACTACACATTGTGATTATATCATTACAAGTCAAGCTTTGCTCCATTAGAGCCAAAATAAGAAGAAAATCAACAAATGAAAAGTAGATTGGCTTCCCTTTCATGGAGAAACCTTCCTTCTCTTCAATATGCTAACTCCTTCAATCCTTGAAGCTTTCCTCTTCTCAAGTGGTGGATGGATGGATTGGATGATGGATTGATGAAGATCAAGTTGAGTGGATGGATGGATTGAAGGGTGGAAGAAAAGGATCGGATGGAGTGTGTGAAATGGTGGTGAGAAAGTGTGTGTGTTGATCTCTAAAATAACTATTAAATGAGGCTCCCCCTGTAATTTTTGCACCAATTGTGCGTTTATACCCCTTAGGGACCTTCTAGAAGCTTCTGAAATTTTCTAACTTTTTTCTGCTTTTTACCCAGCTCAACTCGAGTTGGTAACTCGAGTACACACCTGTCAAGTCGAGCTGTGTGGCTCTGCAAACTGGACGATTTTTCGATCCTAGCTCGACTCGAGTTGCAAGTCAAGTTACGTCTTGCAACTCGAGTTAGCTCACTGGATGATTTTGGATGTTGCTCTTCCCCAGCTCGACTTGCTGCTTGACTTGGCCTGATCCCAGCTCGACTCGAGTAAGATAACTCGAGCTTTCGCCTGTCTACTGGTGTCAGAAGCTAGACTTTCATCGGCATCTAACTTGACTCGAGTTGCAAGTCGAGTTGGACATTGCAACTCGAGTTGAGCTACTGGACACATTCTGACCATACTCGACCCTCAACTCGACTCGAGTTGAAAGTCGAGTAAGACCATGCAACTCGAGTTGGGTATTTTTCAGCCCGTTTCAGCTCGTTTCAGCTCCCGACTCCGTTTTGCTCCATTTTTGACCTATTTTGCACGTATTTAAGCTTATTTACACATTTTATCAATCCATACCAAATCTCTCATAATTACATAAACTCTACGAAATGTCACATAAATACGGATAAAAACATTTAAAAATTCACAAATTAAGACATTAAAATCTAGGTGAAAATGACTATGATCACTTGTACGTGGATATATGTGTTTAAGTATATTAGAAAAAAATTGTTTTAATTATAAATATAAGTTTCTAAAATGTATAAGGAATTTATTTTCAAAAAAAATGTATAAGAAGTTTTTTTAATCTATCAATTGATTAGAGTAGTTGTTATTGAATATATCATATTCTGATTGGATATGGGTACAGGTGATGGACATTTACTAGAATACAGGTACGAGTGATTGGTATTTCTCTTTGGTAATGGATTTGATAACCTTTTGATCACCCTTTCTCATTAGTTATATTTTCTTTCACTTTTATGTTTTTATATTTCTTTTTCAGGATCATATTCATCGTTTATTTATCGATAAAGTATGAATCATTAAGTTTGGTAGAATTTGTAATATCAACATTCAAAAGTTATGTTGTAGCTAGATACAGTGATACGGATATGGTGATGGGCATTAAGATGAATACGGGTAGGGGTGATGGATAATTTTGTTCGGTAATGTCTTCAAAATTCTTTATAGTTATATTTTCTTTCATTTTTTGTGTTTTTGTGTTTCCTTTGCAGTTCCATATTCATTGATTATGCATCTATAAAGTCTGAATGAGTAAGCTTGATAGAATTTGTAAAATTTCAACATTCAAAAACTATGTTGTAGATAGAGGTATATATGGGCAATGGACATTTACTGATACGGGTTCGGGTGATAGATATTTCTATTTGGTAATAACTTTATTAACCCGTCGATCACCCTTTCTCTGTAGTTATATTTTCTTTCATTTTTATGTTTTAGTTTTTCCTTTGCATGTTTATATTCATCAATTATTCATGAAAAAATCCGAACCAGTAAGTTAGGTAGAATTTGTAAAATGTTAAGTTTCAAAAGCCATATTGTTGGTACGGGTGACAGACATTTCTGTTTGGTAATGACTTTGATAACCCTTCGACTCTGTAGTTATATTTTCTTTTTTCAATATTTTTGTGTTTCCTTTGCAGGTCCATATTCATTGATTAGCCATCGATAAAGTTTGAACCAACATATTTTGTAGATTTTGTAAAATGTCAACTTTCAAAAGCTATGTTTTCGATACGGGTGATACGGGTGATGGACATTTCTATTTTGTAATGGCTTTGATGACCCTCTGATAACCTTTTCTCTGTAGTAATTAGTTTTGTAGAATCTATATTTTTCATCTATTTTATAAATTATATGTGTATCCTCTTTTTTCATTTATTATTTCTTTATTTTCTTGATAACAGAGGATGAGACATATTTCATGTTATGGTTCATTTCAAAATAAAATATAAAATTGTGCTTGGATTGTAGGATTTTAGGGGTATTTTAGTTTTTTTCTTTTTTGTGTAATAAATAAAGGATAAATTATGTTAAGTTTGTTGTTAGGGGTGCTATTTTTGTATTTAAAATACATATAAAGACAGTTAGTTATTTTGTCTTTTTTTCAAAATAGTTCTGGTGAATGTGTTTTAATACTGAGATTTACTTTAACACCCTCTGATTTTTTAGAATTCCTTTAATTTTCAATGTACACAATTTCCCTTGATATTTTAATATACAATGATCTTAAATAAGAGTCAAAGATAGTCTTTGAACAACGTTGACCTATATTTTAAGAAGCCAATTTTGCCTCATGGTCAATTGTACATCGCAGTTTCAAGAGTTACAGCTAGAAAAGATTTGAACATAATGCTCTGTGATAAAAAAAGATTTTGAAAATAGTACATGAAAAATGTATTATTTAAGGAGGTTTACAAAATTGTTTGAATTGAGATTTTTTTAATTATTAAAAACTCATGTTCAGTCAAAAATTTTAAAAATGATGTTCTCCCTTAGTATTTTAATATATCTAAGTGAACTTTTCAAATTATTTTATTTATTTATATTCGCGCATAAATGGTGGCACATAACATATTCAATTAAGTATATACATCATGCATGAATGTCTACGCAATTATTGCATGTAAATTCTCAAATGCTTGATTTTTATTTTTAAGGAGAAAAAATCAACGTTTCAATATCGCATTGGATGGGCAACGTGGCAACAAGAGAAATAGGTTTTAGGGGTAAATAACACTCTATATTAAATTGCAGGTATATAAATTATAAAATCAAAAACAAATATTAATCTACACGTTGGTACCAAAAAAAGGCGTACAAATCTAGGATATAAACCTCAACAAATAAAAAAGAGAATTTCGTTTCCTCACCTCTATGTATCAGAGACGAATGAAAATATATTAACTTATAAAAAAGGCAAAAAATTTATTTGATAAATGTCCCTGTCCGTGCAGTGCACGGCCGTGTAAACACTAGTTAGGATAATAATAAAACAAAATTTTAACTTATTCTAAGGGGTGTTTGGTTAATGGGTGTGGAGAGATGGTATTGGAATGGAATGAATGTAGTGTGTTTGGTGGGAGGGTGATTATAATATCTTAGTTCAACTAGATTTTTTTTTAGAAAGCCCAAAACCTATTTATTTATTTTATGGCCCAAAAGGCCAGCCCTATCTTAGCCCAACTAGATTTTGTTAGAAAGCCCAAAACCTAATTATTTATTTTTATGGCCCAAAAGGCCAGCCCAATTAAGCCCAATTAGAATTTTTTTAGAAAGCCCAAACTTATTTATTTATTTATTTTGTGGCCCAAAGTTTCAGCCCACTTAAATGGCCTGATATATAATTAGTAAGACTAATGTTAAAAAAAAAAGAGAGAGAAGAACGGGAGAAGAAAAGCAAAAGAGGGGAAAGAAGAGAGGAAGAGGAGAAACCCTTGTTGACCAAATTCTCCCTTACAACCCTCATCCTAGGTGGTTTTTAAGTTGTTTTGAGGTAAGTGGTGTGTGAATTAAGCTTCCTTCTTCCATAATTTTGTAATTTTGTGGGGTTTTTCTTTTTGGTATGTGGGAAATTTGTAGACTGTTCGAACTGATTTCGAGATAGCTATTGTCCTCGAAACTTTGCAAACTTAATTTCTGTACGTAGTTGAACTCGTTAGCTTTCCGTAGCCACTTGAAACACCTCAATCCGATTATTCTACAATTAGTTATGATTTTTCTCGTAAACTGCCGCTAGCAGGAAAATTTCAGAATTTTTATGTCGAATTCAAACTTATTTTCTATCGTTTCGTCTAGTTAATGTATTGAAACGGTTATATGGGATTGGGAACTGATGTTAAAGAGTTACATGCCATTTTTATTTAATATCGACTCGTTCGAACTCGATTAGGATTTGTTTTTAGCAATGAAAGGGATGTTAACGCTAATAGTTAGTTATATTTAATTTGTCTTTAATTGCTCATCTCCTTTCTAGGTAAAGAACCATCGACGAAGGGCAAGGGACCGACTTCAGATTCCGGAGAGAGTTAATCACTTCCTTGTGAGTTGATAATTCGGGAACGCCTTCTCTTGTGGGAAGTGTGGACCCTCGTTAAATGTGCATTTATTTTAGTTTTAGTTAATTGATAAGAAAATTATTTGGTATTATGTTATGTGGTAAAGAGCCTGATTGGCTCGATTGCTCTGGTTAGAGTCATGTTAGCCATTTTATGAGTATTATTGATTTCTGGTTATTCTTGTGTGCCAATTAAGACTCTAACTTGAGTCGTTATTCATCTTATGATGCACATGCATATGTATGCCTGGTACCAAGGTTAAGTAGCCCGAATTGGTCACGGTTCGGGTGAGTTGGAGCGACATTGATTAAGTAGCCCGAATTGTCGCGGTTCGGGTGAGTTAGAGTGACAACCAAGTTGCCCGTGATTGGCAAACCCGCGTGAGTTAGATCTAACGAGGCACCTGTCCATTTACCAAATACTGATACTCTGGAGGGTGATCGTTAGATGGATCAGTCTATTATAGGCTCAGTCAACGTCACCGGTGTGGGACATGCATGTCATATATGTTTATATGTTTGATCATTTCAAGTATTCAGTCGATATTGAATTGTGAACTTTAGCACTTGGCATATTGAGAAAGAATATTAATGTGCATTTTATCTAGAGTAACGGTGACGGGCTTGGACTGTCTCTCGACGGAGAGCTCAGTTCGAGGAGGATATTGACTACCCACGCGTCTTTTATGTGATAACATGTTGTTTGAACTAATTGTGTTATTCATAAATGTTCACTAAGGTTTTTATTTTCATTAATATGTACACTGAGTGAGAATAATTATTGTGGGACGAATTGTGGGATTTTATGTTATGAACCGCGAGTGGGAGTACATGCTTCGTATAAGGGTCGGGGTGACCGGCTTATCACCTCACTGAGCTAGTGGTTTTGCTCACCCCCCATCATTCTTTCCTTTTCAGGCTGTTGATATCATTTTGGTTGGAGGTTTGCCTATCGTTTGCTCATCATCCAATCCGTGTTTTGGGTACTTTCTCTTTTATGTAAATTGACGGATTCATTGGCGAGATTGTATAGTTTATATTTGGTGACCCCCTTGATGTTCTTTTTGTACCTTCGCGATGTTATATCGTTCATGTATATTTTCTTTAAACTAAGTTACACCGTTGAATTTTGTACCTTTGTAAATCCTTGTTGATACTTTATGAGATAATGTCCTCGTGTTGTACCCGTTGTTATCAGTTGTTCAGTCTACAGGTACTTGATAGCAAGCCTTACGTTTTCTATAAACTTTGTGGAGTGGAGTGCACCCATTCTATGAAATTTATGGTTAACGTGGCGGTTGTCGCGCTCTGTCTGGGGTCGGGGCGTGACAACTTTCTTGGTATCAGAGCCTGGTTTTATGATTCTCATTCTTTTTGTGTCAAGCCAATGAGTCCAACTTTGTTTCTATGTCATCCTAAGGTATCGTATTGCCTTGACGTTGACCTTGCATTTTCTTTCCTTTCTTCCTTTCAGTCATTATGGCACCTCCAGTTCGTCGTCGAGGTCGAGGTCGAGGTCGAGGTCGAGGACACGCTCCTCGTGATCCTCCGAGTCCTCTACTCTCTTCTGTTCCTCGTGGACCTCGAGGACATGTTTCTTCTGATCATGTCATTCCTCCGACGGTTATGGACCCTATCAATTCTGATCATAGGGTGCCAGTTTCCCAGGTAGAGCAACCACGGGCCCAGTTGCGGGTTGAGCACATGATGACACCCGAGCAGTACCAATTGTATTATGATCACATTCGAATACATGGTGTTCCACCACCTACAACGGCTCATACAACTACGACTGTCACTGAAGAGGTTCTTCGTGCTAATGAATCGATTCGACCTACATCTAATGTACCAGTTTTTACTCCAGAAATGGCTTTAGGAGGTTCTGCTTCTCGAGGTGCACTTTTTATACCTGATTTGGTGAAAGCAGTTGAAAACATGGGGACTTCGAAATTTGACGGTGCAAGAGATGCTTCTAAAGCGGGGGCATGGTTAAAGGAGATTACAGAGACCTTTGACACCTTGATGATTGAAGAATGTTATCGTGTGGTCATTGCGACCAAGCTGTTAGGCCCAGATGCACGACGATGGTGGCAGAATCTAAAAGAGACATCTTCGGTTACTATTACGTGGGCTATCTTTGTGGAACGATTCAAAGATCGATACTTCTCTCAGTACATCAAGGATCAGAAGAGAAAGGAGTTCTTCAACCTCTTTCAAGGCATTATGTCGGTCGTTGAGTACGAAAGCAAATTTCTGGAATTGCGAGAATTCGCTCCTGAGTCATATAAGACGAGAGACTTATGCAAGAGATTTGAAGATGGTCTTAATTTAAATATTCGAGATCGCATCAAGTCCGGAGACAAGTACGAGAGTCTTGATGATCTCGTAGAAGAAGCCCTGAGGGTAGAAGGTTTAGTTCAGGCGAGACATAAGCTTGCAGAACGATCTCAAAAGAAAAGGCAAGGGAGCGCATTTCCAGGAAATGCATCGAAGGTGTATAGGGGTGTGGGATCTTCGCGTGGCGCACCAAGTTCGGCATCTATTAGTTTTCCTCAACCTCGGGAGCAGTTTAGTAGAGGCGGGAGCAATGTCTCGGGATCGGTTGGTGAAAATCGCAAGTGCCAGAATTGCCTAAAATATCATGACGGCCCCTGTAAGGCTCCTCAAGTATGTTTTCAGTGTCGACAGCCGGGGCATATGCGAAGTTCTTGTCCTCAGCTTATGGGAACGAGCAGTCAGGGTTCTGGTCAGTTTCGTGGTAAACTAACATATTCTACACCCAGAGATACTCGATCTGCAGTTACCAGAGTACCCGATGCCTCAAGCGGCCCTAGTACTCAATCACCTATGCAAGGAAGGAAGCAAACTAGAGTATTTCATATTTCCCAAGAAGAGGCTCGCTCAGATCCGAAGGTTGTGACAGGTAATTTATAATTTGAGTATTTTCACAAGCTAAATCTAACCCCGCCTTGTTATGCCACTTGATTACGAATAAAACATTCGTAAGAAATTCTATCTTTTCAAATTTTTTAAATCACAATCTCACATAATATTGCTTCTTTAGGCCATGTGTTTGTGGGAGACCATCAGGTCTACGCTTTATTTGACCCAGGTTCTGATAGGTCTTATATCCGAGATGATCTTACTGCGATCTTAGATTATCCTATCTCTCATTTGTCACCTGGAATCATCGTTCATACCCTTCTTGGAGAGCGTCTAATTCGTGATTCGGTATTCCTTGGTTGTCCATTGAAGATCAAAGATGTCATTTTAGAGGCTGAATTGATACCATTGCCTTTGATTGATCTTGATGTTATTCTTGGCATGGATTGGCTTTCTTCTCATCATGCAATTCTCGATTGCCACGAGAAGCTTGTTATTTTTCGTAGACCAGGGTTCTCAGAACTTGTTTTTGAGGGTAAACTTCAAACGAGATCCCTCTCTTTTATTTCAATGTTGACTGCGCATAAATTAATGCGTAAGGGTTGTGAGGCATTCTTGGCATTTGTCATCGATACTTCTCTTTCTGAAACTAAACTAGATGACATCCCAATCGTGAATGAATTTCCTGATGTCTTTCCCGAAGACTTACCAGGACAACCTCCGAATCGAGAGATTGATTTTTCCATTGACGTACTTCCTGGAATCACACCTATATCGATTACTCCATATCGAATGTCGCCTGCTGAGCTTAAGGAACTCCAGACACAACTTGGGGAATTATTGGAGAAGGGTTTCATACGACCTAGCACATCTCCATGGGGTGCTCCAGTTCTTTTTGTCAAGAAGAAAGATGGATCACTTCGTCTATGTGTCGACTACCGTCAATTGAACAAGGTGACTATCAAGAACAAATATCCTCTTCCAAGAATCGATGATCTGTTTGATCAATTGCAAGGAGCAATTGTGTTCTCAAAAATTGATTTGCGATCCGGTTATCACCAACTCAAGATTAGGGAATCTGATATCCCTAAGTCTGCTTTTCGAACCAGATACGGTCATTTTGAATTCTGTGTTATGCCTTTTGGACTCACAAATGCTCCTGCAGCTTTTATGGATCTTATGAATCGGGTCTTTCGGCCGTACTTAGATAAGTTTGTCATCATCTTCATTGATGACATTCTTATTTATTCTAAATCGGACGACGAGCATTCTCAGCATCTAAGAATTGCTCTGAACATTCTCAGAGAAAATCAGCTTTATGCTAAATTCTCGAAGTGTGAATTTTGGCTTCGCGAGGTAAGCTTTTTGGGTCATCACATTTCTAAAGAAGGAATCTACGTCGATCCAGCGAAGATTCAAGCTATACTAGATTGGGAGCGTCCAAAGAACGTGACAGAGATTCGTAGTTTTCTGGGATTAGCTGGATATTATCGACGGTTTGTCAAAGACTTTTCGTTATTGGCTTCATCTTTGACTAAATTGACTCGAAAAGGGGTAAAATTTGAATGGAATGAAGAATGTGACGAAGCATTTCAAGAATTGAAAAGACGACTCGTTTCAGCTCCTATTCTTGCTTTGCCAGACCCAGCGATTGGAGAATTTACCATTTATAGCGACGCCTCGAGACAAGGATTAGGATGCGTTCTCATGCAAGAAGGAAAGGTTATTGCCTACGCTTCAAGGCAATTGAAGAAGAACGAAGAAAATTATCCTACACATGATTTAGAGTTGGCTGCAATCGTCTTTGCATTGAAGATCTGGAGGCACTATCTGTATGGTGCAACTTGTCGGGTTTTCACTGATCACAAGAGCTTAAAGTATATCACTACGCAAAAGGAGCTCAACCTCAGGCAAAGGCGATGGATGGAGTTGATTAGTGACTATGACTTAGTCATCGATTATCATCCTGGCAAGGCGAACGTTGTTGCAGATGCTCTGAGTAGAAAGTCTTCTACCTCACTTGCTTCAATTCAATCTTTTTATCTTCCTATGTTGGAGCAATTTAAATCTTTACACATTTCGCTCGATTGTGAAAAGTCTAATGATTCTGCCTTAATCGCCAAATTCGAGGTTAGACCTACCTTGTTCGAGCAAATTCGAGAAAGACAATCACACGATGTTTATTTACAACAGAAGATTGTAAAGCTAAATCAAGGAAAAGAAACCGAATTTCGAATTCGGGATGATGGACTTCTTACTTTTAAAAATCGTGTTTGTGTTCCATCAGAACTTGATGTTCGTAGAGCTATTCTTGAGGAAGCCCATTCTTCAGCCTATGCTATGCATCCTGGTAGTACCAAAATGTACAGAACACTTCGGGAGCATTATTGGTGGCCAGGTATGAAACGGGACATTACTGAATTTGTATCAAAGTGCTTATCATGCCAACAGATTAAAGCGGAACACCAAAAACCAGCCGGTATGCTTCAACCACTACCTATTCCTGAGTGGAAATGGGAAAACGTCACAATGGATTTTGTTTCTGGTTTACCTCGAACCCAAAAGGGTCATGACTCAATTTGGGTCATTGTCGATCGTCTGACAAAATCGGCACATTTCCTTCCAGTGCATACCAACGAATCTTTAGAGAAACTTGCCAAGTTATATGTCGATGAGATCGTGAGATTGCACGGAGTACCAGTGTCAATCATATCTGACCGTGATCCAAGATTCACTTCCCGTTTTTGGCCTACTCTGCAGAAAGCGCTAGGTACAAAATTACTATTCAGTACCTCGTTTCATCCACAGACTGATGGACAGTCAGAGAGAACTATACAGACACTAGAAGACATGTTACGTGCAGTGGTGTTGAATTTGGGAGGTAGCTGGGATAAGTACGTGACTTTGGTGGAGTTCGCTTATAACAACAGTTATCATTCAAGCATTGGAATGCCCCCGTACGAAGCTCTGTATGGCCGAAAGTGTCGAACACCACTCTTTTGGGATGAGGTTGGCGAGAGACAAATCGAACAAGTAGAGCTTATCGAAGATGCGAAGGCAAAAATACAACTTATTCGAGACAGACTTAAGGCAGCGCAAGATCGACAGAAAAGTTACGCAGATAATAGGAGGCGCGATTTGGAGTTTAATGAAGGAGACAAAGTTTTTCTGAAAGTTTCTCCATGGAAGGGCGTGTTGCGATTCCGCCGTCGAGGAAAGTTGAGTCCAAGGTATATTGGCCCGTTTACGATCGTACAAAGGATTGGTCGTGTCGCGTATCGACTTGACCTACCATCGGAATTGTCGAAGATTCACGATGTCTTCCATGTCTCTATGCTTAGAAAATATGAACCAGATCCCTCGCACGTGCTCAAAGATCCCCCAGTTGTATTAAAGGAAAATCTATCGTACGAAGTACAACCTGTTCAAATTGTAGATCGCCGAGAGAAAATGCTTCGTAACAAATCCATTCCTATGGTGAGAATTCTATGGAGAAGTGATCAAATTGAAGAAGAAACATGGGAACCAGAGTCAGTCATGCGTCAACACCATCCAAATCTCTTTTCATCTCTAGGTACGTTTATGTTTCGAGGACGAAACTTTTTGGAGGAGGGGATACTTTATAATATCTTAGTTCAACTAGATTTTTTTTTAGAAAGCCCAAAACCTATTTATTTATTTTATGGCCCAAAAGGCCAGCCCTATCTTAGCCCAACTAGATTTTGTTAGAAAGCCCAAAACCTAATTATTTATTTTTATGGCCCAAAAGGCCAGCCCAATTAAGCCCAATTAGAATTTTTTTAGAAAGCCCAAACTTATTTATTTATTTATTTTGTGGCCCAAAGTTTCAGCCCACTTAAATGGCCTGATATATAATTAGTAAGACTAAAGTTAAAAAAAAAAGAGAGAGAAGAACGGGAGAAGAAAAGCAAAAGAGGGGAAAGAAGAGAGGAAGAGGAGAAACCCTTGTTGACCAAATTCTCCCTTACAACCCTCATCCTAGGTGGTTTTTAAGTTGTTTTGAGGTAAGTGGTGTGTGAATTAAGCTTCCTTCTTCCATAATTTTGTAATTTTGTGGGGTTTTTCTTTTTGGTATGTGGGAAATTTGTAGACTGTTCGAACTGATTTCGAGATAGCTATTGTCCTCGAAACTTTGCAAACTTAATTTCTGTACGTAGTTGAACTCGTTAGCTTTCCGTAGCCACTTGAAACACCTCAATCCGATTATTCTACAATTAGTTATGATTTTTCTCGTAAACTGCCGCTAGCAGGAAAATTTCAGAATTTTTATGTCGAATTCAAACTTATTTTCTATCGTTTCGTCTAGTTAATGTATTGAAACGGTTATATGGGATTGGGAACTGATGTTAAAGAGTTACATGCCATTTTTATTTAATATCGACTCGTTCGAACTCGATTAGGATTTGTTTTTAGCAATGAAAGGGATGTTAACGCTAATAGTTAGTTATATTTAATTTGTCTTTAATTGCTCATCTCCTTTCTAGGTAAAGAACCATCGACGAAGGGCAAGGGACCGACTTCAGATTCCGGAGAGAGTTAATCACTTCCTTGTGAGTTGATAATTCGGGAACGCCTTCTCTTGTGGGAAGTGTGGACCCTCGTTAAATGTGCATTTATTTTAGTTTTAGTTAATTGATAAGAAAATTATTTGGTATTATGTTATGTGGTAAAGAGCCTGATTGGCTCGATTGCTCTGGTTAGAGTCATGTTAGCCATTTTATGAGTATTATTGATTTCTGGTTATTCTTGTGTGCCAATTAAGACTCTAACTTGAGTCGTTATTCATCTTATGATGCACATGCATATGTATGCCTGGTACCAAGGTTAAGTAGCCCGAATTGGTCACGGTTCGGGTGAGTTGGAGCGACATTGATTAAGTAGCCCGAATTGTCGCGGTTCGGGTGAGTTAGAGTGACAACCAAGTTGCCCGTGATTGGCAAACCCGCGTGAGTTAGATCTAACGAGGCACCTGTCCATTTACCAAATACTGATACTCTGGAGGGTGATCGTTAGATGGATCAGTCTATTATAGGCTCAGTCAACGTCACCGGTGTGGGACATGCATGTCATATATGTTTATATGTTTGATCATTTCAAGTATTCAGTCGATATTGAATTGTGAACTTTAGCACTTGGCATATTGAGAAAGAATATTAATGTGCATTTTATCTAGAGTAACGGTGACGGGCTTGGACTGTCTCTCGACGGAGAGCTCAGTTCGAGGAGGATATTGACTACCCACGCGTCTTTTATGTGATAACATGTTGTTTGAACTAATTGTGTTATTCATAAATGTTCACTAAGGTTTTTATTTTCATTAATATGTACACTGAGTGAGAATAATTATTGTGGGACGAATTGTGGGATTTTATGTTATGAACCGCGAGTGGGAGTACATGCTTCGTATAAGGGTCGGGGTGACCGGCTTATCACCTCACTGAGCTAGTGGTTTTGCTCACCCCCCATCATTCTTTCCTTTTCAGGCTGTTGATATCATTTTGGTTGGAGGTTTGCCTATCGTTTGCTCATCATCCAATCCGTGTTTTGGGTACTTTCTCTTTTATGTAAATTGACGGATTCATTGGCGAGATTGTATAGTTTATATTTGGTGACCCCCTTGATGTTCTTTTTGTACCTTCGCGATGTTATATCGTTCATGTATATTTTCTTTAAACTAAGTTACACCGTTGAATTTTGTACCTTTGTAAATCCTTGTTGATACTTTATGAGATAATGTCCTCGTGTTGTACCCGTTGTTATCAGTTGTTCAGTCTACAGGTACTTGATAGCAAGCCTTACGTTTTCTATAAACTTTGTGGAGTGGAGTGCACCCATTCTATGAAATTTATGGTTAACGTGGCGGTTGTCGCGCTCTGTCTGGGGTCGGGGCGTGACAGTGATAGTTGTACATTACTTTTAATTCCAAAAAAACTGGGAATCCTCCATTCCATTGTGATTTGGGTACTATGACTATCCATACCTAAGGAAAAAAGCACAGATCCATTTTATTAAAGTTACAAAATTTTATTAAAAGGAAAATTTTATTCAAATAATATTTTCCTTTAAAAAATAATAATATTATATAGAAATTTTTTTGAATAAAAAAATATAAATTAATTCCTAAAAAATTTAATCATACCAAACAACATAAATAACTATAATTGTCATTCCCTACTACTAACCAAACAACATAATTATAAAAGACAAACTCATTACCATTCCCACTACTATTACTATCATTTTCATTCCCATTCCTTCTTATAAACCAAATGCCCCCTAAATTTAATACAAATTCTGTTAACACTATTAACATCACACAGATTAAAATAAAATTCTCCCATTTATCTTCGATTCTGTAATACCCCGATATTTCTTTATTTATATTTTCATAAGTTTTACTTTTAAATAATATTACTTTACATATTTAAATGTATTATATTTTAATTATTAAGTATTACATATTTATCTAATATAAATGAATAATGTTTATTTATTTATAAATGGATAAGATTGGATGATGTCTTTTTATAATGAATGGATAAGATTAAATGATGTTTATCCATATAATATAATATTTAATAATAATATATAAATAATAATAAATCTAGATTACGTGGTTAATAGGCTTACACTTGATTTTAGATGAGATGGTAGAGACGTGGCCTAAACCTATAGGTAAGATGTGTCAAGGTGATAATGATTTACGTGTGTTAACTCCATCCTTATTTACCATCTTTATCAAACCTATATATACCCCTTACATGGATAACTAGTAAAGGCAGAAAACGTAATTTGAAAGAATAAAAAAAGGGGAAATAGTATGTCTAATAATACATTACCGTATATAAATATACATAAACCCCTTCCCCATTCTTAGCGCACACATACTTAGTTAGAGGGAGAAAGGTAGGGGGCGAGAAAGAAGACAAGAGAAGGCATGTTCTGCAGCCAAGATCACTACTACCAAAATAAGGTGGGGTAACTTTCACTCTTCATCGAATTTAACATTCAATGTTATGATTACGTTTATTAAATTTTATTGTGTATTTAATATGTGTTGGCTTCGGCCTGCACCCAATCAAGTTGACAGGAGGTTGGCTTCGCCACCTCAATCATGTTCACAGTTAGTTGGCTCCGCTAACAAAATTATATTCACAGGGAGTCTGGCTCTGCCAGCCCAATATGTTCATAGTTATGTTGACGGGAGGTTGGCTTCGCCATCCCAATTATGGTAACGGTTTATGTGGTTTGTTTGGACACCACTTCATGTTCCGAATGAGAGTGTAAATTCACGTATTTTGGGCTTTGATTTATGTGGAAATTGAGTATGATTGAATCTTTTATTGAGACGAATTGGAATGTTTACAGAAAAGCCACAAATCAAAAATACAAGGGCTTCGTGATTGTATTTGTACAGGGAAATGGATCGAAAGTCCTCAGAATTGGAATACACGATTTTTGAGGCAATTTTTGAGGATTACTCGACTTCCAGGAGTTGCTCAACCAGCATTGATTTGGTCGAGCAAAGGTGTCAAGTCGAGCAGAATGCGCAATTCTTACAGAGAGCTTGCTCGACTTAGAGAGGTTGCTTGACCAGCATCACTATGGTCGAGTAGATGAGGTCAACTTGAGCAAAATGTGCAAAACTTACAGAGAGTTTCCTCGACATGAAAGCCTTGCTCGACTTGTCTAGGTGTGGTCAAGCGGATTCTCGCTGGTTCTATTTATGGTAATTTCAGAGTTTTCTTACCAAATTTGATGTATGCCTCAAGGAAAAGCCCATCCTAAGCCCACAAGGAGGTTCCACAAGTATAAAAGAAGAGCCTTCGCAGGAGAAAAAGTGATGGCACATCATTCATCATCCATCTACCACCGAAACCCTACCATCGTCCGAAGGAGTTGTGAAGAGAGGTTCGTCTAGCGCATCAAGTAAGATCATACCAATTAACCATGATTGTTCCTAGATCAATCATGGGCTAGAATCGCTCCGGTAGTTCTAGGGTTATGAAAGTTTTATGAGTTAATTGAATTTCCATGAGTAAAATCTGTACAACACTACTTGTGTTTTATTTTATATAAGATTGTGTCTTTTTAATTCATACTCATGGTCGTTTTATGCATCATTAATTGTTGTGTAGGGTCTGAATACATAGCTTAGTTATTGATTGAGTGCGTTCACCGCTGAGCAGGATTACATGTTATAATTCTAAATGAAAGGATTCCGAAGTCTTATTAGAACTATTTTATATGAATACTTGTTAATTGAATATTATTCAGGTTAATGAGTAGGATAAAGAGTATAACTTCATAGTACCTATAAAGGGAGATCATATCGAGTTAGAGTACTAAGTGCACGAGAAATAATTGATACTGATTGTACCTAGAAAGGTGTTCGCGTTTGATCATTTGGTTAACGTGAACCGTTAGGGTTCCATACGTTTCTAACAGTCAGTGGAAGCAAGAAAACAAGAAACATATTATCTTTCACCAGGGTATGTTGGAGAAGACGAATTCTCGCCTGCAGCCTACGCAGCCTCACCGTTTTGGGCATAACTCTCTCATCCAATCTCAAAATTGAGTGATCTACACGCCAAAATGATTCTCTCTTCCATGGCTTTTCATCAATATATCACATGTCGAATTCCAAGATCTATACTATTTTATAAAAATTGTGCAAGTTGGCGGATAGCAGTAGCAAACAACCTTCCGGTCTTCTGCTGTATTCCCAAGTCCAATCTCGACATCATGTGGGCGACGATCTTCGAGATCTTCTCAATCTGCTGTTCTATCTACCATCTTCACGTGTTAGGTGTGTCTCTCTTCTTAGGGTTAGAACAATTGAGATGACTTATATATGGGCTACAACATGGACAAGAGGGGAAATTAGAGTTGGGCCTCCATTGGGCTTAATTATCCAAGCTTAGCCCCAAGCTTATACTTAAGTTCAATAATAATAATATATACCACTAAAATATTATTACTGTACTACCGTTCTAATCCCATAATTACGTTATGAGCTCCTTCTTATTATGAGCCCGACAGTCACCCCATGTTTAAGATATACATGCCCATTAATTAATTAAGTTACTGACATCATCCATTAATTAATATCTCATCCAAGAGTAGTACCACTCAACCTCAATATCATGCCGGAATAAATCCACCTGCAGGGTTTACATGATAATCCTTATGAGCTACTCAAGGGGACATCATCAACCTAAGATGGACACGGATTCCTTCTACAATCAACAGCACACCATAGAGACAACATTATTTCCTAACTCGCCGAGTTTGTTTATTTAATACATGTAAATCTCACCATTGATGAATCAAAGAAATACATACTGCCTTATGTGTCGAGGTTATTGTATAGGGATTAAGAGCACGAATATCCATAATAACTGAGATCAAGTTCTCATATATAGTCAGTATAAGTTGAACGATCTCAAGCTGTCCTGCTCAATACACTCAAAGTGCACTAATGTGATTCTATAGCCAAGACAAGCTAATACCAAACCACATTACAACCATCCCGATAGAGAGTCCCCATCTATCTCGGTTGTGAGTATTTGTTTATAATTTATATGGAAACCGATTATATGATCTTCCGTGTGTTATCGCACAACATATTATCGATAGTATAAAATAAATGGACTATTGCACCTACACATAAATATATTATAAGACGCAATCATTTGATCATATGATTCTCATTTCAAATAAATAGTTATAACATTGTTCATACTAAAGCTAGACTTTTAATATACAATCTAACAATCTCCCACTTATACTAAAAGACTATGTTGTCATGTCTTCTGCCATACATCTAATTTCCACTGCCACTTCACGACCATCAAAAGCTCTCGCCTTAAGGTCCTTGTAAATGGATTTACTAGGTCATCATCTGATGCAATCTTGGCGACAACAACCTTTCCCTTATCATACGATTTTTCGTAACAGGTGGTACTCACGCTCCATGTGTTTAATTGCTTTATAGGCTCGTGTCCTTCAAGTTTGCAATTGCACTATTATCATCAAAATAAATTGTGATAACCTTGGAGAAACTTAGAATCACTTCGAAGTCCATCATGAAGTTTCTAGAGTCATACAGATACTTTGGCCGCCTTACAGGCTCAACTTTATCGTCTTTCCATGATGGAGTCCGCAGTCCAAAATATATTTCTATATAACACTCCTCCATATTATGACTCAACTTTCTAAAATTAAACACATAACCTTCGAGGTGGATTTACTGTAGTCCCTATCTGATCAGAAAAAATCTAAATCTATGTAACCCATAAGAAGCAGTTAATTTGTTCGGTAAGTCCACATATAATTTTTGGTTTTTTCCGGTACATAAATGTATGTCTTACCATAGTTCAACATTATTGTTTTGTGTTACCTTTGATACCCACTGTCCATGCGTTCAGCAAAATAAATATCCATTCTTGTGTATAGCATTCCTTAGATTAAGCTTCCTTATTCGCTGAAGCATAAGGAACCGCTTTCATTACCTTTATCTTCTTTTGTGTCTCAAGACATATTTCCTTAGATAAAGTCACATGCTAAAACAAGTAAGGATCGTATCATCTCATGAAGCTTGAGACAACATAACATCATTTCTTGTGATCCGTCGTATTACGTGATCAAAAAGATATTTTTTACTTCTCTTAAGTCCTTCATTTTACACTGGTTTATCAACCATACCCATATGCCTGACAATACTCTTTCATTGTCTCCAATGAGTAATATATCATCTACGTATAGTACAAGAAATACCACCACGTTTCCGGCACTCTTTGCAATACACAAGACACATCAGAGCATTGATTAAATCCATATCACTGGATTTCCTCATCAAAACGGAATTCTGTAATATTGAAGCTTGCTTTAGTCCATCGATGGATACCTTTAAGCTTACACTCAAAATGCTCTTAGCCCTTTGCAATGAATCATTCTTGGTTGCTTCACATAGATGTTTTCCTCAAGACTTTCAATCAAGAAAGCTGTCTTGACATCTATTTGCTATTCCTCATATTCCATATGATTAGCAACATATAAAAGAGTCCGGATCAACATAGGCATAACTATCGGCGAACAGGTTTCCTCATAATCAAACTTTTTCTTTCTAATTATACCTTTTCGCAACAAACTTTGCTTCCAAGGTTTTCACCTTAGCGTATGATCCTCTTTTATTCTATATGACTACTGCCAATGGCTTTTACACCATTTAGTGGTCATACAAGCTCCCAAACTTGATTTAGAATCCATCGATTCTATTTCAAAAACCATTGCACTTTGTTAAGATTCAGCATTTCTATCTTGTAGTGCTTCGTTGTATCCGTGGGTTCATTCTATGTTTACTAGGGACCAAGTCTCACGACTTTCCCAAAACATATATCTTACAGGTTGTCGAACAACCCTCCACTACGACAAGGAACTACACACAATTGTGCGTATCCTCTTGTACACTTGGTGCTAATACTTTGTGTTTTCCCTCTCACTTTCTTTAGAACAATTTATTCGTAGGTTTGTAATTTATTACATAGTCCTTTTCTAAAAATCTAGTGTTTGTGATAACAATCACCCTTCAATCTTTTGGACTAAATAAATCACCCTTCATTTTTCTAGGATATCCCACAAACAGATAAACATTCATACGAATTACTGTTTCTAAGGTATATCAATAAAATGAATTTAATAATTCCAAACTTATCATCTATCTAACCATTTCCATAAGAGTCTCACTCTTATTAGGGTTAGAAGACGCGTCATTAATTTCTATTTGTTGCATCCGTGGGATAAAATGATTTAAGAGTGTACAAATTATAACCAAATGTACAACAACCAATTATAGCTCCATTCTTCATTACTATGACCATGTCATTTAAATGAAATGGAGTATCCATCCGTAAATGCATAGAAAACTGAAATAAAATTCTTTCTATGAAAACGTACGTAAAGATAATTTCACAAAATCAAACGTTTATTCATATCGTAAGATAAATAAACAACTCCCACTGCAACAACCATTAAACACACAATGTGTCAGTAGATGTCATCAGTAATCATGCTTCAACAACTAGTGAATGAGATATTAACCTTGTTCACATCTTGATGAAATTGGATTTCCTTTGCCACATGTTTTGTCAGAAGTTCCCCACTATATACAACCTCTTGTAATTCATGTGGAACTTGCTCAAAACATCCAGACAAACAATGAAGAATAAATTGACCTAGGTTTCCCCTTCAATTTCTATTCCAATCATTTCCAATTCATTCATCAAGTTAACCATGACCTCTTGCCTTTTAACCTCACTCAAGTATCCGAAGGATCACATGAGACCATCATATTTCTATGAACCTTTCACCTCTCCACTAGAGACTTTAATAGGCGTCATAAGATATCCTTAGTGAGAACACATATATTTTCCTAAGCCGTAAAATTCAAAACCAAGATTCTTTTCTAATCATCTAATTTTGGACCAGTAAATATAATTTCTTCTAGTAAACAATAAGCGAGATAAAACCATTTGAAATTACAGAGAATCACAATTAAATGCACCGATCAAATCATCGAATTTTATCCATGTACAAGAGGATATACCACAAGCTAAACTGCAATGCGTGTCACGTCTGATACACAATTGTGTGTAGTATCTTGTCGTAGTGGGAGGGTTGATCGAAAACCTATAAGATATATATTTTGGGAGATTCGTGAGACTTGGCCCCTAGTAAACATGGAATGGACCCATGAATACGACAAAGCACTACAAGATAAAAATGCCGAATATTAGCAAGTGCAATGGTTTTTGAAATAGAATAGATGGATTCTAAATCAAATCAGGGAGCTTGTAAGACCACTAAATGGTGTAAAAGCTATTTGAAGTAGTCATGCAAAATAAAAGAGGATCATATGGTAAGGTGAAAACCTAGGAAGCAAAGCTTGTTGTGAAAAGGTATACTCAGAAAGAAAAGAGTTCGATTATGAGAAAACCTGTTTGCCGGTAGTTATGCCTAAGTTGATCCAAATTCTTTTATCTGTTGTTACTCATATGGAATATGAGGGATAGCAAATAGATGTCAAGATAGCTTTCCTGATTGGAAGTCTTGAGGAAAATATCTAAGTGAAGCAACCAGAGTGATTTGTTGCAAAGAGCAAAGAGCATTATGATAGTAAGCTTAAAAGTGTCCAACTATGGACTAAAGCAAGCTTCAAGATCATAAAACATCCGTTTTGATGAGAAAATCCAATCATATTCAATGCGCGGATGTGTCTTGTGTATTGTAAAGAGTGACGAAAATGTGGTGGTGTTTCTTGCACTATACATAGATAATATCTTGCTCATTGGAGACAATGAAAGAGTATTATCGGGCGTATGGGTATGGTTAATAAAGCGGTATGAAATGAAAGACTTAAGAAAAGCATAGTATATCCTTTTGATCACGGTAATACGGATCATAAGAAAGGATGTTGGGCTTGTCTCAAGCTTCATGAAATGATACTGTCCTTACTTGTTTTAGCATGTGGCTTTATCTAATGGATTTGTGTCTTGAGACACAAAAGAAGATAAAGGTGATGAAAGCGGTTCCTTATGCTTCGGCGAATAAGGAAGCATAATCTAAGGAATGCTATGCACGAGTATGGATATCTATTTTACTAAACGTATGAATAGTTGGTATCAAAAGGTAACCCAAAACAAGAATGTTGAACAGTGGTAAGACATATACTTATGTACCTGAAAAGGACTAGCAATTATATGTGGACTTACCGGACAGGTTCACTACTTCATGTGGGTTACATAGATTCAGATTTTTCAAATCAGATAGGGACGGCAGTAAATTCACCTCAAAGGTTATGTATTTAATTTTAGGAAGTAGAGTCATAATGTGGAGGAGTCTTATGTAGAAATATATTTACGACTCCAGACTCCATCATAGAAAGATGATAAATTGGACCCTATGTGGCAGCCAAAGTATCTGTATGACTCTTGAAACTTCATGATGGACTTTGAAGTGTTTCTAAGTTTGCCCAAGGATATCACAATTTATTTTGATGATAATGGTGCAGTTGCAAACGTGTAAGAATCACGAGCCCATAAGGCAATTAAACACATGGAGCGCGAGTACCACCTATAACGAGAAATCATATGATGAGGGAAATATTGTTGTCGCCTAGATTGCATGGGATGATAGCCTAGTAAATCTATTTACAATGACCTTAAGGCGAGAGCTTTTGATGGTCGTGTAGTGGGAGTGAAAATCAGATGTATGGCAGAAGACATGACAGCATAGTCTTTTAGTATAAGTAGGAGATTGTTGGATTGTAAACTAAAAATCTAGCTTTTTGTATGAACAATCTTGTAACAATTTATTTGATATGAGAATCATATGATCAAATGATTGTGTCTTATAATTTATTTATATGTCTGATGCAATAGTCCATTTACTTTATACTATAGATGATATGTTGTGCGATAACACACGGAAGATCATATCATCAGTTTCTTTATAAAGTATAAACAGAGGCTCGCAACCGAGATAGACTGTGACTCTCTATCGGGATGGTTGTAGTGTGGTGTGGTATTAGCTTGTCTTGGCTATAGAATCACATTAGTGCACTTGTGTGTATTGAGCGGGCCGCTTGAGTTCGTTCGACTTATACTGACTTATAGGAGAACTTGATTTCAATTTTTATGGATGTTCGTGCTCTTAATCCCTATATAATAACCTCGACACGTAGGGCAGTATGTATTTCTTTGATTCATCAATGGGTGAGATTTACATGTAATAAAATCAACAAACTCAGTGAGTTGGGAAATAATACTGTCTCTATGGTGTGCTGTTGATTGTAGAAGGAATCCGTGTCTGTCATAAGTTGATGATGTTCCCTTGAGGAGCTCATAAAGATTATCATGTAAACCCTGTAGGTGGAATTTATTCCGACATGATAACGAGGTTGAGTGGTACTACTCTTGGATAAGATATTAATTAATGGAGTTGTCAGTAAATTAATTAATGGACATTGTATATCTTAAACATGGGGAGATTAACGGACTCATAATAAGAAGGAGCCCAAAACGTAATTTTGGGATTAGAAAGGTAGTGCAATAATAATATTTTACTGGACTATATTATTATTATTGGACTTAAGTATAAGCTTTGGGCTAAACTTGGATACTTAAGCCTAGTGGAGGCCCAACCAAATTTCTCCTCCTAGTCCCTGCTGTAGCCCATATATAAGTCTTCTCAGCTGTCCATAAACCCTAATTACACGCCTAACACTATGAGGGGGTGAGGGAACAACAGATTGAGAAGATTTCGAGGATCGTTCCCCACACGACGTCGAGATTGGACTTGGGAATACAGCAGAAGACTGGAAGGTTATTTGCTGCTGCTGTCCGCCACCTTGAAAAATTCATATAAAATCATACAGTACTTTGAATTCAATGTTTAATATACTGACGGAAATCCGCCGAAGAGAGGATCGTCTGAGCGCATACATCACTCTAATCGGAGTTCAGATGAAAAAGTTATGGCCATTTTTGTGACGCTGCGCAAGCTATCTGCGAGAGTCCATCTTCATCAACATACCCTGTGAAAGGTAATACGTTTCTTGATTTCGTGCTTCCACTGCATGTTAGGATCGTATGGTACCATAACGGTTCACGTTAACTAAACGATCGAACGCCAACACGATTTCCATAAATACTCTGTGAAGAGTTTGATGTACTCATCTACATGACAAATGTCATGTAGATCCATACTGTATAGGGCATTCCTATACTTCTTCTTCTTTTCTTTTTCCATTCCCTCAAAGTAGCCCACTCCGATGAAATGGATTTTGAATATCTTTGCCATGCGATCAACAATGTTTCCAAGGTCTTCACCTTCCATGGCCTCCTTCTTAACTTTATCAAATAGTACCTCCCGGGCGCACTTTACTGATCCTTCCAGGCTCATAGTTAAGAATCTTATGAACCTTTCTTTATCCAGCTCCAGCGCACCTCCCTCAATCTTCATTGCATTTGTCCACTCATCGATCAAGGTTTCTCTATTCTTGAAGTCTAGAGTGTCGAGGTTTAAGATCAATCCATATGGATTTATTGGTTCAAGGTGAGACAACCATATGGGTTGTTATGTAGATTATATCCTCGAACTCGGTTTGCTCTAGTTGACAATTATATCACCTTCATCTTGAAGTTTCCTTGGTTTTGAAATGTCTCTTCTTGTCTCACTTCATGGATTCCAAGTGATCCAGAAGTTCCTTCATTTTGGCTCAGAACATGTTGTGTCTGAGGAGCCATAGATTGCTGTTGAGAGTTCAAAGTTTCTCCAACATTCATCTTTAGATCTACAATAGTTAGTTCTGGGAAGGACTCATATAGATCTTGTAGATCCTCATAATTCACTCTTTCCATCCGGGGATGTGGATTCTCCTTGAAGGATAGCGATCATCTTTTCACTCTCCGACTTTGTCCTTTTAATCTCCGTCATCTTCCCCTTTGGGAGTAAAAGGGGTTCTATGTCGTAGGTTGCTGGCAACCTTCCTCCCGGCTTTCTCCCTGTCAGCTTGGTCTCCAAGGACTCTTCTCGAATTATCAGCTTTTTGATGATGTCAAGTTGTTTGTTCTGCAATATTTTCACCTTATCCATCTTAAGGCTGATCTCAAATATTTTTTTGGACATGTTTTGGCTATATTCTCCAAAGAATTTCACCGTCTTCCCTATTTCTCTAAGATCTTGGTTTATCTTAGAGTTATCTACTTCAATTTCTTTCCACTCTGTCATTTGGACCACCATGAGAAGTGATATGGTTTGCAGATCTCTCTTGGACTTTGGTTTAGTCGTCTCCTCCAGTGTTCGTGTTTGGGAACACGTCCATGGATCTTAGTGAAACTGTGAAGTTCCACTATATTTCTTGACACCTCCTTGGAGTATCATATCTCATTCTGGTGGGCTTCCTCCAGGCATTTCTCCTTGGTGTAATTAGCACGAGCCTCTTCCCGTTTTCATCCTCGTTCGTGACTATTCCAGAATCGATCGTTGCCCTCTATTTTCTTTTCCACTTCTTGTCTATACAAGATATTATAATATTATTGTATAGGGCTGCTCGTTTCATCATATCCAACAGGCCAGTAGGCACTGTTGCTCCAGTCTTGAACAAGGCCAGTAGTCCTGTCACTCTCGGATGTCATACTTTCGTTCGAATCCATATTTATTTGAAACGCTCCTCTCGTTAAGTTTTAGGAGTATATAATAATTTTTTCATTCATAAATAAATAAACCTAGGGCTCTAATACCATTTTGAAATGCGGAAAGTAAAAGAAAATTTTGCTAAATATTAATACAATATAAATTTTGAATTGGGGCTATTTTTGTAAAGTAATAATTTTTTTTTCGAATTACCTGCTAGCAACTTGTTGAAGGATGTTTTTTTAGTATTGTAAATATAATTGACGATTTTCAAAATTTCTATAAAAACATAATTAATGGACGAATATCAAAATGAAGGAAATCGATGTACTATTTTCAAAATTAGACAAAGATAATGGACGAAAAAATATATTTGTCCTTCTATTTATTCATTCTACTTTCCTAAATATGATTATTTTTTTTATGTAGCAATTATTTCCTTCCTAAATGTGTCATCATGTGTTCTGACGCTTATGTATCATCATTATATGAAATAAATTGATTTTTTTTTTAAAACTTCCATACTTAATCTTTTATTATTTTTTTAAATTTTGATTTTTTGTGTCATAATTATGTGTCATTATTGCAAATAATAATTATGGTCATAATTATTTTGATTTTATTTAATTTTTTATTTTAATTAACTTCATGTGTTGACTTTTATTTTATTATGATTGAGATTATGAGGTTAATAAAATTTATTTTTAGGAATTATATATAATTTATATATACCTACATTATTTTAATTTTATATCTAAAGACATCTATTACACAATTTCTTTTTGCTGATGTGGATAGACTCTTCTTCTTCCTTGATGATGTGGAAGTTGGAGAATGATTTGAGCTCTTTCTATTTCTTCATTCCACTTTCCTAAATATGATTATTTTTTATGTACCAATTACTTCCTTCCTAAATGTGTCATCATGTGGTATAACGCTCATGTATCATTATTATATTAAATTGATTTTTTAAATAAAAAACTTCCACACTTAATCTTTTATAAATTGATTTTTTTTTAAACTTCCATACTTAATCTTTTATTATTCTTTTAAATTTTGATTTTTCTTTGTGTCATAATTATATGTCATTATTGCAAATAATAATTATGGTCATAATTATTTTGATTTTATTTAATTTTTTATTTTAATTAATTTCATGTGTTGACTTTTATTTTATTATGATTGAGATTATGAGGTTCATAAAAATTATTTTTAGGAATTATATATAATTTATATATCCCTATATTATTTTTATTTTCTATGTTATTTATTAATTTTATAGTTTAAATTTAATTTATAATTATTTAAAATTTGTGCCTACATTATTTTAAAATTTTAAGTTATTTATTATACTTTTTAATTTAAATTTAACGTATATATTAATTTAAATTTAATTTTTATTAATGCTAATGAATTGATCAAATTTTTTGTAAGATAATTTTAATTTCTATTTTTTATTATTTTTTTATTAATGATTAGTCAATCAATTGCTAATCTTAACCAATCAAAAACTAAATTTTTTGGAATAAATATAGAGAATTATGATATCCTTTAATACTCAATTAAGTGAACAATATATATATATATATATATATATATATATATATATATATATATATATATATATATATATATATATTATCAATATAAAAGCACATAAAGTCAATCCATTAATAAGGGAAGAAAAATACTGCATAAATCCATAACCTAGTCTAGGTCATCAATTCAATTCAATTCAACCTTCAAACCTAGCGCTATCCAAGGAGTATTAGCCCATGGTGTTACTGGCAACACACATGGTTATGTATGAAAACATACACCCTCCGTCCGCCACAAAGGTGGACATTTATTTTTTGCACATGTATTAAGGAGTATTATTATTTAAGGTATAGTTAGTAGTTGTATTAGTGGGCCATATGGGTCCCATAAATTTATTGTATTAGTGATGTGTGTGGGTGGTCCCATGTGTTTAAAAAGGGAAATGTGGACCTTTGGTGCAGACGCCCAAAATAGCAAAATGTGGACCTTCCGGGTGGACGGAGGGAGTATTATCCAAGATTAAGAAAGAAAGAATAAGAATAACCCTAAATATGGTGCGATTCTCCGCTCTCTCCTTCATGATTCTGAACCTCCTCATTCTCCTTCTCAAGTAAGTAATATTGATGAACTCTCCGGGATGGGTGGATAGGATGGTGAATTATAAAAAGATGTGAAGAGTTAGGGTTTGGAACACCCCCAAGGACTCCTTTTATAGTTGAAGGCTGATAAAATTTGTATTCTACCTCAAAATTGGGCTTTTTCACGTCAAAAACATGCACGGGCCAAAAACTGGGCCGCCAGGTCGCGCCACTCGTCAGCAGATTGCGCGACCTCACGGTTTTGCTCATACTTCTTCATCTGGACTCCGATTGATGTGATTTTTGCGCTCATGCAATCCTCTCTTCCTCAGATTTCTATCCAAATAAAGAACTCACAAAAATTCCAACATGTGAATGGAACGAGTCATGCAAAAGTGGCACGAGTCTTCCTGGTCGGCACAGCTTGCGCGTCTTTACCGTTTTGATCATAACTCCCCCATCTAACCTCCAATTGAGGTTTTTCTTCAGCCAAAATGACCTTCACTTCTGTAGCTTTCTAATTTTATATCACATGATCAATTTAAAATTTTACATAAATACAGAAAAATTAGTAAATTGGACATGCATTTTTCACCATTCTTTCACGATTTCACTCATCATTCCAACTTTCACTAAAACATCTTCAACTACCCCCCCCCTTGGGTAGGTCAAGGATCTATGCAATGCTACAAATGTCAGCTTCAGATCCCCCAAATCAAGAGTCTTAAATACGGAATGTGGCATCAAATTAATGCCAGCCCCCAAATCACATAAGGCTCTCTTAGCTTGTCCATGTCCAATCTCACAAGGCATGGTAAAGCTCCCCGGATCTTTCAACTTGGTAGGAAGTTTCTTTTGTATCACAGAATTGCAGCTCTCTATCTTATTCACTGACTCACCTCCCGTCAAACTCCTCTTCTTAGACATGATGTCCTTCAAGAACATTGCATAGTTAGACATCTCTTCTAAGGCTTCTGCGAAAGGAATATTAATGTAGATCTTCCTAAATATCTCCAAAAACTTTTGAAACTTCTCTTCCAATACTTTCTTAAAAAATTGCTGTGGAAACGAAATTAGATGTTTTGTCTTTGGAATGCCCCAAATATCCTTCTCAAACTCCTTTCCTTTTTCTTTTTCAGCTCTTTCTGCCTTAGCTTTTGGCTACTTTCTCAACTTAACTTCAGGTTCTTTTGACTTTTTCACAGTTTTAGGCACCTGGGGATCATTCTGGATGAGTTCAGCATCGCGAGGATCGAGATAAATTTCCGATGTTTCCACCAGAAGAGGGGTGGACGTGCATCCCAATGTCTTGAAGCATCGAGGTAAGTTTTCTTCACTTGTGTGTGATGCTTGGAGGTCGATTTTTTTAGAATTTTTTAAATTTATTTCGATCTTTCGAATTTTTTTGCGACTTTCTAAGGGTCTTGTGTTTGTCTTGTTTATTTTCCTAAAACATGCAGATTTTCACACTAAACATCAACCTATAAAGGGGATTCCTTCTGCAATCAACAGCACACTACAAAGACAGCACTATCTCCCAACTCATCTAGTTTATTGATTTAATTACGTGTAAATCTCACCCATTGATGAATCAAAGAAATACATACTGCATTACGTGTCAAGATTATTGTATAGGGATTAAGAGCACGAAGATCCATGATAACAGAGATCAAGTTCTCCTTTATAGTCAGTATAAATAGAATGATCTCAAGCGGTCCTGCTCACTACACACAAAGTACACTAATGTGATTCTATAGTAAAAACAAACTATTACCAAATCACACTACAACCATCCCGATAGAGAGTCCCCATCTATCTCGATTGTGAGCATCTGTTTATACTTTATAAGGAAACTGATAATATGATCTTTCGCATGTTATCGCACAACATATTATCTACAGTATAAAGTAAATGGACTATTGCATCGTACATATAAATAAATTATAAGGCGCAATTATTTGATCATATGATTCTCATTTCAAATAAATTGTTAAAACATTGTTCATACTAAAGCTAGCTTTTAGTTTACAATCCAACAATCTCCCACCTGTACTAAAAGACTATGCTGTCATGTCTTCTGCCATACATCTGATTCCCACTCCCACTACACGACCATCAAAAGATTTCACTTTAAGGTCCTTGTAAAAGGATTTGCTAGGTTATCATCCGATGCAATCTAAGCGACAACAACCTTCCCCTCATCATATGATTTCTCTTAACAGGTGGTACTCGTGCTCCATGTGTATAATTGCTTATGGGCTCGTGATTCCTTCAAGTTTGCAATTGTACCATTATTATCACAATAAATTGTGATACCCTTGCGCAAACTTAGAAAACATTTTGGAGTCTATCATGAAGTTTTTAGAGTCATATAAATACTTTGGCCGCCCCAGAGGCTCCAATTTATCATCTTTCCAAGGTGGAGTCTGGAATCCAAAATATATTTCTATATAACACTCCTCCATATCATGACTCAACTTCCTAAAATTAAAAACATAACCTTTGAAGTGAATTTACTGTCGTCCCTATCTAATTTGAAAATTTTGAATATATGTAACCCAAAAGAAGCAGTGAATCTGTTCGGTACGTCCATATATAATTTTTGGTCCTTTTCAGGTACATAAGTATATGTCTTGTCATAGTTCATCATTCTTGTTTCGGGTAACCTTGATATTCATTGACCATGCTATTGGCAAAACATATATTCGATCTCGTGCATAGAATTCCTTATTCGCCGAAGCAAAAGGAACCGCTTTTATCTCCTTTATCTTCTTTTGTATCTTAAGACACATTTTCTTAGATAAAGTCACATGCTAAAACAATTAGGGATTGTATCATTTCATGAAGCTTGAAACAAGCATAACTTCCTTTCTTGTGATCCATATTACCGTGATCAAATGGATATATTTTGCTTTTCTTAAGTCCTTCATTTCATGCTACTTTATTAACCATACCCATACGCCCGACAATACTCTTTCATTTTCTCCAATGATCAATATATCATTTGCATACAGTACAAGAAACACCGTCACGTTTCCGTCACTCTTTTCAATACACAAGAGACATACGCGCATTGAATAAAGCCATATGTCTGGATTTTCTCATCAAAAGGATGTTTCATGATCTTGAAGCTTGCTTTAGTCCATCGATGGACACCTTTAAGCTTACAGACAAAATGCTCTTAGCCCTTTGCAATGAATCACTCTAGTTGTTTCACATAGATGTTTTCCTCAAGACTTCCATTCAGGAAAGTTGTCTTGACATCTATTTTTTATAACTCATAATTCAATATAAGTAGCAACAAATAAAAGAATTCGGATCGACTTAGGCATAGCTACAGGCAAAAAGGTTTACTCATAATCGAATCCTTTCTTTCTGAGTATACCTTTTCACAACAAGCCTTGCTTCCAAGGTTTTCACCTTACCGTATGATCCTCTTTTATTTTGCATGACCATTTCCAACGGCCTTTACACCATATAGTGGTCATACAGGCTCCCAGATCTAATTTAAAATCCCTGGATTCTATTTCATAAATCATTGCAACTTGCTAAGATATCGTATGTTTATCTTGTAGTGCTTCGTCGTATCCGTGGTTCAATTCCATGTTTACTAGGGACCAAGTCTCATGACTTTCCTAAAACATATATATATCAGGTTGCAAAACAACATTCCCACTATGACAAGGCACTACATGCAATTGTGTATCAGACATGTCACGCGATGCAGTTTACTTGTGGTATTTCATCTTGTACAATTGGTACTATCACTTTGTGTTTTTCCTCTCACTTCCTTTAGAACAACTTATACATGGGTAGGTGATTTATTTCATAGTCCTTTTCGAAAAATCTAGTGTTTGTGTTAACAATCACCCTTCGACCTTTTGGCTAAATAAATCGTCACCCTCTATTTTTCTAGAATATCCCACAAATAGACAAACGTTATACGATATGTTGTTTCTAGGGCATATCCATAAAATGAATTTTGTAATTCCAAATAATTCATCATCTATCTAATCATTTCCATAAGACTTCTCTTATTTAAGAGTGTACAAATTGTCCACCAACGTACCACAACAGATTACAGCTCCATCCTTCATCATAATGACCGTGTCATATAAATAAAATGGAGTATCCATCCGTAAATGCATAGAAATTGAAATGATATTCTTTCTATGAAAAACGTACATAAAGATAATTTTTCATAATCAAACATTGATTCATATCGTGAGATAAAAAAATAACTCCCACTGCAACAGCCACTACTCTCGTAGTATTACCCATGTACATAACAATCTTATCATCACTTAGTTGCGGGCTTTTAGTGATTCCAGTATCTACACACAATGTGTCAGTAGATGTCATCACTAATCATGCTTCAACGACCAGTGAATGAAATACTAACCTTGTTCACATCTTGATGAAAATGGATTTCCTTTGCCACATGTTTTGTCAGAAGTTCCTCACCAAATACAACCTCTCGTATTTCAGGTAGAACTTACTCAAAACATCCAGGAAAATTATGGAGAATAAAATTGACCTAGGTTTCCCCTTCAAGTAAATATGTTTCTTATAGTAAACAATGACCTAGATAAAACCATTTGAAAATTCAAAGAATCATAAATAAATACACCAATCAAATCTTCGAATTTATCCATTATATTGGTTCCCTCAAAACAATATAAAAATAAAATTCACCAACATCTCAAGTACCGTGAGTTTGCAAGCCACGATAGTGAGGACGTTTACAAACCCGAACATTTACAAGAGAAGGTTTTACCCATTAATTTCAAATGAAATAATTAATAGTCGGTTCCTCTTTAGCCATGCAAATAAAAGCAGTAACTCCGATGGGGAGGATACTTATTATTTGACCCCAAGTCCGCGGCCCAAGCTTATGTGCCTTACAAATAGAGAAGTACACACGCGCTCGGATAACTTCCTATAGATATCAATTAAAAGTTTATTCCAGTGAATCGCATATAAACTCATTAGATGGGGAGGAAGGTCTATGCCAACACGCAAGTTCATGCACATCACATTACAAACAATAATTATATAATGAAGTCTGTACCAGTGATCCGTGAATAAACTCATCCGATAGGGAGGAAGGTCTATGTCAGCACGCAAGTTTACTCACATCACTTACAAACAAATAATGTAGGCTGCGGGAATTATTTACCAATCCCCTCTCCCACTTAGTAATTTAAAACCGAGGGTTTTTATATGCATATAATATTCAAAATAAAATTCGCAACCTAGCATGCTCCTATTACAGCACATAAGGTAGTAAATCACAGAGAATCATGCATAGCATATATAACAATAATTAGATAATTAAATCAATTATTATAACAGTTATATATTGGTGAATTCAATTATTCACCACCGAGCACGAATTCGGGCAACTGCGACTATGTGGGGTTCGACCTCCCTGGTGAGGTCGTAGGGATCGACTTGCCTAACTAGGTCACGGGGTTCGGGGCAGCACCCTGAAACCTAAACGAAAATCCAAAAGAATCTTATGTAGAATATTCCTCTAATTCCTTTCCTCCAACCTGCTCCACCACTCCGGCACCCTGCCCGACAACCCATCCATTGTGTATCATAATAGGCTCACAGTGCGTATGTCTCGATGATCCATGAAATCATCCCTGCGTCAATCAGCCTTACATCATGCCCGGTGTTGCACCCTCCACGCTCGACAGCACGCTTGGTGCTGAGCCCATCTGCTTGTCAGCCTGCCCGGCAAGGGGCATCAGCACCCATTTATGAGATTACACACTCGATAATTTGCTGAATTTGCTCGAAGCCATGCTTCTGCGCTCGCCAGCACACTCGGTGATTTGCCCACCAAAGATTTCGTCCAGCGCCATCGTGCGACCAACATGCTTTAATCACGCACCATTGTGTGCCATCGCACGGAAGTGCGCCCAACTTCAGCCCAGAACATCTCCTGACTTTTTTGGAATCACCGCCTGTTGCCTTGTCCCCGCCGACTCGACCCAAACAATACGGGACACGCTCGGATAGTCTTGTGACTCGCCCAAAATTCTGCAGGCCTGATAGACAACAAAGCAGACTCATCCGACCATAATGGAGACTTGCCCCGGAACCAGTGATGGCTCGTTCGAAACTTCATGTAGACCCACTCGAACGCAGGTGAAACCCGATCGGTAACAGTGAAGACCCCACTGGAATGATGCATGGCCCGCATGGAAATACCATCACACCCACTTGCATCTCCTTCAGGCCTCCCAGAAACTGCACAGACCCACCAGGAACCACTGGTAGACTTGCCTCCAGATTTTGGCCTACTACCGTCCGACATGAGCGTCTGCCATCACGTCACGTCTATCCACCAGAGATCGCCTTTGTCCGCCGTGCAATCCCGCCAGCGTTCATCATGTCACCGCTCACGCTATCCAGATAGACCACAAGCCTTCGGCATCGCATCTCTGCCATGGATAGATGCACGGAATCGTGGCACCAGCGCTTAAGTCGACGTAGACTTCTGGTAACTGCACATTTTACCGTGCAGTCGTCTGCCCACCGTGCCATCAGCGAACCCCACCGCACTACCATGCCATCTTCACCAACCACGATGCTGTCACGATGATCAATTCTGTCACCGGCCACCCACGTTTAAACATGGTGCCACCGCTGTTTAGTCTCGCTAACAACCATCGTCAGCCATGTCACGATGTCGTGCCACCATCACCATACCAATGCAAGCCACACACGTTCATCACATCATGAGGTGTTTGTGTGTATGTGTCCAATTAGGGTTTCCAACAATAATCAAGTTCTAAACTCTAATCACAGATGGCACATAAACCCTAGCCTAACGTTTCATGCTTCATCACGAAATCGAAGCTCTGATACCAATTGTTGGCATTCGATCATTTGGTTAATGTGAACCGTTAGGGTTTCATACGTTTCTAACAATCAGCGAATGCATGAAAATAAGAAACATATTGCCTTTCACCAGGGTATGTTGGAGAAGATGAATTCTCACCGACATCCTATGTAGCCTCACTGTTTTGGGCATAACTCCCTCGTTTAATCTCAAATTTGAGTGATCTACATGCCAAAACAATCCACTATTCATTAGCTTTCCGTCAGTGTATCACACGTTGAATTCTGACATCTGTATGATTTTATAAAAATCATGCTAGTTGGCGGACAACATCAGTAAACAACTTTCCAGTCTTCTGCTGTATTCCCAAGTCTAATCTCGACGTCGTGTGGGCAATCTTCCTCGAGATCTTCTCAATCTTCTGTTCCATCTACCCTCTTCAAGTGTTAGGGGGTTAGAACAGCTGAGATGACTTATATATGGGCTACAACATGGACCAGGAGAAGAAATTAGATTTGGGCCTCCATTGGGCTAAAATATTCAAGCTTAGCCCAAAGCTTAACTTAATTCTAATAATAATAATATATTCCACTAAAATATTATTACTGTACTACCGTTCTAATCCCATAATTACGTTATGGGCTCCTTCTTATTATGAGCCCGTTAGTTTCCCCATATTTAAAATATACAATGTCCATTAATTAATTAAGTTACTGACAACTCCATTAATTAATATCTCATCCGAGAGTAGTACCGCTCAACCTCATTAACATGTAGAAATAAATCCAGCTGCAGGGTTTACATGATACTCCATATGAGCTCCTCAAGGGGACATCATCAACCTATAACGGACACGGATTCCTTCTACAATCAACAGCACACCATAGAGACAGCACTATCTCCCAACTCACTGAGTTTATTGATTTAATTACATGTAAATCTCACCCATTGATGAATCAAAGAAATACATACTGCCTTACATGTCGAGGTTTTTGTATAAGGATTAAGAGCACGAACATCCATAATAACAGAGATCAAGTTCTCCTATATAGTTAGTATAAATCGAATGAATTCATGTGGTCCTGCTCAATACACACAAAGTGCACTAATGTGATTCTACAGTCAAGACAAACTACTATAAAATCACACTACAACCATCCATATAGAGAGTCCCTGACTATCCCGGTTGTGAGCATCTGTTTATACTTTATAAGAAAACTGATAATATGATCTTTTGGGTGTTGTCGCAAAACATATTATCTATAGTATATAGTAAGTGGACTATTACATCGTACATATAAGTAAATTATAAGACGCAATCATTTGATCACATGATTCTTATTTCAAATAAATTGTTAAAACATTGTTCATACTAGCTAGACTTTTAGTATAAATCCATCAGAGACGTGGCGTACGATGTGAATTGATGGCACGAGTCATGCCATTGGATGGCGCGACTAGATGGCACGAGTCATGCCAGCTGGAGTGCAGCATGAGAAACATGATTCGTGCAGACGGGCATACGGTGTTGGTGCTGTTTGGCTTGTCGACTGGCAGGCGTAATCGGCACAAGTCATGTGGGCTTACGACACGATTGGCCGGATAGTCGCATGACTTGTTGGGTTCGATGGCACAACTGGAGTGGCAGCAGCCGGTGTCACTGCTTGCCGAAGGTGTGTTGCAGTGATGAGACAAGGTAATTCTACTCAGGGAAGAACACAACCATAGGCCGGTAGAAATGAGGGTCGTCGGGGACTTACGCACAAGTCATGCTTGTAAGTCGCACGACTGACAAAGATTGCGGGGCCCAGAAACGAGTGGCAATTTTATGGAACATACCTTTGAAGTATTGACTACTTTCCCTTTGAGACAAGTGCTCCAGAGACTAGATGCATTGGGGAGAATGCTTAAGTAGTCTGTAGAATTTGAACAGTTTGACATGGTGTCCTTTCTGAGGAACGGAGTCAATGGACTGGTTATGACAGAATTCGTAGTAGAGCTAACATTTCCCATCCCAACCACTGAAGGGAGAAGGAAATCTTGGGTCATGCATGTGGATGGATCCTCCACGGTGTTAGCATCTAGAGCCGGGATCATCATCCAAACTCGCTCAGGAGAAACCTTCTCCACAGCTGTCAGGTTCGATTTTTAGGATATTAACAACAAAGCTGAGTACGATGCTCTATTAAACGGCCTCAGAATGGCACGCGTCATGGGAGCTAATGAGCTGATGATATATAGTGATTCACAATTGGTGGTGAATCAGGTGAGAGGAGAGTACGAAGCAAAGGAGGAACAGATGAGTAATTATCGGGGATTGGTAAAAGGCATGGTGCGTAAGTTCAAGCATGTATTTCTAAAATGCATCGATAGAAGGGAAAATATGAGGGGCCAATGCCTTGGAAAAATTGGCCACGACATCTAATGCGGAAGAATTGAACAACATTAATATAGTGAGGCAGGAGAAGCCGTCGAACACGGCTATCTGGGCCTTAAATGACCAACCCTCTGAAGAGTCTTGGATGACTTCGATTAAGAAGTATTTAAAGATAGGAGAGGTTCCATCTGATAAGGATAAAGCTCGGAAACTACGATTGAGGTCGGCGAGGTATGTGCTCCTTGAAGGGAAGATGTATAAGAGGGGGAACTCATCCCTATTGCTAAAATGTTTAGAGCCCGGAGAGGCTAGCTATGTGCTGGAAAAGATACATCAGGAAATATGTGGGAATCGTACCAGAGGTATAGCTTTGGCACACAAAGTGATTCGGCAAGGATACTTTTGGCCATCATTAAAAAGGAACGCCACGCAGTACGCTAGGGCCCATGCTACATGCAAAAGATTAGCACCTATCACCAGGACACCATCTAAGCAATTAACTTTGGTGTTCAGCCCTTGGCCTTTCTCCAAGTGGGGAATTGATTTGATTGGCCCACTACCAATAGGAAAAGGAGGGGTAAAATTTGCCATAGTAGTTGTGGATAATTTCACAAAGTGGAAGGAAGCTGAAGCCTTGGCAACTATGATGAAGGCCAGAGTAGAAAAGTTCATATGGGAAAGTATTGTATGCCACTTTGGTATACTGTACGTGATTGTCATGGGTAACAGAAAGCAATTCGACAACACCAGGATAAAGAAATTTTTTGAGAATTTGAATATCAAATAGCGGTCCTCCACACCTTATTACCAACAATCACACAGCCAAAAGGAAGCAGTCAAGAAGATAATCAAATCACACCCTCAAAGCAAGGTTGGAAGGATTGGACGGAAGCTGGGAAGATGAACTGGAAGGAGTGTTGTGGTCGTACAGAACGACCACAAGAACTTCTACTGGCGAGACATCATTTTCGATGGCTTTCGGCTCTGAGTCTGTGATCCCAGTAGAAATAGAAAAACTGAGCTAGAGACTAATGAATCACAAGGAAGAAGAGAATGATAAATTTATTCAAGTGGAGCTAGACTTGTTGGAGAAAAGATGGTTAAGAGCACAAATGCACAATGCGATGTACAAACAAAGAGCAAAGAAGTTCTACAACTCTAGGGTCAAGCTGAGATATTTTAAAGAGGGCGACCTAGTACTCCAGAAGGTTCTAGGTCCAGTCACACACATCAATGGGCAAAACTAGAAAGGCTCATATCGTATTAAGAGGATATTGGAGAAAGGAGCATACGAATTGTAAGAAGTCGATGGAAAGAAGGTTCCGCATCCATGGAACATCCAACACTTGAAGAGGTACTACCAATGAGCCATGAGGCCGCCAATGAGGTTGGTGGAATCTCCTTTTAACATTTTTAAATCAAGACAATAGGCCATGTTAAGGAAAACCATGCTTTATTGCTTTAGAGAAATTAAGGCATTAGGCCAAACTAGGAGAAATTGTGTAATTGGAATGTATGATGAGAATGCATGAAATTTTATATTATGGAAAGTATGGAGTTCTAATTTATTGAACTGTGGTATCCAAATTTGGATAATATTTTACACAATTCATGTTGTGTAGACTGTGGAAAACAAAGGAAATACAGAATTCATATGGGTATTTTTAAAAAAAACAGAAAAAAGAAATGATATTGATAATCGGGAGATGAGTTTCCACAACTTATGGAAAGTAGGCTAAGGAGGATTCATGAAAAATATATGAAAATCATATGGTTAGAGATCTTTAATAAAATTGGTATCAGAATTCGTGGAAAATTATGGAATGGCTATTTGTGGAAAACTATGGTGTAGGAATTTATGGAAATTAGGTTATCGGAATTTATTGGAAATTACGATATCAATATTGGAATTTGTGGAAAACTGTGGCATAGGAATTAATGCAAATTAGGTTATCAGAATTTATTAGAAATTATGATATTGGTGTCGGAATTTGTGGAAAACTATGGTGCAAAAATTTACGGAAACCAGGTTATCAAAGCTTATGGAAATCATGTTATAAGAATTTATGGAAAATCACGTCTATTGGAAAAGTGGGAATCATGGTATGGGAGACAACGCGAAACCAAAACAAGGGAGTAACAGATAAGTATAGTCTCAGGATACCAACAAATCTCATACCTCAACAGAAACCAAAGAGGATTATATCATCAGGCAATCAAAGAAAATCAGAGTATCGAAGTTTAAAGAGAAATCACAGAATCAGAACACATAGAGAATCACTTCATGTGAAAGGATTATACGAGAACACGTACCACCAGTATGTAGATACAACAAGAAATTTCATAAAGATAAATAAAGAAACGCGGATCATCAACAACAAACACTTCTAAAAATGCAAAGATCAACATACGAACATCATGGCAAAGCATACATTTCATCTGTTTTGTCGGCACGGCCGATCACATTAAACATCATCAATAAGTAGGTTCAAAAGCATATAAACATCCATACTTAAAGGAACAGGGAAGGAGTAGAATCAAAATTCAGGATTACAAATCACCCAAACGAACCAATTTTTAACAGACAAGGAGATTGGGGAATGGAGAAGGAGTCCACCTTTGGAGGGTTCAGCAAGATTAAGCATCAATCCCTTTTACGGCTACTCATGTATTGGAAGAAACTAGCCATCTTGTCTTCCATCTCCTTCAATTGAGCTTAGGCTTGGACTGCTCTCTTCTCGGTAGTTCGGGGATTTGCCACAGGACCTTTAAGCGCTCTGACACAAGCTTTGATGAGAGTGGAAATTCATGTATTTTTTGGTCCAATTTGATACCTCTTTGAGTATTTTAATTGCTATTATTTTCACAAATCGAATGATTATTAACTAAAAGGTGCTTGAGAGGTTTTTTGGTGATTTGATAGGAAAAGGATAAGAAAATGCAAAATTGGAATGAAGGGTGATTTGTGCAACATGCAAAAAACAAAGGATCACTTTGCATAATTTTTCTGTATTTATGCGAAAGTCCAAACTGGACGAGTGATACATGGTTGGAAATATATAGATGAGAGGTTCGTGTTAGCGCAAGAATTGCTTAAATCGGAATTCAGATGAAGAAGTTATGCTCAAAAGCATGAGGTCACGCAGCTGCAGGCGAGAATCCAAAAATTCACGAAAATTACTCTTTTTTCCTTATTTTCTTGGTGACCAAGTTATTTTCTAATTACACATCCCTCCATATCTTCCATAATTATATTTTTCCTGATTTTTCAAGATCCAACTTCCTTTTACACCTTATCTTATTCCATTCTCACACCTATATATACTCAATTCTCATCCTCATATAAAGGTGTGGAGAAACCGCATAATCTACCAACACCACATCACCTAGGGTTTCAAACCATAATCCACCATATCCGCCTTTCATCTTCTACCCATCATCCGCCATCCACCATCCACCATCTGGAGAGGATTCAAGAGAGTATTCATCTACTTGATCGGAGACGAGAATTCTGGAGAGGACGGAGTTGAAGAAGGAGAACTGAACAAATAAGTTTTTTTCTTTACTTTATTCTTTCTTGACACGACCCATCTTACATAACTTATAATTCAAATACTAATTAACATAAACATCATCATTATAAAAACCTGCATATAATTCTTTTCCTCACAATATATTTATAACCAAAACCATCACACCAGTTCAACATACGTTACTGGTTTTTGACAACACTTCAAAGTGAAGAAGCTCATGAATATACAGTTAGTAAAGGTTTTATGGAGGAACCAGTTAGTTGAGGAGGCTACTTGGGAAGAGAGGATGAGATGATGGCTAAGTATCTAGACCTCTTCAGGTAAGTAAATTTCGATTACGAAATTTTTATAAGGTGGGGAGGATGTGATACCCGAGCTTCTCACTACTCATGTGCCAATATAATTTAATTTGTGATATGTGCATTTTGTAATTATATGATAATTATGTGACAATTCTGTGGCATTTATGTGATAATTGCTTCTACATTTTATCTATCGTTACATTTTATTTGAGACATCCGTGATAAAAATGGTGACAATACGAGAACATATATATATGTGCATAAATATTTACGTGCATTAATTAGAATATATAATTAAATTGTTTTATGTGTATATAATATTTCTTAATTATTAAGTATTACACGTGTTCTCGTAATAATAATTGTTGTAAGAAAATATACACGTATGTGTTTTAATTTGTAAATGTATTATATATTAGCTATTAAGTATTGCACTTATATTCGTAATGGATAATAATAATAATTATTATATATAAAATATATTTACTATAAGTAGTAATTACTATAAATAGCAATTACTATTTATAGTAAGTAGTATAGTAAATGGACATGGGCGGTGGAACAAAGCCCTATACTCATATATATAAACCCCTTATGTGGTCGATTTGAAGGGGGTAACTGATCAAACGAGAAAAAAAAGAGAATAGGTTTGGCGGTGGATTAGTCAATACGCCTTCCACCCCACGTTCCTATATATATATTCGCCCTTTCACTTTTGGGTGAGTTGAAAACGGAAACCGAAGAAAAAAAGAGAAAGAATGTGAAGAGATAGAGAAGAGGAAGGAAGAGAGGAGGACGGGAAGACGTGCGTTGTCGGAACGGAAAGATAGGAGATTAGTTATCGCTCTTCACGAAGTCTATAGTATTATTGTTATTGTCGAAATCCAGATAAGTAGAAGTCCAACTATAACGCATAAACATGTTGTGTGAACTATTTGTGATTAATGTGTGGCAATTATGTTATGGATTACTTGTGATTAGTTTAATTACGTTATGAATTATTTGTGATTTATATGTGATATAAGTTGCAGATTTATGTGGTTTGAGATATTATCATTGTTTTATATTTGTTAGTCTATGTGATCAAAGATTGTTCTATTTATGGATCTGTGTGATTTTAGATGAAATAATTATTCTATTTAATTAAATGTTAATATTAATGTCTTAATTAATATGTGATGCATTCTAGTTTCTCCTACTTGCATACCATGCATAATCATGAAAAATGTTTTACCCAAAATTAATAAGATATTAATGGTGTGTGCGGCCACTATATATGCACTGAGTGGCGGAATGGGTGACCTAGGAAGGAGCAACCTGAGGAAATCCAGAGTAGGCTACCAAGAGTGGGCCACCGTCTTGAATTATTGTGAGAGAGAGTGGTGTTCAGTGAGGGGACTTCCGAGCAGTAGGGGGTCAATTGGTGATGGACCCTAGCAGGCTGTAAGGAAAGGTGGATGATCAGATTGCACCACATGGGACTCTGTGGAGGGAGATAATTCTTGGTGGCGGGACAAGTGACGAGTGAAAGGAAGCTTGTTGGGCCACGAGATGATAGTATTCATAGCAGTTCCATATTTATATTGTGAAATTGATAAATAGAGTGATGAACTCATTTCCAGTGCATATCATAAGTGTGTTGTGGGGATCCCGTAACGTGAATATTTTTCAAAATAAAATAAACCAACTAGAAAGACTACGACATAGGCGATAGAAAAATAAATGCATTTTCATGCTGGCGATAGAAAAATAAATGCATTTTCATGCACTGGCATGTATGATTTCTACATACTAAGATTTTTGTCTCACTAGTTTATGCATTGTAGGTAAGCCTGTGGATGATTGATTTTTGTAATGTGATTGGGCATGTTGTGGAGCTCCTACAGGGTTTTGAGCGGATGCACATAGATGACGACCTGTTGGGCTAGACCGTGGGTTTATTTTATTTCCGCTGATGTTTTGTTGTTGTAATATAATAAGTACAATTGTGACAAGTTTGTGTGGATTGATATGGTGTCAGCAATTGGTGATGTATGTAGACTATAATTTCCGTTATGAATATATTATGTGAGAATAAAAAGTACATGCAGTTTTATAATGATGATGTTTGTGTTAATTAGTATTTGATTTATAAGTTATGTAAGGTGATACTTATTATATTATATAATAAAATATCAGCGGAAACAAAATAACCCATGGTCTAGCCCAACAGGTCATCTTCTATGTACATGTGTTCAAAACCCTGAAGGAGATCCACAGCTTGCACAACACACCACATACTCAATCATCATCAAGCTCACCTACAATGCATAAACTAGTGAGACAAAATCTCAGTAAGTAGAAATCATGCATGTCAGTGCATGAAAATGCATTTATTTTTTTATCGCCTATTTCCTAGTCTTTCTAATTGGACTCTTTAATTTTGAAAATTGTTCACGTTGCGGGATCCCCATGACACACTTATGATATACACCCCAAATGAGCTCAATGGGGATGATTTTTCTAAATCCCGAATATGTGCCAAGAACGATTTTTTCGAACTCTGGCAGAGTGTTGAGGACGATTTTTCCGAACCCCGAATAAAGTACTTGGAACAATTTTTTCGAACCAGAATAAAGTTTCAGGACTAATTTATCTGAACCCTAATAGAGATGCATATATAGTGGCCGTACACACCATTAGTATCTTATTAATTTTGAGGAAAACACATTTCATGATTAAGCATGGTTTGCAATCAGAGCAATTAAATATGCATCATAAACCATATACGACATCAATATCAACATTTAATCACAATAAAACAATAACTTAACTTCAATTCACACAGATCAACTTCTGGAATAAAAACTTCACCTCAATCCCATAGATTAATATATAGAATAACCACTTCACCTAGGATCACACGGATCCCTTTTTGGAATAACAACTTCATCTCGGATCACACAGATCCTTATAACCAATATCTTCTCAAGTCACACAAATATATTTTCAACAGTTTCCAATCACACAAATCTATATAGGACAATGATATTATTTCAAATCATATAGATCCACAACTTATATCACAAATAAACCACAAACAATTCATACAATAACATGTTTATGCATTGTAGTTAGACCTCTACATACCTACACTCCAAATAGTGATAGTACTATAGACCTTGTGAAGAACTATAACTAATCTCCTCTTCTTATTCCGGCACGAACCCTTCCCTCTCTTCTCTTCTCTCTCTCTCTCTCTTTCTCTCTCTCTTTTTTTTAATTGCAGATTGCTCTCGACTGCTTCAGTATAGGGTTATCAACCACCAATTTCTCCTTCTCTCTCTCTATATATATATATATATATATATATATATATATATTGTTATTATCCATTACGAATATACGTGCAATACTTAATAGCTAAAATATAACACGTACATGTACATTTTTTTACCACTATTATTATTACGCGAACACATGTGATATTTAATAATTAAGAAATAATATATTTATACACATTAAATAATTTACTCATATATCCAAATTAATGCACGTAAATATTTATACACATATTTATTCACATAATGTTACTATTTTTTGTCTCAGATGTCTTAAATAAAATGTAAAAATAAGTAAAATGTAAAAACAATTGTCACATAATTGCTACATTATTATCACATAAATATAAAATGCACATAACACAAATTAAATTATATTGGCACATGAGTAGTGAGAAGCTCGGGTATCACATCCTCCCCACCTTATAAAAATTTCTTCCTCGAAATTTACTTACCTGAAGAGTTCTGGATACTTAGCCATCATCTCATCCTCTCTTTCCCAAGTAGCCTCCTCAATTAACTGGCTCCTCTATAACACCTTTACTAATGGTATCTCTTTATTTATGAGCTTCTTCACTTCTCACCGTAAAATCTCAACTGATATCTCTTCATAACTCAAATCTTCTCTCAACTATACCGGTTCTTGCCTGAGAACATGGATGGATTCGGAACATACTTCCTCAACACAGACACATGAAATACGTCATGTACTCTAGACATCGATGCTGGTAACTCCAACTTATATGCAACATTTCTAATTCTCTCAATGATAGTAAATGGACCAACATATCATGGACTGGGTTTCCCTTTCATTCCAAATCGCATTATCCCTTTCATTGGAGATAATTTCAAGAATACCTGATCACCCACCTCAAATTCCAACTCTCTTCTCTGTTTGTCAGCATAACTTTTCTGTCTATCTTGGGCAACTTTCATATTCTCTCTAATCAGTGTTAGAGCTTATGTCATTTCACGAATCAAGTCTGGACCCAGAAGCTTCCTCTCTCCAACTTCATCCTAATGTACTGGAGATCTACACTTTCTCCCGTACAATTCTTCATATGGTCCGATCCCGATACAAGACTGATAACTGTTGTTGTACGAGAACTCTATCAAAGGCAAAAATTTACTCCACTGACCCTGAAAATCCAACACACATGCTCTTAGCATATCCTCCAAAATTTGTGTCATACGTTCCGATTGACCATCAGTTTGTGAATGGAATACTATGCTAAAAGATAACTGTGTCCCCAACGCCTTATGCAAACACTTCCAAAAGCAGAAAATAATCTCGTATCTATGTCTGACACAATGGTAAGTGGTACTCCATGAAGTCTGACAATCTCTTGAATATACGATTGTGCATAGCGATTTTTAGAATACGAAGAATAAACAGGAAGAAAATGAGATGACTTCGTCAAACGATCCATAATAACCCAAATGGCATCGTGACCTTTTACTGTATTTGGTAGCCCGATAATAAAATCCATAGTGATATTATCCCACTTTCACTCTGGAATAAATAAAGGCTGTAAAGTTCCTGCTGGTCTCTGATGCTCGGCTTTAACCTGCTGATAAGTCAAACATTGCTCCACGTATTGAATGACATCTCTCTTCATCCCTGGCCACCAATAATGTGACTTCCAATCTCTATACATCTTAGTAGCTCACGGATGTACAAAGTATGGTGTTGAATGAGCTTCTGCCATTACTTCCTTCTGAACATCATCCACTTTAGGTAGACATAATCGACCTCTATAACGAATCACGCCGTCATCTCTTAATTGGAAATCTGAAGATTTTCCAGAGCTGATATCTTTCCTTATCTTGTTGAACAATTTATCCACCTCTTGTCCCTGTCAAATCTTATCCATCAAAGTTGGTCAAAGTGACAAAGCTACCATCGTTGCTTCCAACGATCCTTCATGAATGATCTCCACATCCATCCTTTGCAAGTCAAATAACTCTGGTTTATGATTTATGGTCATAGTAGCTACACCATATTGCCTTTCGGCTCAATGCATCGGCAACCACATTGGCTTTACCCGGATGATAATTGATAACACAGTTGTAGTCCTTTACCAGTTCCAGCCATCTTCTCTGCCTCAGGTTCAACTCTTTCTGAGTGAAGAAGTACTTCAATCTCTTATGATCAGTGTAGATCTCACAAAGTTCCCCATACAGATAATGCCTCCAAATCTTGAGTGCAAACACCCCTGCAGCAAACTCCAAATCATGAGTTGGGTAGTTCTTCTCGTACTCCCTTAATTGTCTGGATGCATATGTTATCACTTTCCCATTCTGCATTAATACACATCCAAGACCATTTTTTGAAGTATCACTATAAACCTTGAAGTTTCCTGTCTCCATAGAAATAGTTAAGATCGGTGCTAATGTTAACCGTCTCTTCAATTTCTGAAAACTCTGTTTACATGCCTCCGTCCATGTGAACCTCACATTCTTCCTAGTCAATTGTGTTAATGGTGAAGCGATCTTAGAAAATCCTTCAACAAACCTTCGATAATATCCCGCCAATCTAAGAAAACTACAGACCTCAGTGGGATTTTAGGGTTGTGGTTAATCATGGATTGCTTTTACTTTATTTGGGTCCACTGAAATTCCTTCTCCCTATACCATGTGTCCCAAGAAAACAACTTAGTCAATCCAGAACTCACACTTTTTGAACTTCACATATAACTGCTTTTCCTTCAGAATCTCTAACACCTTTCTCAAGTGCAGAGTATGATCCTCCTTATTCTTAGAGTAAATCAAAATATCATTGATAAACACAATAATGAACTTATCGAGAAAGTCCTGAAATACTCTATTCATCAAATCCATAAATGTTGCTGGAGCATTCGTCAAACCGAACGACATTACCAAAAACTCATAATGTCCATACCTTGTACTGAATGCAGTCTTTGGAATACTCTCTTCCTTAATCTTCAACTGATGATACCACGACCGTAAATCATTCTTTGAAAAGATAGCTGCTCCCTGTAGTTGATCGAACAAATCATCAATGCTAGACAATGGATACTTATTCTTGACTGTAACTTTGTTGAGCTCTCGGTAATTGATGCACATACTCAATGTTCTATCCTTCTTACGAACGAAAAGAACTGGTGCTCCCCAAGGTGAGAAACTAGGTTGGATGAATCTTTTGTCTAGCAACTCTTGCAGCTGTATCTTCAATTCCTTCACTTCAGCTGGTGCCATTCTGTATGGCACTTTAGATATAGGAGTAGTTCCTGGTTGTAGCTCAATAACAAATTCTATTTCCCGGTCTGGTGGAAAACCTGGAAGATCTTCTGGAAATACCTCCGGGTGTTCCCGAACTACTGGTACATCATTAAGAACTAGACACTGCTGTCCCTCAATATTCATCAAACTCACCAGATACCCTTTACAACCACTTTTCAATAACCACTGTGCTTTTGCCGCTGATATCACTGGAAATCTGAAGTTCTTCTTGATACTAGCAAAAGTGAATGGTTCTCCCCCCAATGGCTGAAAAGTTACTCTTCTTCTGACAATCTATTGTGTACCGTACTTTGACAGACAATCCATGCAAAATATGATATCATAATCATTCATACTTAACACAATCAAATCAGAAAGGAGTTGTCTTCCTTCAATAGGAATAACACAGCCTTGAAGAAGTTGATTGGTTTTCTTTGATTCACGGAAGGTATCATCACTTCATAATTAGCTTCTATCAAGTTAGATTTCTACCCAACTTCCTCACATACTCAGTGGATACAAATTAATGTGTTTCTCCAAAATCAAATAGCACATATGTAGAAGTGCCAAAAATAGAAAACTTACCTGTGACAACTGAGGGATTCGTATCTGCCTCCTCCCGCGTCAAAGTGTACACCCTAGCTGGAGCTCTTCCCTGCCGTCTTTGCTTCCCTTTCTTAGGACAAGTAGTAGTCACATGTCCATTCTCTCTTCATGTGTAACAAGTTTTTAGAGGAATGCGACACTCCCCACCGTGTGATCTAAGACAATTAGGACATATAGGTAGTGGCAGCGCTGGTGGCACCTTACCCTGATCGAATTTGGGATGCTTGTTTGGTTCTTCTTGTCTCTGTCCTTGCTCCACTTGAACATTTGATTTCGGCCTCTGAAATGGCATCGGCCTTATATCATCTTTCCCTAACTGCTGCACTGGTTTCTGCTAAATTTGACGTCTGATAGCCTGGGCTTGTCTGATCCTCATCTCCGCATGTTCAGCAATCTGGGCCCTTTCTACAACTTGTGAGTATGTTGCTCCATGCAGTCCCACCATATTCACATATATGAAAAGTTTATCTTAAGCCTTCCACAAAACTTTCCGCTTTTAGTGCCTCTGTACTAACCATGTGTTCTGCAATCCTCGACAACTGCTCATACTTTCGAATGTAATCTATAACTGACATGCCACCCTGCTTCAACTGTATGAATTCATTCATTTTCATTGCTCTCACTGGTGCTGTAAAGTACTTTTTTTCTAAAAAGCTCCTTAAACCTTTCCCAAGTCATAGTTGTGACATCCTTGATATTTTTAATTGTATCCCACTAGTGGCCTGCACTTCCTCGTAACATGAAAGAAGCACACAAAACTCTGTCCCCATCTAGAATTCTACTATATAGAAGCATGTTTTCCATAGTATGTAACCAATCCTTTACATCTGTGGGGTCTGCTGCATCCTCAAATATCGGAGGGCACAGCTTTCGGAACCTATCACAAACCATTTCCACATATTATACTTGACGTCTATCTTGATTAGCATTACCCTCTGGTTGTCCACCCACATCTCTCTGCTAAATCGCTCTACCAATTCCATCAATCGAGTCATCACCTCAACATGATTATTTCCTTCAGTAGATGCTGCTTGCTCAGCAGCTCTATCCCCTTCGGAACTTTCACTTGTATCCCTTACCATTTGTCTACTAACTAAGAATCCTACACCACATGGCCAATATAATTTATAAAACACATTACAGCACAATATGAAAATAACACTCACACGCAAGGCTGCGCTCCAAGGAATGAGTTCATGTACATGGATAGTCTGTAGGACCCAAACCGTGCTGAGATAACACTCTGACACGACCCACCTTACATAACTTATAATTCAAATACTAATTAACATAAACATCATCACTATAAAAACCTGCATATAATTTTTTTTCCTCACAATATATTTATAACCAACACCATCACACCAGTTCAACATACGTAACTGGTTTTTGACAATACTTCAAACCACATAAACTTGTGACAAAACTTATTATATTACATAACAAAACATCAGCGGAAATAAAATAACCCACGATCTAGCCCAACAGGTCATCATCCATGTAAATCTGCTCAAAACCCAGAAGGAGCTCCACAGCTTACACAACACACCACATACTCAATCATCATCAGGCTCACCAACAATGCATAAACTAGTGAGACAAAATCTCAGTAAGTAGAAAGCATGCATGTCAGTGCATGAAAATGCATATATTTTTCTATCGCCTATTTCCTATTCTGTCTAATTGGTCTCTTTTATTTTGAAAATTTTTCAAAATGAGCTCAATGAGCTCAATGGGGATGATTTTCCGAACCCTGAATATAGTGCGGAGAACGATATTTTCGAACCCTCGCAGAGTATTAGGGATGATTTTTCCGAACCCCGAATAAAGTACTTGGAACAATTTTTCTGAACCCAGAATAAAGTGTCGGGAATGATTTTTCTGAATCCTGACAGAGATGCATATATAGTGGCCGCACACACCATTAGTATCTTATTCATTTTTGGGAAAACGCTTTTCATGATTACGCATGGTATGCGATCAGGGCTATTAAATATGTATCATAAACCATTTACGACATTAATATCAACATTTCACAATAAAACAACAACTTAACTTCAATTCACACAGATCCACTTCAGGAATAAGAACTTCACCTCAATCCCATAGATAAATTTATAGAATAACCACTTTTCCTTGGATCACACGGATCCCTTTTTGAAATAACAACGTCATCTAGGATCACACGGATCCAATTTATTTATATATATATATATATATATTATTGTCATTATTATTATCCATTACGAATATACGTGCAATACTTAATAGCTAAAATATGACACATACGTGTACATTTAATTACCACTATTATTATTACGCGAACACGTGTGATATTTAATAATTAAGAAATAATATATTTATACACATAAAAATTTTCTCATATAATGTCACTATTTTTATCACGGATGTCTCAAATAAAATGTAAAAATAAATAAAATGTAAAAAAAATTGTCACATAATTGCCACATTATTATAACTTAATTATCAAATGCACATAACACAAATTAAATTATATTGTCACATGAGTAGTGAGAAGCTCGGGTATCACATTTCTAGTTTTTAGACTCATGGTTAATTCTTCTTCCATAGACATGGTTGTTACTTGTAACACCGTGGGCTATGTATCTTTTTGGTAGTTTAAGAGTTTTGATGGTTTAATTTATGTCTGATATTATTGTCCTAGACTTGGATTTCTTATCCTGCAGATTATTTATTTCCTTATTGAAGAAGATATTTTGAGACTTCTAATTATTGTGTTTTGAGTTTTGGCTCCTTTAATTATTCTTTACGGTATCAATGATTTATAATTAATAGGATTCTTTATTTCTGTATAATAATTGTTGTTTCCTAAGGCAGTCTAAGGGGATTGGCCTATAATTCCTAAGAGTGTTAGACAATCAATTTGAAATATTAATTACTTAGTAAAACATCATTATTAGGTAATTGGTAAGGAGACAAAAGGGGTTAATAACTACATACCTAGAAAGGCAAGTCTAGTGCTCTAACCTTTAATGGAATTTAGAATGAAGTACCTATAGAGGGAGAGAGAGTTAATTCCTTATCAATACTAGGATTTGCAGCTCATTATAAGTGTTAGATTCTACCAGATCAATGAGGTCTAACTAGGTTGAGTGATCCTCTTATAAATATCTGCAGGTAACTAATTTGGGTTTAAAATAATCTGTCACATGATTAAGCTGGATTTTCCTTAGCATTATCTGTCTCTTATCTTGGAATACTTGATTGTTTTCTCGCCAGTGTATCTTATTTATTTTGTTATTTAATAATTAATTTTCATTAACTTGAGTTTGTCTTCAAAAGAAATAGTCATATTAGATTTATTTGTCACTCTGACACTATCCCGTGGGTTTGACAATTCAACTTAGTCACACGCGCATTATAATTGATCTCTTACACTTGAGGGTGAGATTCATATTTTCTAAAAGAAAATAGCGATAAAGCTTCCATATCAACTAGGAGGGCTTGAGCTTCGGTAGCTTGAGCTCGGGCAACTAGTCTTTAAGCCTCAGCCTCGGCAAGGCGAACCTTGATATAATTAAAGGAAGCCTGCTCCACAGTCACCTCAAAACCCAACCTCTCTATTCTTCCCTGTTGCTCCTCCAAACATCTTTGTTTGTCATATACCAAAGAAGCCAACTGAGCATTCTCAATTGCCAAGATGGCCAATCTTTCTTCTAAATCAGAAGACGAGCTCTTGGCATTTTGGATCACTTGGTCAGCAAATGAATGATATTGATCTAAGGCGTACATAGAAGCTGAGACCAAAGCTACAATAGCCCTAGTAATCACCGCTAAACCAATGGAGTTAGTGGGAAGGAAGTTCAAGTCAACACCCAGACGAGTACGTTAGGAAGGAGGGAGAATGATGCCCTCAATGAATACCTGCCTTTCCCGCTCTTCATGATCGAGCTCATTGGCGATTTCTTTCCCCTTTTCACGAGCCCTCTCGGCAACCATTCTTTCAGCATCTTCATCAATGGGGAAAGATTCATTGTGATCAATAGAACTGGATGGATCAAGATTAGAAGAAACAACGGTAAGGACATTTTCAGAGGCAGGTTGGTTAGGATTGACGTCGTCCTCAGCAATCATGGGGTCAATGGGAGTTTCAACTTCGAAATTTCCAGGTGGCATATTAATAGAATTGGTACTTTTCATAGAAACGGTGGATGGAATAACACCCCTAGTAGGACCAATCATCATGTCATAATCTTCCTCCTCCTCGGAACCAGCACATGCAGATCTGCAATAAAGGAAAAACGTGATGAGTGAGAACACACTGAACGCAAAGAAACACGAAGGAAAGCGACTATCCTTTTTAATATTTTGAGATCGGAGTCAAACTCACCAGCAGAAATTGAATGACGAGGGACAAAGATGATACCAGGTTGACGAGAAGACTCGCCCCATTCATAAACACCTCACTGGCATTTTTTGAGAAGCGATGACATCGATGACCCGACAATGTTCGCAACAATAGAGATCCTGAGAGTGGCAGTAGGGGGCATGTACATGCTTTCGAGGAGGACACAGGGGATCCAAAGTCTCACCATGGGTAAACCTAGGGGGAAGATCATCATAAAGTTTAAAATCAACAGAGCTAAAAGAAATGCACTCTAATCACTTTCGCAGTCGGAAATGGAGGAATAAGAGGTATACTTAGGATCAGTCTTATCATCAAAAAAATGATAGACTTGCTTGTGACGAGCCAAAGAAGAGCAGCAATGAAAATAGTGGAGCCGAAAGGGGACAAGGCATCTCGGAGCTCGTCTGAAATAACAGAGTAGAAATAAGAAACATAGACGGAGATCTAAATTGAAAAACAAACTCAAAACCACAGACTCAAGTAAAATGGAGGATATACCGAAAGATATTGGCCTAAAGTTTACAGTCCAGCAGCAACCAGAATTGGCTCTTAGGGAAGAGGGTTAGCACGATAGGACACACCTCCTGACGATGACACTTCATACACCCTTCGGAAACTAGCACTCAGCCGGACAAACTCAGGATGGGCAGGACCTGCAAAAATGTAAAAGGTTAGAAATAGAAAGAAACAATTCAAGGTATGAAGAGAATAGGAGAGTATTATACATTTGTCAAGCAGAAAGAATCGATGACAAAAGATAACGGAGAAACAATTAATGGAAGGCGGAAACTTCCACATAACCAGAACGAAGCATGTTCCCAGCCCCTGCCAATAATGTCATGGGCTTTAATGAACCAGGGATTCTTGTGAGGAAGCATTTGATAAAACCCATCAGCGCGATCGACAGCGCTATAAAAAAGGAATTCCAACTCAAAGGGATCCCGAATGGAATGACCTAGAGCATAGAATAAAGACATCGTGGATATAAGCCTTTACCAAGAGGATGGTACCAGCTGCCCTATAGCCATAGTCCACCACTGGAGAAGCAAGCCTATAACAGGGGGAATACAAAATCGTAGCCCCACCAAGAAGAGGGAGTAGTAGAATGCAGTGCACCCAGGGGGCGACTGAGAAATACGATCGTCACTTGGGGGAATAAAGGCTTTATCAGGGTTACCATAAATTCAGTGAAACTCTTTCAAATGCTCAGGAGAAAGTTGAGAAGGTGGCACCCACTCTAGACTCTGGGCAAATTCTTGGAGGGCTATATCTCCGATAACCCGACGGCGAGGAATGTAATCCCAAGGATTTAATGGGAGGATAGCATCATCTTCAGCATCGACCAATAGAGGGACTTCGCCGGCAGCACCTTCAACTATATCACGATTATCCCTTCTCTCATTTAAAAGAATGGAATAATCATACCCGTCGTATGAAGAGGAAGTGGGTATATCCCTCAGGATCGCACGAGGCCTTCCCAGAAGGCGATTTGAACTACGGGTGCCCTGAAAAGCAGGTGGCTCAGGAGTAGAGTCGAACGTATTCATGTCATGAACATCGGTAGGAGGAGAAGTATGGCCACTAGCTATTGATTCAAAGGAAAAAGTAAGGGGCAAGAATTAGGGTTTTGCATAAAGAAAAGGGAATTAGAGGAAGTTTTCAGAAATTTTCGGGGAAGGTGGAGTAGTTATCAATATTTTGAATTTTTGAATTGCAAAAGTCGAAATATATGTTTTGATAATGAAAATCCATCGTACATCACGATGGGAAAGCCAGAATTGGAAAAGTTCAAACGGTCGGGAACGACATACCTTATGACTTCCAAGGAGTAAAAGACCCAGATGCGTCCACTTGGCATGTCACTAATTAACCCACTGAACCATGACAGAAAATGGCTGTTACATAGAAAAAGAAACAAAATTACAAAAACACCCAAGAGGTTAGTGATTACAGGACCCAAATTTGTACATAGTCAAATACATATTATTCCAAATTGAGTTGTGCTTTACACGTCCGAAAGGTAAGGAAAAAAATAATCAGTTTGGCACTGTTCACCTTTATGCATGTGTCCCCAAGTATAGGGAATCAATTATAGCTCAGTGTATGACCAAGTAAAAATATCGAACCATGACGATAATACTAGACTCACTATTTAATTATATTTTTGAATATTCTAATATAAGACAAATTTGTGTATTTAAGTGAATTAATTAAACCTTAGATGTAGAGAATAAGTACTAAAAATTATAAAATAGAAAGTTAAAATAAATATGCATGTGTTCAAGAGACAAGATAGATAACTCTAGGAAATCCAGTTTAAATTAATCAAATTAAATCTCTAGACAATTGGTTAGAATTCCTGCAGATTTTATGAAAGTAATCACTTAATTGTGTTAAATCCCTCTTGTAAAGTAAACTTAACCCATAAATTTAGTTCAAACCCTCCGATGCAGAAGAATAATTCTTACTCCCTTTCTAGGTACTTCATGCAAAATTTCATTTAAGATTAGAGCACTATACTTCCCTTTATAGGTACTTAAGAATTAATCCCCAATTCCCACCAAACAATATAAGAAACTAAATCCTCTAAAATTGTAATTAATAGATATATTAAGTGTCCAATATTAATTATTCTAATGAATAAAGATTATATGGTTAAGTCCACTTTATGCATAACAGGTTGACGAATATAATTCTTATGTAATACAAGCAATAATCATAAACATGCACAAGGTAATGACACATTCAAGAATAAGGACAGATCATATAAGATAAAAATATAAGTTTTAATTCAAAGCATTAATTAATAATAGAATAAGCATGTTGTACAAATCCTTAACCTAGTCTAGATCATCATTTCAAGAAATTCAAACCTTCATAACAAGAAAGATAAAATAAGAAAAACCCTAGGTATGTCATGATTCTCCATTCTTTCCTCCGTGACTCTAAACCTTCTCGTTCTCCTTCTCAAGTAAGCAACACTGATGAACTCTCCAGGATGAGTGAATGGGATGTAGAATCTTGATTTTGATATGGTGGCAGGGAAAGGATATGAAAAGTATGAAGGGTTGAGGAGAGTGATGAGAGTGAAAATAAGCGTGTTTTAGTATCCAATTTAAGACATTTTCGATAGGAATTGTTATCATATATTAGCACAAGTGTCTTATATTCAATATATTTGAGAAAAAAGGTGTGTTTGAGGTGTTTTAAGATCTCCCATTTGTGTAATTTTTCTGTGTTTGTGTGGAGGTCTGAATTAAACGTATAATACATTTTTGGAAACCACAGAAAAGAGGATCATTTTGGCATAAAGAACACCTCAATCGGAATCCAAACGAGAAAGTTATGATCAAAATGGTGACGTCGCGCGAGATGTGCCGAACAAAATGACTGTACCACTTTGCATGACATGTTATACATTCAAATGTTGGAGTTTTTGTAATTTCTTTATATGGTTAGAAAGCCAAGGAAGATAGGATCACATGAACTCAAGAATCACTCAAATCGAAATTTGGATGTGGAAGTTATATATGAAACGGTGAGACTGCGCAAGCTGGTTCGATGTAGTTTGACCACGGTTGCTTCATTAGAACTATCTTATATAAATACTTATTAATTAAATTGAATTCAGGTTAATAAGTAGGATAAAGAGGATAATTTCATAGTACCTATAAAGGGAGATCATATCGTTTTAGAGTACCAATCCTAGGGGGAAATAATTGATACTGATAGTATCTAGAAAGGGTGGTGAAATTATATCTCTTGCTCCAAGGTTATTCACACGTGTTATACACATGTTTTCTTGTGCCTATAGAGTAAATATGCATAGTTTAGTGATGCGTCCATATTCCACAAGGCAAAGTCGGACATTGATACACGAAAGGAAATTAACGAGTGAAACTGGATTATCCTAGAGCTACATATTCTCCATTCTTGAGTCACAATCGTATTCTTCTAGTGTTTATTTTATTTTAATTGTTATTTAATTTTATTATTTAGTTAATTAGATAATTATTCTCAAACAGAATTGGCATTCGTCTTGATTAATTTAGTTAATAATTAAATTGATAATACGCCATCCTTTGGGTTCGATATTTCACTTGGTCACTTGCTTAAGCTGCAACTGATATCCTTCATACTTGGGGATTAATTTTGCATGCAAGGAAAACGTGCATCAAGTTTTTTGCGTCATTGTCGAGGACGGCTGTTATTATTGATTTTATTATTTCTAGTTAAATCAAGATTTTTATTTTTGATTATTTAATTCTATCTAAACTTGAATTTTTTTGAGGTACTTGTGCACTAGGAAAAGGAAAGAAAAGAAAGAAACAAATAACACACTGAGCTAAAAATGGCCGGAGTAAGGCAGAATCCGGATAATGTTGCCATGCGTAAAATTTTCACAACCTATGGGATTGGCAACATGGATTTGATAGGAGCAAGGGGGGGAGATGATGATTTTGAGATACATCCCGCTCTTATTAACATGGTGGAAAAGAATCCTTTTATGGAGGTTACTTTGAAGATCTATATCAGCATCTCAAAAGATTCCTTGGTCATGCAAACACTCAAAAAGGTGCTGGAGCTAATGATAACACTAGACGGATTGCCCTTTTTATGTTCTATTTGGTTGATAGGGCAGAAGTTTGGTATGAAACTCTTAATGCCATGGATTGCACTATATGGGACCAACTACAGCAAAAGTTCTTAGAGAGATACATGATACCCTCAAGAATCTTAAGAATGAAGCAAGACATCACCCAATTTGTTATGAATCAGAGTGAGAAATTTCATGAGGCGTGGGATAAGTTCAAAGATATGCTCAGGAGGTGTCCACAGCATGGGATGACTAAAACTCAGTACATAAGTATCTTCTACTATGGATTGTATTGTGAGTCGTGTATTCTTATTGATGCATCATCAGGAGGAGCGCTATTCTCAAAGATAGCACTTGAAGTAGAAAAGTTGTTTGAAGACATCTCTATGAATTCACTTGACTGGCTTACGGAGAGAGTTAGAGGAACTTGTATAGTTGGCAAGGTAGCTCAGGTTGAACATCAAGTGGTGAAGCCAAATATGGATGATGAGATCGCCTCTAGTTTAGCTAACATCAACAAGCTACTAGAATCCCAGCAGAGGTAGATTGCAGAGTTGACACAAAGGGGTCCTATTATCCATCAGCAAGAAGTAAAGAGTGTTGAAGATACTTCAATCGATACATGGCTAAGATTGATGCAAGGGTTGATCGTCTTGAGGCTACTATGAATGCAAATCTTAGAGATTTATCTAACCAGTTGAAGGACCTTATTTTGATAATGGGGCAGATGGTGGAGAATGTGAATCAATTGACACAAATGTTGGAGAAAAGAATGTTCCCGTCTCAAGGCATAATGAACCCGAAAGAGTGCCATGCCATCACGTTAAGGTCTAGAACACAGTATGAGGGACCGATGATGATGGAAAAGATTTCAAAAGCTCCAGGAGCATGATTCAACCTCGATTCGACCAAGCCAGCAGGTCGAATCACGTCATGGAGGTATAACCAAGCACTTGGGCAACCTCCGGAACTTCCAGCTGATCTATTCAACCACGACCTTCATGGTTCGACCAACCCTATTGGTCAAACTATGGTCGAACCAACCTGTCTGCAGTACCCTATTTTTTCTGAATCACGGTTCGACCATGACACACTTGGTTCGACCAGCACTTATGGTCGAACCGAGGTCGAACCATTTCTTGCCGCACCATTTTTCATGCTGAAAGCTTTACCTGATGTTGAGGTACTTCAATACCATCCAAAGAGTATAATATTGAGCTTATAGTGGAAAAGAAGTGGGAAAGAACAAAGAGTTTGAGAGCCGAGAAGCTTAGAATGCAGATGGATAATGAAGATGTATCTTTCTCTCTTGATCAAGCAATGAAGATGCCCATGGAGACTCAATCATGCAAGAGCATAGATGTGATTTCTAACTTGTTTAATCTTGATTTTAATAGGACAGTTGATCCTGAATTTGGGTGGAAGATTAACAAGGAGGAGTCTAGACAGCCATGGGAGGAAGGTAATTTTAAGGATCATATAATTGTGACCAAGAAAGATGAGGTGTTGAGTGTAGACAAGAAGAAGGAAAGAAATTATTTGAAGGTGAGGATGCGAGACTCTCCGACGCTAAACTTGAGCGTCTGTTGGGGGCTTGCCCTTCGTTTTATTGCCTTATTATTTCTTTCGTGTGAGTGAGGATTTATTATATTTGAAGTGCTCACGTTTCGGCAATTACATCTCTTTTCAAACTTAGTTTCAACGTACGTTTTTGCTAAGTTTGGGGGTGTGATGTACTTACCTCGTCTTATGCGCACTAAGAGTAAATTTTTCCTTTCGTTGGTTGTTTGTTTGTTAGAGAGTTGACTTTTTGCGGCATATTAATATTTTTATTAGTGTTGGTATGTCAATTTTTTACAACTTACCTAATGGTTGGTGTGTCTAGTGTGTGGAGTTGATTAAATAGTCAATTATAGTTCTCCTATATCATTAATGACGAATCATGGGATGATGAGTGTGTTTGAGATTTGATGATAGAAAAAAGTAAAAGAGGGGAAAGATGAGTTCTACACTGAGGCTTTGACCTGACTGAGTTGAAAACTCAAGGAGCTCGTGCATAGGTTGAAGAAAAATCAGGTGCCCTCGTTTTCTTATTCTAATTTTTATGTGTACTTTTAATTCATGAGAGTGAAAGGATTGAGATCTTGGTTTTGTGATCCATGTGAGCTTATTTGTATAAAATTATACCTTAAATTCATATGTTTTTGAAATTGACGAAGGAAGTATACTTGAGTTATATTGTGATATGAAGTTCTATGTGTACTTGTGGGATATTACTTACCATGAAAAGTGTTCTGTTACTTGTTACAAACCCATGTGAGATTTTGAGCTTTATTAATGTTACATAATCACATGATATTTTCTTTCTGCTAAGTATCATTCTTGTGTGTGTATTCTAGAACTTGCCTCTTATCTTACTTGAAACTACACGTGTGTTAGATGATGGGAGATGATTTTAGGCCATCTTTGAATTTATGAGTCACTTAGCCAAATAATTCTCTACCGAATGATGTTTATCTGTAGTTAGCCCCATTGAGCCTAAAAACCTCATTCTTTGGCAGCCTATGAGAAATAACCACTTCGAGAATCTAAATTTTTTTTAGCCTTGATTGTCCTTCTAGAAGAGAATTAATGGTTTTTCAAAGTGTGTTAATGGAGCTTGATAACAGTTTGTGGAGGAAATGAAATTGGTGTTGAAGCAGTGATTGAGTTTGAAAATGCATCTAAGGAAAATTATGGAGTAGTGCTTAAATCTAGTACTCCATTGAATCAAACACCCTAGGGTAGTACTTAAATCTAGTACCCTATGGAGGATACGCGAGGTAGTGCCTGAAACTGGTACCTCTAGAGGAAAAAAAAAGGGTAAAATTGTTGTGCTTGAAGGAAGAAATAAAAAAAGTGAAAGAGTTGAGTTGTGCTTAATTGAAGTGATGAGGAAGAATGAAAGATCGAGAGAGACTGCAGGCTTGATTGTTCCAAGTATTGAGTCACTTATCCATATATTTCCTACCATAACAAAAGATCCAACATTACATCCAAAAGAAAAGTCCTTTTTGATCCCATTATCGAATCATACTTTTAGTGGTGGAAAGTTTGAGACTTCTGGCAAGCTTATGGTTACGCATGCACTTGAATTGAATATGAACATAAACACCTTAACCCATAAGTGTACATCTTTTACACTTGAGTGTGAGTGATATATACTTCCCGTGAGAAAATGTCAATAGAGCATTTGAATTATTGGTGATTGTCTTAATGTGTATGCTATGAATTGATTATTACATGTAATGAGAGTTGCATGACCCAAGTTGAGGACAATTGTATTTTGAATGGAGTATTTGTCATAGTTCTTGTTTCCCCGCTAATTTCTAACTCTCTCTCTCTCTCTTTATTTTTATTTTGTTGCCTTGGGACGAGCAACAGGTAAGTTTGGGGGATTGATGAGAGTGAAAATAAGTGTGTTTTAGTGTCCAATTTAACACTTTTTTTTATAGTAATTCTTATCATATATTAGCACAAGTGTCTTATATTCAATATATTTGAGAAAAAGGTGTAATTGAGGTGTTTTATTGTATTTTAGGTGGAAAAAGGATCAAAAGTGCAAAGTTGGAGAAAAGGTGCAACTTGTGTAAGAACGCTGAAAAACGCACATCCAACTTGCGTAATTTTCTGTGTTTATGTGGAGCTCTTAATTAAAGTGTGATACATGGTTGGAAAACCACCAGAGAAAGGATCGTTTGGCATAAAGAACACCTCAATCGAAATCTAAATGAGAAAGTTATGATCAAAATGGTGACGTCGCATGAGCTGTGCCGAACAGAATTGGTGTACTACTTTTCATGACTTGTTATACATTCAAATGTTGGCGTTTTTGTAATTTCTTTATAAAGATAGAAAGCCAAGGAAGAGAGGATCGCGTGAGTGCAAGAATCACTCAAATCGAAGTTCAGATGTGGAAGTTATACGCGAAACGATGAGATTGCTCAAGATGGTTCGATGTGGTTCGACCACGGTTGCTTTGGTTCGACTATCCATAAGTCGAACCAAATGCCTGCACAGCTCCAAATTCGTATTTTTATACCCCGGTGAGTGTATTTTTGTGTTTTCCAAGAAAAATCCCTTCCAAGGTCCATAAGGAGTGCTTACAAGTATAAAAGGGGATGTAGATCACATTATTATTGGTGATTGGAGGAGAACCACAACACAATCATCCTACACCCCACAAGGGGGGATCACCCACCCAACCATCATCCACATCCTTTCCTCTATCCATCCATCACTTTGAAGATTCGTCTGTGGAATTAAGAGGAGAACCAAGAAGAGGATTCAGGATGAAGAAGGACGCGACGACTCCCACATCTAGGGTTTTATTCGTTCCCTAATTTATCTTTTATTTCCCGGACATATGGTAAGATCTATCCATCACCCATGATTGTTCTTCACAACATCATGGGCTAGAACTATTTGGTTGATCTAGGGTTTTGAAAGTTTTATGAATTAATTGAACTTATGTGTGTATACTCCGTACAACACTACTTGTGGATTTATTTTATATAAGACTATGCTTTATTAATTTATGCTTAGAGTTGTTTTGTACATCATTAACTGTTATGTGGAGTCTGAATACATATCTTGGTTATTGATTGAGTGCATTCACTGCTGAACAGGATTTTATATTATGATTATAAGTGAGGGGATTCCAAAGCTTCATTAGAACTATCTTATATAAATACTTATTAATTGAATTGAATTTAGGTTAATAAGTAGGATAAAGAGGATATAGTACCTATAAAGGGAGATCATATCGTGTTAGAGTACCAATCCTAGGGGGAAATAATTGATACTGATAGTACCTAGAAAGGGGGGTGAAATTATATCACTTGCTTCAAGGTTATTCACATGTGTTATACGCATGTTTGCTTGTGTCTATAGAGTAAATATGCATAGTTTAATGATGTGTCCATATTCCACAAGGCAGAGTCGGACATTGGTACATGAAAGGAAATTAATGAGTGAAACTGGATTATCCTAGAGCTACATAGTCTCCATTCTTGAGTCACAGTCTTATTCTTCTAGTGTTTATTTTATTTTAATTGTTATTTAATTTTAGTTTTAGTTAATTAGATAATTATTCTCAAATAGAATTGCCATTCATCTTGATTAATTTAGTTAATAATTAAATTGATAATACACCGTCCTTTGGGTTCGATATTTTACTTGGTTGCTTGCTTAAGATGCAACTGATATCCTTCATACTTGGGGATTAATTTTTCGTGCAAAGAAAACACGCATCAGTAAGTTACATATAAAATTCCCAAAGTGTCTCTTTTATAGTTGAGAACTGATAAAATCCCGAATTTTGACTCAAAATTTGGCTTTTTACGTAAAACACGAACGGGATGAGAAAACGATGAAACTGGGCTTGCTAGGAAGTGGTACGAGTCGTTTCGGCCATGGCACGGGTCGTTCCACCCATGTCGTGTGGCATTTCTTTGCAGCTAGTTTCGGCACGGGCGCTGGCTTGGCAATCGGCATGAATCGTGTTGGACATGGCACGGGTCGTGCCACCCTTCAGTAGCCTGTGCGACCTCACAGTTTTGCTCATAACTTCTTCATCCAGACTTCGAGTGAGGTAATTTTTGTGCTCACGCAATCCTCTCTTCCTTGGATTTCCAACCATATAAAGAACTCACGAAAATTGAGTCATTTGCAAGTGAAACTTGTCGTGTAAATTGGGGCACGAGTGGGCTCTTTCAAGATATGTTGGGCGGTCGTGCACATCATGGCCGGCATGAGTGATTCATGTGGGAGGTAAGACCTGTGCCTTGGTTGGTACGAGTCATGTCATTATACACCGACTCCACTTTTGCCTAATTTCGACCTCGACTTTCGATATTTCTCTTTTTACCCCTATTTTCCACCTAAAAACACGAAATAACACCTCACAAGCATCTGTAACACCTCGAGGTCAAGGTCTTGGAAATATTGCCCTTTGGATCCCGAGAGACTTTGGAAACAGAAACATCTTTGGACACCAGATTCTCATGGTCAGACAAAATACCTTATGAAGCTAGTGAGCTCCCAGAAAGATAGAGACATCGGAAGGAGCCAGGCCCTAGGCAACAGGAACTCTTTCGGAAGACCGTGAGGTCTCAGAAGCATCAACAACATCTGAAATTTCAGCACTAAGGACATCGGAAGAAGTAACGGATTTTCCCTCTTGGCCAGTATTATGATCTGAAATGGAAATTTTGACCTTAGGGACAATAGTGGCAACATCCAATACATTGTCTGCAAAGGCTTAATCATAATCTACCTCCACGACCTCATCAGATTCACCAGCAGGAAGATCAATTTACGTGATAAAATCAGAATAAGCACCAAAGAATCCGAGATCCAGCTCATCTTTCAAAGTAGGGCCCGGAGGCGCACTCACCTAGCTAAGGGCTTTCTTCAAAACATTCCTCATGGCATCTAGGGAAGCAGGTGTAAGATTCTCTAAAGAAGCTTTGGCGATGGACATAGAAGAGGAACAGAAACATAATATTTCAGTCTTGTGGAGGATGACGTTCTTGTAGTAAAAATGTCTTCATGAGCTAAGGAAAGCTGCTTATAAACGCGGTTGAATTCTACTAACGTGTCGTCACGTTCCCTCCAAGCATCAGCAGTAGTGGCCTTGGCATCCTTAACCTTACGGGCACAAAGAGCCTCAAGATCCTTATTCTCTTGGTGCAACTTATCTAAAGAGACATCACTGGAAACCTACAAGGCATGAAGACTATTGTGAGTCTGCTCAAACTTGACATTGAGCAGATGATCCAAAAATTTTAATCGCTTCTTGGTGGTCGGCCTCCATAGGGATAATTTTTTCAGAAAGCTCTTTGTTCTCCAGCAATAAAGCACCCTTCTCTTCTTCAGAGCAGGTTAGAAGAGCATCATATCGAGCACAAAGAAGCTTAAACCCTTCTTCGAGCTCCGTCCTTTTATCTTTTTCTACTCCCAACTCTTGCAGAACCTGAGCTTCTGCCTTATAAGCATCAGCAGCCTTTTGATCATGGAGAGAGATATTGCTAGAAAGTAAAGCCACCTCATCTCCCAAGGAAGATTACCGTTTCTCAGCCTCATAAATTTGGTGCATACAAGTTGCCATAAAAGCAGCCTGCTGGCTTAGATGGCTAGTGGCACAATGTATAGCAACCCCAAGGGGCATTCATTCAGTAAGGGCGTACAACTCAATAGTCCAACTTTTAAGAGGAAAAGCCATGGCATGGGCCAAGTTAGTGGGAACCTCATGGTCGAAAAGAGGGCCCTGAGATCAAGCGAAGGTCTTTTCGGCCTCATCAAAACCCTCGAATTTCTGAGATAGCTCTCGATCAACAATATGATTCATAGGAAGAAAGGGGGTATCCTTCTTGATAATAAGATTGACACTCTGATCCCTCTCGGGATTGTTGTTAAAATAATCCCAAAGCTGAAGAAGAGTTTTCCCCTTGTAGTACCTCCAAATCTCTGACGAGAAGGAGGCCCCAAAAGGAGACAAATGATTATGGAGGGTCCAATTGCACTTTACGCTATCAAAGAAAGTACCTTGCAATCTAGGGCTCAGGGGAGTCGATGGTCTGGGAGCTGAGACAGAAGGAACATCGGGAATATCGAAAGAACCTATTGGCGATCTATTAGGCATCCCCAGAGAATGTGAGGAAGAGACATCATGAACCTCTAGAATACCCAGAGGGGATGGAATAGGCACATCAGCGAGAGTAACCACCACACAACTTGGAGTCTCAGTCCTCATCTTCTTATAAGGTCGAGGGATGAGAGCAGTGCTATCGTGGTATCTTCCTCAGAACTCGTATTCTGCAACTGAAATTTTCTCTTTAAGACACCTGGCTTGGAAGTAATCACCTTTGAGCCACCATTCTTAGGCATGGGGCCTCCTTTTTGATTTTTCTTTACAGACTCAGGGGCTGTTTTTGGAATTTTTCTAACGATCTTATTCGTAGGAGCTGAGTTCGAAGAATCATGAATCATAATTGTGGTGAGAGGATTCACAACGAGAGGGGCAGCAAAGGCTCTTTTTGAAGAGTCCCGAGGGCTACGTCAGTAAGGATTTTTTCTTTTCCTTTCTTTTTCAAAGCAGCCTTTCGAGAAGAAGAAAGAGCCTCAGTGGATTCAAAGTTATGCATGCATGAGACGATCTTCTTTCCCAAAAAAGAAACAAAAAGGGAGGATTGAGAAAGTGGAAAATAGAAGAATACAAGAGGAATGTCAAGAAAGATCACTAGGAATGGCTATGGCAGAGGACACAAGGCTGGCGTTGAAGAGGTTGGTGGAAGAATGGACGGAGAGATAATGATGATCTTTTTTAGAAAGATTCTGAATACTTTAGAAAGCCTTACACCTCGGGTTATGTGTTTACTCTTGGAGGAGGAGCCATAGTTTGGAGGAGTGTTAAGCAGAAATGCATTTCTGACTCCATCATGGAAGCTGAATATGTAGCATCCCCTTAGGCGGCTAAGGAAGTTGTATGGCTCAGAAACTACTTAATGGACTTAGATGTGATTCCTGGTTTGCCCAAATCTATCACAATTTATTGTAATAACAGTGGTGCAGTAGCAAACTCGAAGGAACCACAAGCACATAAGGCGAGTAAACACATTGAGCGCAGGTACCACCTGATACGAGACATCGTGAATGTTGGATTGTATACTAAAAGTCTAGCTTTTTGTATGATCAATAATATAACAATTTATTTGAAATGAGAATCATATGATCAAATGATTGCTTTTATATGCACGATGCAATAGTCCACTTACTTTATACTGTAGATAATATGTTGTGCGACAATACACGGAAGATCATATTATCGGTTTCCTTATAAAGTATAAACAGATGGTCACAATCGAGATAGATGGGGACTCTCTGTCGGGATGGTTGTAGTGTGGTTTGGTATTAGCTTGTCTTGGCTATAGAATCACATTAGTGCACCTTGTGTATTGAGTAGGACCACTTGAGATCGTTCTACATATACTGACTTATGGAGAACTTGATCTCAGTTATTATAGATATTCGTGCTCTTAATCCCTATACAATAACCTCGACATACAGGGCAGTATGTATTTCTTTGATTCATCAATGGGTGAGATTTACATGTAATTAAATCAAAAACTCGGTGAGTTGGGAAATAGTGTTGTCTCTATGGTGTGCTGTTGATTGTAAAAGGAATCTGTGTCCGTTATAGGTTGATGATATCCCCTTGAGGAGCTCATAAGGATTATCATGTAAACCCTGCAGGTGGATTTATTTCGGCATGATAATGAGGTTGAGTGGTACTACTCTCGGATGAGATATTAATTAATGGAGTTGTCAGTAACTTAATTAATTAATGGACATTGTATATCCTAAACATGGGGAGACTAACGGACTCATAATAAGAAGGAGCCCATAACATAATTATGGAATTAGAACGGTAGTGCAGTAATAATATTTTAGTGGTATATATTATTATTATTGGACTTGAGTATATGCTTTGGGCTAAGCTTGGATACTTAAGCCCAATGAAGGCCCAACTCTAATTTTCCCTCATGGTCCCTGTTGTAGCCCATATATAAGTCATCTCAGCTATCCGAAAACCCTAATCAATTGATAATTCATGTCTAACACTGTGAAGGGGGTTAGGAAACAGTAGATCTCGAAGATCGTTGCCCACACGACATCGAGATTGGACTTGGGAATACAGCAGAAGACTGGAAGGTTGTTTGCTGCTGCTGTCCTTCAACTTGTATGATTTTTATAAATTCATACATTGCTCAGATCCAACTTGTGAAATATTGACAGAAAGCCACAGAAGAGAGGAACAGCAAGAACAAATGACCTTCCGATCTTCTATTGTATTCTAAATCCACGTCTTGACGTTGTGTGGGAAACGATCACCAAGACGAACTCAATCTGAAGTTCTACTCTTTCTCATATTTTTGGTGTGAATAATGAATGTGCCGGACTGCTAAGATTGGCTATATTTGGGCTACAACAGGGACCAGGAGGAGATATTAGGGTTTGGGCCTTCCGTTGGGCTTAAGCATCCAAGTTTAGCCCAAAACTTATATTTATGTCCAATAATAATAAATCAGTCCACTAAAGAAATATTATTGCGTTGCCACCCTAATCCTAAATTATGTTATGGGCTGCTTCTTATTATGAGCTCGTTAATCTCCCCGTGTTTAAGATTCAAAGCCTATTAATTAATTAAATTACTGAAAATTCAATTAATTAATATATGTACTGAGAGTAGTACAACTCAACCTTATTATCATGCCGGGAGAAATCCACCTGCAGGGTTTACATGATAATCATTATGAGCTCCTCAAGGGGATATCATCAACCAATTCCATTAGGACATAGATTCCTTCTACAATCAACAGCACACCGTAGAGACATCACCATCTCCCAACTCACCGAGCATATTGATTTAAATTTTAATTCTCACCCATAGATGAATCAAAGAAATAAATACTGGCTTACGTGTCGATGTTATTGTATATGGATTGAGAGTACGAACATCCGTAATAACAGAGAGAAAGTTCTATTATATAGTCAGTGTAAACCGAACGATCTCTACGCGGTCTTGTTCAATACACAAAGTGCACTAGTGTAATTTTATAGTCAAGACAGACTATAGCCAAATCACACATTACAACCATACCGATAGACAGTCCCCATCTATCTCAGTTGTGAACATCTGTGTATACTTTATAAGGTGCCGATAACATGATCTTCCGTGTAACACCATACACCACATTATCTACAGTATAGAGTTAATGGACTTTTGGAACAATTCATAAACAACTATGCAAAATGTTTGATCACATGATTGTCATTTCAAATAATTAAATTGTTAAAACATTGTTCATACAAAAAACTAGACTTTTGGTATACAATCCAACAATTAGAGGTAGTGTAAACATAAGACCTTAATCAGAAGGAATAAGGAACTCAATATCCTCCCCCACATTGATATTTAGAGATGGCGATAGAGGGGTTATTCCACAGCCATTGGTTGGTCACAGTAGTCACGAAATCTTTAGCGGAGAATGGAACACCTACCTCCCACAGGCGGTGTTCCCCAAGATGGGCTAATAACACGGGATCGAAATCAACTACACTCTTCTCATGCTCCAAATTGAAATTCGACACAAATAGTGCAACTTCTTCATCAAGAGCGGATGTAGGAGAGAGAAGAGGATCCGAACTTTCCTCGTGATTCGAGGAGTAGGACTCATGGCTCTTGATCGGAGAATTAGTAACAAGAGAAGTGGATTTCCTTTGAGAAGTAGAATCCTCGCGACCCATAGTGGATGTTGTTGAGAGTAGAATTTCACGTGTTTTAGGTCTCACATTACACCGTTTTTGATAGAATGTGGCCATGATTCTGTGTAGAATGGCATGGTTTTCATATATTTCATAATTAAGATGCTACTAAGGTGTTTTGTTGAGTTTTGTTGGGTAAAACTTGATTAAAAGTTAAAAGTTGGAATGAAGAATGAAAGTATGAAGGAATGATGAAAAACACATGTCCACATTGAATAAAATTTTTCTGTATTCGTGTAGAAGTCTAAATTGGTTATGTGATATATGGTTAGAAAGTCACGGAAGAGATGATCGTTATGGCGTAAAAATAACTCAAATCGGAGTCCGTATGAGAAAGTTATGCTCAAAATGGTGAGATTACACAGTGCAGTCTCTGTAGCTCAGCTGGCAGCTCGAGGCGAGCTAGCCTGGCTTGGCAGCCATTTTCCGGCGAGTGGGTCCAAATGGGGCCCAGATGATGTGGCAAGTCACCCTGTATCAGCTCGGATGCCACTCGGCTAGGTCCATGCCCAGCTCGGGCCGATTTGGGTGTCGAGCGGCCCAAAATCGAGCCCAGTCGAGGCCTGTTCAATACAGCACTGTATTTATACCCTTCAGGTCGCGTTTTAAGGCATAATCCGTCGAAAAATATCTCTGCAACAGTCCATGAAAGATTATGGGAGATCAATACACAAATTGGAGAGAACCCATCCCTAATCCATCATCAATTCACTCCACCAACACTTCCACATCAGATTCTAATCTGATTTCATCTTCCATCCACCTCCAAGTGTGTTCCAAGTGCTAATTGAGGGGAATCGGATGATCGGAGAGACGGAGAAGGGACGCAGACTTACGCTTACGCTAGGGTTTCATGTTTCTAATCTTTCCCTTCTGTTTATCTTGATTTTTGATATGAATTGCATAGCCATGAGTGTTGATTGTAACCTCATGGGCTAATTTTATAAACAGTTCTGGGGTTTGATGGTTAGATTAGATTGATTTGGGAACCTAGACCAAAGATTGAGATTTTATGCAGTGGATATTTTGATTTTAGTTATTTTATCAAGACTTGCTTTTCTGATTCGTAACATCTTCATAATATATTCATGACATCTGCTATAATGCTTGAATTATTGTGTTAGCTTGTGTGCGTACATGATTGGTATTGTCTATCTGTTAGGGATTGAAGTAGTTCCGCTATAAACACTTTACTTCCATGAACTGGTAAATCTAATACTTGAATTGTCTAGTGGAACAATGCAATTAGACATTCAAGTAGAAAGTGAATAGAACCTTGTAGTAATTCCAGAAAATATCTTGTTAGTCGAGCTTACCATCCGGAGGTATTGTTGCTTACTTTGGTTAGTATCTAGGAATAAGGCTTAGTAATATTTGAGCACCTTAGGATTTAAACCAGAATATGCTGTTAGCTTAATATCGGATCATATTCGGTGAGTTTATGGGGTTATGTGTGTATTTTCATTGAAACTGCATGAATGAACAATTGTAGGTTTAGTATCCCAAATTAATTGGTCTATGCCGATACCTCAGAACTGTCACTTATCTCTTGATTAGAACTTGTTCATTTTCTATTTCTTCTAATTACTCAATAATTTATTATATTGTTATTCAGAATAATTAATTCAAAAACTTAGATATTTGGTTACTTAATTCTTCTTAAATAGTAATTTGGAATAAATAAATAATTAACTGTCTCAGTGGGATCGATAATTTAACTTGAGTACTTGCTGCTACAGTTGACATCCTTATACTTGAGGATTAAATTGGAGTGTGCAGAAAAAGACTAACAAGTTTTTGGCGCCGTGTGCCGTGGATAGTTATAATTATTTATTTTTCTTTATTGCTAATTTAATTAGGATATTTAAGTTTTGGAAGTTATTTAATAGTCTTCACTTTGAATAAAGAGATGAAATGGCCTGCAGATCAGCAGCAATGCAAGTCTGTAGAAGTAGTGGTGGATTTCACCTTGTCTGATGCAGAGTTTGAGGGGTTATCCAATGATGCATGTATAGATTATCTTGAGAATTTACTTGCATTGAGTGATGCTAGAGATGAATAAAGAAGGAATACCACTACTTAAATGGTGAGTCGCACTAAGAAGGCCATTGTTGAAGAGGCAATTATACCTGTTGCCAAGGAAAAGAAGCATGAGGGTAAAAGAATTGAAGTGGTAGAGGAGATCACATAAACAAGTGGATCTCTTACTTTTACTACTACTGATTCTTTTGAGTTGCTTGATAATCTTTTGGTTGCAGGACGAAGTTATGATCCATATCTAAAGCCTCCAAACTTACCTCCTGATTTCCATTATTATAGTGATGTTGACGATTCTAAGTGGTTTAATCCTCATTTTGCTAGAAAGGTTGACTCTTCAATTGAGTGGAGGATTGACAAGAAGGAATTAAGACAGTCATGGGAGGAAAGGAATTCATAGGTTCTTGTTTCATTGACAAGGAAATGTGACGTGGTTGGTGCGAACAAGAAAGGATGGAAGTACTTGAAAGTGAGAATACAAGAAAACTGTCCTCTGATCATATAGTCCGAAAAGAGGTATCCTGTCGTGACTCTCCGACGTTAAACATGAGCGCCTGTTGGGGGTTGTCCCTCCCGTTTTAATTGCTTTTGTGTGTTTATGTGGTGTAGGAATTTTATTAGGTGTTGCTTGACTGCGGTATATACTTCTTTGCAAACTTAGTGTCTCACTTTGTTAGATCTATGTTTGGGGGGAGGTTAAGTACATACCTTGTCTTGCAGCATTGAAATATAATTTCTTCATTGTGTTGTTGCTTGGAGGGTCGATTTTTTGTGAATTTTTGATATTTTTGATTTATTCGATGATGTTGAGGGTTCAATTTTTTACGATTTCCAAGTTTTGTGTTTGTTATTGTTTGTCGTTTGTTGGTCTTAGTGTTACTGTAGTCGATTTATGGTTCTCTAGGATGATTTTTTATTTTTCTTAGCACTTGATTATATGTGTGATTGTGATTGAGAAGCAGTTTGAGATTGTGCTTTGATTTTGAGATGCTTGAAATTTAATTATATGTATGGGTAATTAGCTATGTAGCTTTATTAGGATTGCTCGTTCATTCCTACAGCCATGTGAGGTTTTTGAGCCTTTAGAAAATCATGACAAGTTGCATGATTCATTTTATTCTTGTGACTGTCGTTCATACACACGTATTCTAGAACTTGGCTTTACATCTTATTTGAAGCTACGTGTTTGACTAGACAATAGGAAATGATCTTAGGCCATTTTTGTTGTTTATTAGTCACTAGCCATATTATTTTCCTGCCTATTGAAATTATCTGTAGTCAACCCTTTTGAGCCTAAAACCTTATTTGTTGGAAGCCTACGTGATTAGCCAATTGATCCTTTTGCTAGCCTTTGAAAATTTTCTACCTAGTAGAGAGTTGAAGGAATCAAGTTGGTGTCTTGTGATGAAGTATATAAGGAGAAATGAGTTGGAAGTGATGAAGATTGTTGGAGAAAGTGGTTAAATTATTGCATGAAAGAACTGGTACCCCATGAAAAGGGTAATGCCTGAAACTGGTACCCTTGTTTGAAAAAAAAGGGAAGAAAAAGGAAAAAATTCAAGTAAGGAAGTGGTGTTCAAAAGTGAAGGAGGAATCAAGTTACAAGAAGAATTGAAGAGCATTGAAGAAAAAAGAAGTAAGTGAAGCTGTTTATTGAAAAGCTCTAAATCTTCTTGGATTCTCTACTAGTGATTGAGTCACTTTATCTATATATTTTCTACCTTTACCAAAGAGCCAACATTACAACCTAGTGCAACACCTTTTTGATTCTATTGTCAAAATTATTCCTTTAGTCGAGAGTTGAGATGATTACCAAGCTTATGGTTATGCGTGTGTTTGGATTGACTTTGAGTGTAAACACCTTACTGTTAAATTGTATACTAAAACTCTGGCTTTTGTATGAAACAATGTTTTAATAATTTATTTGAAATGAAATTCATATGATCAAACGTTTTGTATATTATAATTTATTTATATGTTTGTGCAAAAGTCCATTTACTTTATACCTGTAGATAATAAGTTGTGCTATAACACGCAGAAGATCATATTATTGGTTTCCTTAAAAAGTATAAACAGATGCTCACAGCCGAGATAGACGGGGACTATCTATCGGGATGGTTGTAGTGTGGTGCAACCCTTGTTTTTACAATTTTATTTCGGCTCGTTCTCCCTCGTTTCAACTCTGAATTGAGATTCGCTTTTTCCTACATCTTTCTTTTTGCGTCTAGAATCTATTTTTGCTTAAAAATCATACGTTTAAGCTCATTCACATACATCTCCATAAAAACACAATACACAATCAAATATTACACAAATACAGATAAAATAATATGAAAACACACATAAAAAGAAACTAAAATTTAGGTGAAAATATCACTCATCACACCCCCAAACTTAAAGTGTTGCTCGTCCCCAAGCAACGGAAATGATAAACTAAGATGAGAGAGATTTTCACATAGGAAAAGACTAAACGAACATAAGTAATAACACATCAATAGTAATAAGAACTACAAACTATGCTAAGTCATCTTACAACATTAAACTTATAACATGAAGAATTAACACGTTCAATTTCAAGAGAATTAAGTGTAATATAGTCCCTTTTTAGTCCAAGCCTCACATCGGATATCAATTTCACTCAACACTTTTTTAAGGTAGGATAAATCAACACTCACTAACCGATTGACTCGACTCGCTTTAATCTTGCTGATGGACTACATTCACAAACCACCAAAGTTTCAATTAATGATCAATAAGGTCTTTCATTAAGGATGTAATGATAGGCTCTTTGGTAGGGTAGGAAGAATATGGTAATAGTGACTAAACAAGTGTAAGTAATCGAAGAGATGACCAATTTCTCCAACTTCTCCACTTTTCTTTCTTCCTTTCTTATCTTTGCCAATCACAAGCACTAATCATCAACTTTCCTTGGATTGGACTTCAATGCATGCTTCCTTCTTCGAACTTTTAAATACTTGAGCATTTTGTTGTTGCTTTGCTCTTTACTTGTTTTGAGGTTGCATGTCCATTCTTGTTTGTGCTCTTTTCATCATTTTTCTTATTTCTTTACCATTTCCTTTCTTCTATTTCTTTCTTATCAAACCTTTCTAGCTACCATCTCCTCAATCACCCACACAAAAGGCATATATGTAAGGCTTAAGTGGGTAATCATGACTTGTAATGTGCTAAATTCACAATAAATAGGCTTACAGGCTCAAAGTGGTTGACTAGGGATGATATTCATGGTAATGAAATATATGGCAATGACTATAAATAACAAGGATATTCTTAGATCATTTCACTAATCTCCACTAATCGGGCTCATTCCTATAGTTCTTGAGCAAGTTCTAGCTTATCAAACACAACCAATACACTCATGAAGAAAACCATGTATGCACGGTTGAGGCTCAAATGCTCACAAGCTTATGCATTGGACCTTAAGGAACTTATTACACCACATTCATCTCAAAATTGAACAAGTTAAATAAAACATGTCACAATTTGAAAGTGTAGAGATTCTTAGTTATAACTTGTTATCACTTATTACCACAACATATAATCACTCATTGTTCAAAAATGACTCACAACATCCCCAAAAAACCACCAAACAACCCTAGACAAGAATACAAAAACACACAGAACATAAAATAAGGACTCAACAAACAAGAAACAACAAAAAAAAAAACATGCAAAAACAACAAAACATCCATCATAAGAAAATGAAGCACACATTCATATCATCCATAATCAATTAAGCTCACAAATATCTCATCCTTGATTGAAAAGGAAATCCTAAATTAAGAAAGTAAACCTCCCACAAACATACCAAATGAAGCAACATGCTAATCACATCAATTCAAATCAAATCAAATTATGCTAAACACATAGAAATGATGAGATGTAAAGTGAACTCCCTTAGAAAGGCATTTGGTAGGGGAAATGGTTGGCACGGGCTTCCGGATTGAATGAACAACGAATCTCAACTTGATCTTTGGGCTCAATTCGTACTTCCACTACACTTCATTTATGCTCAACAACTCATCAAAACCATTAGCTCAACAATTGCAATAAGAATATAGATTATCATGCACTTCAACACAACCAATCGGACCAAAATCAATCCCAAACTCATGAGAAAAATTTTAATTTTTTTTTAAATTTTGCCCCAAAAATACGAAAAGTATATGCCTTCTAGACAAAGTATGTCACACCATGCCATATCCTCCCAAACTTAAATTGAAATAAGAGTTTCGAGTTAAGTTTGCAAAAAGTGGTGTGACGTACTTACACACTTCAAATCAAGCACCCTTCGTATCTTCATCACATATCTTCCTCATGAGCTCAATCAACCTACAAACCAAAATTGCAAAACAAAATCAAATCCATCAACCTTATTGAAAGCATTATATAAAGCAATAAAGATAATGATGGGTTGCGTCCCATCTAGCACTAAGTTTAACGTCTTCAAACCGGATGAGATTATTGAGCTCATGGTGGTCTAGAATAATCATTTGGCACTTGCATAGGTTTCTTCTTGAAATAGTGCATTGTGCTCTCTTTTTTAACCACAAGAACGTTTCTCTTCTTGTTAAATAACTCAAGCAATTGTTCTCCGAAGGTGTTCTTCACAATGAATGACCCTTTCCACTTGTTCCACTTCTGCCATGGGGCTTTATATGCATTTTGAACTTCAACCACATCCCTCGGTAAGAATTCGGGCATTGACAAATGTTGATGCCCACTTGCAACCTACAATCACCAAACAAATTTTTATTAATAAAATCATGCAAGTTCTTAAGAGAATTTGAAATTTCAATAGAATGAGAAGGTTTTGTCTTGTGTGGAGTAGAGTTATGATCTTAGTTTCCGAAGATTTCTTTTCTTCCATTATTGAATGAATTTCTTCTTGATTTTGAAGCTTTACTTTCTCAACCATCACTTCAAGAGACTCAACAAATCTTTTAAATTCCCCTTCAACTCTTCTTTCATCTCCTTTGCTTTCACCCACTTAGGCACTCTTTCCCTCATCTCCTTCATAACCTCATCAACCCCCAAACTATCCTCTTTTCTATCCTTAATGGCCATGCATAGATTTGTTATTCTGGAGGTAGAAGGCTTGTTGTTCTCTTCTTGAAGTCTCTCAACATTGGGCACAACTTGACTAACTTGGTGCTCAATGGAATCCAATCTAGCACCAAATGCTACGACTGCACTTGTCACCATTTCTCACTTTGGGTAGAATAAGAAGTGTTGGAGTCTTGAAAATTTCCCCATAGTTTCCTTTTTGATGTCTTGAAAAATTTTCTTGAAAAACATATTCCACACCTTGAGGGTATACTTGTTGGTATTAGGATGACCATTCCAATAGTATGATGCGTTGTTTAATTGAATCATATATTAAGATGTGCATGCATGTTAGTGTGAGGGGAGGTAAGTCATACCCTTCTTGTGCTTAGAACACTCATAGGGGTACACTTAAGAAATTGAGTGAAAAGAACCAACTTATAATCATAGTACCTTAAGGGAATTTAGAGTAAGACAATCTTAGGAGATTTAGACTTCTTAAAGAGTCGAGAAACTAATCAACTTGGCCATAGGATTTAGGGATAAAAACGTGATTACTTTTAGTCCACTATTAATGAAGTTCAATATCAAGAGTTATGCATATCTAGCTAGATTCTTAACCATGAGTATGATTAGCCTTACTCTCTTCTCAAGTGAATTCTACCTCCATTCCATTCATCATTTGCGTGTTGTTTGAATCATTACTTTGTTAGTTCAAATTCTTTGTTCATTGAGTAGAACAATAATTTGTAGCTTAAATACCAAACCTTCAATCTATCATCTTTACAAAGCATAAATCAATGGAAAATCCGGAAACAACCTAGAGTTAACTTTCCCTTGGGACGATATTATTATAAATTTGGTACTTGATCACGCGTTTACTGGACGATAGAATCTCTTACTCTTACACATTTTTACAAGAAATGCGACTAAGAACATGGCGCCGCTTGCTGGGGAAATGTTAAACTTTTGGTTGTAACGAGTTTGAAGTTGATTAGTTTTGATAAGGATATTTCTTTTATTTGTTTACTTGTCTTGGTTACTTGGAGAATTAATTTGGAAATTCTTGTGGGTACATGCAAACGCGTTCAAGGTCTCAATCTATTGAACCTTTGAACTTGGAATTAGAATCTACCTTAAGAAGACAGAGACGAGGAGTGTTAGAGCCTACCGAAGAAATTATGGAAGAAGTAAGGGATAATGCAAACATGGTTGATGAAGAAGGCAATATGAGGAATTTTCATGGAGTTGATAATGTTAGAGGAGGTTATAATAACCACAAGCGTATGCTCAACAAATGCACTTGCAAAACCAACAAATGCAAGCTATTATTCAAAACTTGATGGCGCAACAAGAAGTAAGGAATAATCCTCCGGTGGTGCAAAATCAACCCCGTGGAAATGAAAATAATAGAGCGGGAATGAATTTCCGTGATCACTTCCAACCGCAATATGAGAATTATAGAATGGGCCCGCCATTGAATGTGAATAATTTTGAGATAAAGAAGGGATTGATCAACATTGTGCAAGCAAATCAATTTGGTGGTGGTGCTATGGAGGATCCGAATGCTCACCTAGCCCAGTTTACGGAGTTAGCCAACACAATAAAGATAAATGGGGTGAGTGAGGATGTTGTTAAAATGAAGCTTTTCTCGTTTTCATTAAGAGATAGAGCTAAGGCTTGGTATTATACTATACCACTGGGATCTTACACCACATGGAGAGAGTTGGCACAATGATTCTAGAGCAAGTATTTTCCACCTTCAAAGATGTTGCATCTTAAAGGGCAAAACTTTCAATTCAAGCAATTGCCACTTGAGACATTTAGTGAAGCATGGGACCGATTCAAAGAGATGCTAAGGAAGTGTCCACAACATGGATTCCCCGAAGAACAACAAATAGGATTTCTCTATGCCGGTTTACACGGAAGTGAGAGGATGCTTATTGATGCTTCGGCGGGAGGTTCAATATTGGGGCAGACTCCAGAAAGAGCAATTGTCATATGTGAGGAAGTAGCTTTGAATACGGGTCAATGGCCTATGGATCGTGTATCGGGGATGTATGATAGGGAGAGAATTGCTAAGATGGAAGAAGTGTGCTTGCAACAAGTGAAAAAGGTGGAAGTGCCTAAGAAAATATGTCCGACAAGGCAATCACAGAGATATTAAAGAGGATGAATCCTAACATACAAGTGTCTCCAAATTCGACACCTATGGTGAATCAACAAGGGCTTGAAACTCCTCGACAGGGTATGTCATTGCCTTTGTTTAATCAACAAGTGTTTCCTAATCTTCAATAAGGCATGACGATGCCTAATATGGGTCAATCTTCTCAAAGTTGTCAAATGCCTACATCCAAGCCTCAACAAGGTATGTCTTCTAATTTTGGAATTCAAGATACATGGTGTCCACCGGAGATGACACTTGAGGAAGTTGCCTTCATGCAAGGAAGGAACTTCCAAGGAAATTATGGTGGTAACTTTGGTAATCATGGAGGGGGATATCCACAGAGGCAAGGATGATGGGGGCAAGGTAACTTTCAAGGTAATTTTAATCAACCTCGTAGGTATGAGAATTTGTCATATGGGAATCAAGGGAATGCACTTACTCTTCCACCGGGCATCAATCTGGGGGAGAAAGCTCCAAATGGTGAAGGAAAGTCTTCGATAGATGACCAAATAGCCAAAATATTTGATTTCATAAAGCAAGAGAAAGAGGTGAATGAAAAAAGGTTTGACTATATGAAGCAAAGAGAAAAGTTGAGTGATAATAGATTCCAAGCCTTGGAGACACAAATGAGTCAAATGGCAACCGAGCAAAGTGAAATACATTGTAAGGGTAAGTTTCCTTCTACCACTATCACTAATCATAAGGAGCATTGTTTGTATATTACCGTTTGTCACATGGAAAGTAAGGTTGAGAAAGGGTTGGTGGAAACAACAAACAATGTTCCCAAGGTTGAAGAAGTAGTTTGTGATGAAATCATGTCAAAAGTGGAAGAGGAAGTTGCCATTGATAAAGATTTGGCTTTCGATGATAAGAAAATAATTGGTGAATTCTTGTCTTTGTTGGATGATGAGAGTAATTGTGATGAAGAGGTGACATTGAAACAAGATCATGACTTTGTCGAAGTTGAAGCTTCATCAAAGGTTGAAGACCCCGGTAAATTTGTTCTTACTTGTAAAATTGGATATGGAGAATATTTTAATGCTATATGTGATCTTGGTTCAAGCATTAATGTGATGCCTTCGGAAATTTTTGAAAAATTTGGCATTGGGAGGTTAAAGGAAACGGATATGGAAATGGGAATAATGGATGGTTCAATGATAAAACCCCATGGAGTTGTGGAGGACATGCTTGTGATAATAGAAGATTTTGTCTTTTCGGTGGATTTTATGATAGTTGAGAAGCAAGCGGATCCTTTGATCCGATTGATTTTTGGAAGGTCGTTTCTGGCAACTGGAAAAGCAAAATTTGACATGGATAAGAAGGAACTCACACTCCGTTCAAATGAAAGAGAATTAGTGTTATCAAGCAAGAATTTAAAAGGGGGAGATTAGAATTAGAGCAGTTACACAAACTCCACACAACATTTTCACACACTAGATCCATTTCATCCATCTCCATCCATTAGATCCATCAATTTCACTTGATCTCCATTAATCAATCCATCAATCCATCATCCAATCCATCCATCCACCATTTGAAAAGAGGAAAGCATCAAGAATTGAAGGAGTTAGCATATTGAAGAGAAGGAAGGGTTTTCTATGAAAGGGAAGCCAATCTACTTTTCATTTGTTGATTTTCTTCTTATTTTGGCTCAAAGGGAGCAAAGCTTGATTTGTATTGATTTAAACACAATGTTTAGTAGCTAGTCCTATAGTAGGGCTAATCATATGATTGGTTGAGAAGAATTTTAGATATGTAGGATTTAAGATGTTGAATTGAGTTAATTTTGGACTTCCTTATATGATTAATGATTCATGTTTCATTTCAATATTTGTGTGATTAAATTCTCTTTTCATGATATTAGGATGGCCATTTCAATAGTATGATGAGTGGTTAAATTGAATCATATATTAAGATGTGCATGCATGTTAGTGTGAGGGGAGGTAAGTCATACATACCATTCTTGTGCTTAGAACACTCAAAGAGGGACACTTAAGAAATTGAGTGAAAAGAACCAACTTATAATCATAGTACCTTAAGGGAATTGAGAGTAAGACAATCTTAGGAGATTTAGACTTCTTAAAGAGTCGAGAACCTAATCACCTTGGCCATAGGGGTTAGGGGTAAAAACACGATTGCTTTTAGTCCACAATGAATGAAGTTCAATATATCTAGCTAGATTCTTAACCATGAGTATGATTAGTCTTGCTCCCTTCTCAAGTGAATTCTACCTCCATTCCATTCATCATTTGTGTGTTGTTTGAATCATTACTTTGTTAGTTCAAATTCTTGTTTCATTGAGTAGAACAATAATTAGTAGATTAAATACCAAACCTTCAATCTATCATCTTTACAAAATATAAATCAATGGAAAATCCGAATACAACCTAGAGTTAACTTTCCCTTGGGACGACGTTATTATAAATTTTCTACTTGGTCACGCGTTTACTCGATGATAGAGTCTCTTACTCTTACACATTTTTACAAGAAATGCGACTAAGAATAGGGGTCTTGGATTTCTCTGATTATTAAGAGCTTAAATGTGTCTACCTCGATGACGTTAAATTGAGCGCTTGATGGGAGGCAACCAATTTTGGTAAGTTTTCTTGTTTAGTTTTTTTCTTTTAAGTTTGGTATGTAGGAGCATTGTGTTCATGGAGAAAAATACATATGGAAAAGACGAAATGTGTTCGATTTGGAATGAAGATGTATGTCCCACCACTCTTTACAAACTTATATTTAACACTTGTGTTAATTTAAGTTTGGGGGGGAGAGTGCGTAGTGGCCATACTTGGATTTTGGGAAGTACACATATGTCATTACAAGGTAACACCTACAAGAGTAAGTCCCACCACTTTTTGCAAACTTAATTCTCAACTCTTGTTTCGATATAAGTTTGGGGGGAGAGTGCGTGGTGTGACTCACCACTTGAGCGTGTTATAGATCATGATTAATGATTGATTGAGGGATTATTTTGTGTAAAATTGAGTCAATTTTAAATTTTTCTCTTGAGTTTGGTTATAATGTTGGGAACAATTGGTTGTGTTGAAGTGCATGATAGTCCTTATTTTTATTACAAGTGTTGAGCTAATGGTTTTCGATGAGTTGTTGAGCATAAATGAAGTACAATGGAAGCATGAATTGAGCACCGAAGATCAAATTGAGAAGTCGTTGTGGATGCAATTCGGAAGCTCATGCCAACCATTTCCATTCTTAAATGTTTAAGGGAGTTCACTCTACATCTTATCACTTCTAAATTGCTTGACATGAATTGATATTGATTTGGATGGTATTGGATTAGCATGCTACTTCATATGTTATGTTTGTGGGAGATTTACTTTCGTAATCTAGGATTTCATTTTCAATGAAGGATAGGATGTTTGTTGAGCTTATTTGTTATGGATGATGAGGTGATATGCTTTGATTTCTAGTTATGGGTGAATTTGGTCATGTATGTTATGTGCCTTTGTTATGTTTTTAGTTTGGCTAGTCTTTTCTTATGTGTTATGTTTGAATTCTTATTCTTATATAGGGATGCTTGGTGGTATGTTTTGGGAAGATGTTAAATGCTTTTGAATGTGAGCTATGATGCATTGTTTGTGATAGGTGATGGCAAGCATGTTAAGGATTTTTACTTGTCAAAATTGTGACATGAATTACATAATTTGTTCAATTTAGAGAAGTATGAAGGATAATTATGTTTCTTTTTTATCCAAGCAAAAGCTTGTGAGAGTTGAGCATCAACCGTGCCTCCATGGTTAATTCTTGATGAGAGGACCGGTTGTACTTAAACAAACTAGTATTTGCTAATGAATTATAGGACCAAAGCCCGAATAGTTGAAATTTGTGATATGATCTTAAACCATTCTTGCTAAATGAAGTCATTGCCATAAATTTTCTTACCTTATACATCATCCTTAGTTAACCATGTTGAGCCTTAAAGCCTATTTCTTGTGATATAAGCACATTACAAGCCCTGAAAACCAACTTAAGCCTTATATATACAACCTATGTGTGGGTGATTGAGGAGATGATAGTCTACAAGGTTTGATGGTGGAAATATGCAAGAAAATGAAGGAAATGGTGAATCAAGAAAATGATGAAAGAGCTAGAGCTAAAAGCATATGCAACTTTAACAAAAAGGAAAAATGAGCAAAATCATAAAACATGCTCAAAGAAATTCAAAAGACAAAGAAAGAAAGTATGCAAGTTAAAAGAAACTCGATGAATCCATGGTATGTTAATGTTTAGTGTTATGAATTTTTGAAAAATAAAGGAAGTGAGAAAGTGAAGATGATGGAGAGAAGAATCATCTCTTCGATTATCTAGACATATAAAGTCACTTTTATCTAAAGTTTCCTACCCTACCAAAGAGCCTAAACATTACATCCTAAGATAAAGACCTTTTTGATCACTTATTGAAACTAGGGTGGCTTGTGAACATAGTCCATGAGCAAGCCTATAGTGAATCGGTTCTAACCGGTTGATGAGTGATAATCCAGACCTTTCTCGATAGAGTGTTGAGTGAAATTGATAACCTATGAGAGGCTTGAATTGAAAGGGATTTGATTACTCTTTTGTCATTCTTAAGATTGAACTTGTTAATCTTTCATGTTATAAGTTTGATGATGTAGGGATACTTAATGTGATTTTGTAGTCCTAATTACTCGTGATGTGTTTTGGTTTATGTTCGTTAGGTGTTTTCCTAGGTGAAAATTACTCCTCTTATTTATCATTTTTCATTGTTCGAGGACGAACAATACTTTAAGTTTGGGAGGTTGATCCTAGTCATTTTCACCTAGATTTTAATGTTTTTATTTGTGGATTTTTGGATATTTTATTCGTATTTGTATGACTTTTGGTGGAGTTATTGTTATTTAGTGAAATGTGGTATGAATTGATAGAATTGTGTAAAAGAGCTTAAATATGTGTAAAACATGTAAAAATGGATTAAAACGGAATCGTGAGCGAAACGGATACGGAGGAACAATGCATGTTTGTACACGGGCCATGTGCGGAACACGGCCCTGTAACAAGTGATCGTGTATTGTCATCAGAAATCGCTACTTGCCCAGGAGGAAGGTCATGTGCTAGCGCACGGGTCATGCGTTGCTGCACGCCCCGTGTATGGAACACGACCCTGTAAGAAGAAGCCATGTAATATCATCAGAAAATTCTACAAGGCCATGACCAGGGCCGTATAGAGCAGCTCAAGCCGTGTACATAAGCATGAATAACACGCCGAAGTAGGCGTGCCCTACACGGGCCGTGCATTACTACACGGGCCGTGTAGTTCATTAGTGATATAAAAGGATGACTTGTGCGAAATTTAGAAGGGAGATAAGAATTAGAGCAGTTACACACACTCCACACCACATTTTCACACACTAGATCCATTTCAGCCATCTCCATCCATTAGATCCATCAATTTCCACTTGATCTCCATTAATCAATCCATCATCCAATCCATCCATCAACCATTTGAGAAGAGGAAAGCATCAAGTATTGAAGGAGTTAACATATTGAAGAGAAGGAAGGTTTCTCCATGAAAATGAATCCAATCTACTTTTCATTTGTTGATTTTCTTTTTATTTTGGCTCAAATGGAGCAAAGCTTGATTTGTATTGATTTAAACACAATGTTTAGTGGCTAGTCCTATAGTAGGGTTAATCATATGATTGGTTGAGAAGAATGTTAGATATGTAGGATTTGAGATGTTGAATTGAGTTAATTTTGGACTTCCTGTTATGATTAATGATTCATGTTTCATTTCAATATTTGTGTGATTAAATTCTCTTTTCATGGTATTAGGATGGCCATTTCAATAGTATGATGAGTGGTTTAATTGAATCATATATTAAGATGTGCATACATGATATTGTGAGGGGAGGTAAGCCATTCCCTTCTTGTGCTTAGAACACTCATATGGGGACACTTAAGAAATTGAGTGAAAAGAACCAACTTATAATTATAGTACCTTAAGGGAATTGAGAATAAGACAATCTTAAGAGATTTAGACTTCTTAAAGAGTCGAGAACCTAATCACCTTGGCCATAGGGGTTAGGGGTAAAAACGTGATTGCTTTTAGTCCACAATTAATGGAGTTCAATATCAAGAGTTATGCATATCTAGCTAGATTCTTAACCATGAGTATGATTAGCCTTGCTCTCTTCTCAAGTGAATTCTACCTCCATTCCATTCATCATTTGTGTGTTGTTTGAATCATTACTTTGTTAGTTTAAATTCTTAGTTCATTGAGTAAAACAATAATTAGTAGCTTAAATACCAAACCTTCAATCCATCTTCTTTACAAACCATAAATCAATGAAAAATCCAGATACAACCTGAGTTAACTTTCCCTTGGGACGATATTATTATAAATTTTGTACTTGGTCACGCGTTTACTCAATGATAGAGTCTCTTACTCTTACACATTTTTACAAGAAATGCGACTAAGAATATTCCCTTAACCCATTTGTTTCCCATTCCACCTTAAGTGTTCCAATAGAGATTGACAATATTGCATTGTCTATAACTACCAGCAAAGACATATACATATAAAAAATTATAAAAGTAGCCGTTAAATCACTTTGACACTTAAACAGGTCAAAATAATTAAACATTGGTATTGCAAAAGTCCATATCCGCGACCATTTAAAGCTAGTTTTCAGATTAGAGATCTCGGGTGAAGAAATTGCCTTCTCCGATGACCACTTACAACTTAGAAAAAAAAATGTCCATCTTCTCGCAGCCGCAAAACTCGGCATTAATCTCTCTAGACACACCAATTTTTTTTTCATTTCAGAAATAGCCATTGTTTGACTTGCCATCCCGTTGAAGAGCCCCTGTAAATCTCTTAAAAATGTCGTCTTTGTTACTACGCGACTTCAAAATAGTAACCGCAGGCTGAATAGTGTTGAATGCAATATTTCAAATTCGTTAATTGGACATACGCTATATTATAACTTATATCATATTTGGGAATACAATTTGAGTTAGCAATAAATATTTCATGATTCATGATAATATGATTAGAATAATTAATTAAGGTCATTATAAACTGAGGTCAAGTGAGTAAAAAGAGAAAAGAATAAGGGATAAAATATTTTATAAAGCCTTCAGAGTTTTAATATATTAGTATTAGTGTATACATACATATATATTATAATATATTATTTATTAATTAATTTATTAAAATAATCGAGCACTCGCGAGCTTCACGAGTCGAGTTGAACTCAGCTCGATAACTTAACAAGTATTAAATGGGCTCGAAATCGCTCAAGTCAACACGAGTCGAGCCAAGCTCGAGCTTTGTCGAGCCGAGCCGAGCCGAGTTGAAGAGCTGCTCATTTCTGTAACAGCCCTACTTAGTTATAAGTAGGGATGATAACAAGACGGGTATTTTTTGTACCCGTTCTATCAGAACCCTATTGGAATGGATACGAGTAGTTCTAAGTGAGTTTGAGATGCGCACGACAATTTAAAAAAAAATCTTATTATAGTTTGAAGAGTAGTTCATTTTTCTATAGAGTAATTTTTATGTATTAAAAGAGTAATCGATAAATACGGGTTCACACGAGTGTTTCCTTATGACTTATAGGAATATTTTAGTTTTTCAAAATAAATAAACGATAAAATATGTTAGGCGTGTTAGATATACGTGAATATTATTGTAAATAAAGAGTAAGTAGGAGGTTAATTAGTCGTTTTGATTCTTTTTACTATTTTAGCAAGGTAAAGAATTTTTTTGGATGGAGAGAACAATATAATTTTTTATTAAAATATTAATTTAACTTTTAAAATATAAATATATACTGGATATATAGAATAAATGAATATTTAACAGGTACAAGTTCTATAATAATTTTTTTAATAAAACTAGTATGGATACAGATAGTAAATATTTAAATGGAGGGTGAGTCTTGGGTGAGACCGTCTAACGGATTCTAATTAACGAGTTCACATATAGTAAATATATTTTTAATTATATTATAAAAGAAATTGAAATAAGTAAGGGCACTATTCTATTTTAATTATTAAGATCGCTTCCCTTCTATTCAGCACATACCTAAATTTGATGTCATGAGTGTCGCTCGGCTGAGTTACAAAATAATTTAAATAAGATTTTTTTAATACATTATAATTTTAATTGATCAAATAATGATTTTAATTAAAAAATATTAACTAATATTATTATCAATTGTTTTGTTATCACTTTTTGTTAATTGGATATCACTTTATATTAAAAATGTTATCATTTTTTATTCATCATACATATTGTTCAAAAAATAATTTAATTATGTTGATAATTAGTTCTTAACATTAGGTTAGGCGTTAATCGAGACTAATTAAACACAACAGATATTCGCAATAGTAAGTCAAGCTGTTGATTAGATAGGATGATGAATAGCATAGCTAGCTAGTTGCACGTAAATTAGTCAGATAATTGACATGGTATCCACTACTTTGCAAAATTTCAAATTGAATTCTTATGTACATAAAGGGTGATTATTTATAAGCAACAAAGCCTAGGACATGTAATTATTAGGTCTAGGGTTATAGACTTATAGGTTCCACGAGTCAGCACCTCTAGGTGATGCCACACCAGCCAGCTGCCACCTAGCCTTGGACATGTGGCGTGTTGGTATTCAATGGATTTTGCATGAGCTGAACCACCTTAGCTGGTCAAGCTGAGCTGAACCACCTTAGCTGAGGTAGATTGAGTTGATCTAGCAGAGCTGAACTAGCCGAGCTAGGTCAGCTAGGCTGAACCAGCCGGGCTGGACAACCTGAGCTAAGGACGATTGTGTTGAACTAGCAGAGATGGACCACCTGAGCTGAGGTCGATTGAGTTGAGCTAGCGGAGCTGAACTAATTGAGCTGGACCATAGGTTGAATGGATGGTCGAACAGGAGCCCACTTAGTCGAACAGCCTTATACAGTCTCACCGTTTTTTAAGCATAACTTTCACATTCGAACTCCAATTTGAGTGATTCTTGTGTCAAAATGATCTTTTCTTCTGTGGCTTTCTAACCATTTCCACTTGAACACAAAAAAATTAAGCAATGTGATGTGCTTTTTTTTTTATAATTTTTCCACAAGTTGCTCATTTTCTCTATCTATACATTATTCCCCTTTTTCCTCTGGAGCATAGTACCGAGCTTGGTGAAGTGCTTGAGAAGATTTCTTGAATTACTTATGCTAGTTCAAGTTACATCGTATTTTTGGATTAATACTTAATTAATCCGAGTAATTGAGTAAATAATAACACCTTATCCACAAATTAAATGGTTATAACTTTTTCCTAATTATGTTGTACCAACAAATTTTATATTTATTTAATAATAAATAAAAAGAAATTACAAAGATACTCCAACGTGGATTAAACTTGAGAATATGAGTAAACATTTTCTTTCTATCCTCTAATTCCTCTCTTGAGTTAACTTTTGTTGATTTTCAACTTTCTAAGCTGGATCTTTTAATGAAGCTTGTCCGAGCTCGGGGTTAAAGCTTTAAAATGTTGATCCCAAGCCATCGAGCCTTTGTTCGAATCAAATGTTGACTTGAAGATTTATTATGAAGAACGTCGTTCAATTTGGTAGAACACTGTTGACTCCACGAAGATTGCTGAATAAATTTGGCTTGAATAAACATTGAATCCGAGGGACTCAACACCTTGATCTCAGATTGAATGTAGTTTCTGGATTGATCTTTATTGAATAACTTGATCTTCGTAGAGATTCCAAGTTTCTTTAGAGTTCTCAAAGTTTTTAGGAATTCTAAGATGATTTAAATGAGGGATGAAGGCCCTTATTTATAGGTGGAGGAAATAACCACTTGAGAGATATTTTCTCCTTGAAAAGATATGTTCACACTTGAATTGGGCTTTTTCATTTAATTAAATCTGTTGGATTGGATTTGGGCCTATTTAATTTAATTAGGTCTGTAGGATCAGATTTGGGCTTATTTAATTTAATTTAATTAGACCTACTGAAATTGATCTAGGCCTATTTAATTTAATTAGGTCTGTTGAATTTGATCTGGGCTTAGTTAACTTAGATCAAGCCCATTTGATATAATACTATGCTTATTTGACTTGGATTAGACCCACTTGATATATTTTGGGTCTGGTTGACTTGGATCAGGCCCCTTGACTTGAATTGAGTCCATTTGACTTGGATTTGGACTCATATAATTATATTAATTATCAACTATTTATTCATTTATTTTATGGATTAATATATTAAAATTCCTTAATAAATAAATATTTAATCAATATTAATATATTTTCCTTTCACATTTTATTTTTTTAGGCAATAAAATTTAATTGCCTACAAATGCCCCCTTGTACTTAATTTGTTCACTTAAATTTATTCTTGAAGTGTACAAATTACAACATCACATGAGATTTGTTATATATTTTCCATGGTCCATGACTTTTAATTTGGACTCTCTCTCCTTTTAACTTGGGCTTTCATCAACTTTTTCCAACTTTTCCTTTGGGCCCAGATCTTTTAATTTGGACTCTCTTGATCACTCTTCCCTTTTTTTATTTTCTTTTCTCTTCTTTTAGGCCCATATGGCTCATGGACAATAGGACACCCTATACTTGAAGTACAAGATACAAGATAATTCCACAATATTCTTAATCCTTCTTAGCCAATTAACTCAAGAATCTAATATGATAACCTCAAATTTATGGATAAATATACGAAAAATGAATCCAACAAATATTTACGTAATCTTCAAATACTTATCCATGAATTTTTCAACTATTATATAAGAGGGTAATTTACCTTTCAATTTTCACATAACAAATCAACGAAGCAAGTGTAACTTTCGTCATTCTTCTCTATATACTTCTTTTTCAAGCATGGCCTTCTATAGGTTGTTTTCCTCACGTAACCTCTTCTTCCTTTTTATTCAGACTACAAGAAGTTGAATTGCAGTATACAAGAATTTAGATTACAGTAGAAGTAACTCTTTCTTTACCTCATTGACAATCACACGATGATCATTTACAACAGAAGATGGCGAAGTTAAATCAAGGAAAAGAAATAGAATTTCAAATTTGGGATGATGGACTTCTTACTTTTAAAAATCATGTTTGTGTTCCATTAGAACTTGATGTTCGTAGAGCTATTCTTGAGGAAGCCCATTCTTCAGCCTATGCTATGCATCCTGGTAGTACCAAAATGTTCAGAACACTTTGGGAGCATTATTGGTGGCCAGGTATGAAACGGGACATTGCTAAATTTGTATCAAAGAGCTTATCATGCCAACAGATTAAAGCGGAACACCAAAAACCAGCCGGCATGCTTCAACCACTACCTATTCCTGTGTGGAAATGGGAAAATGTCACAATAGATTTTGTTTCTGGTTTACTCGAACCCAAAAGGGTCATGACTCAATTTGGGTAATTGTCGATAGTCTGACGAAATCGGCACATTTCCTTCCAGTGCATATCAACGAATCTTTAGAGAAACTTGCCAAGTTATATGTCGATGAGATCGTGAGATTGCATGGAGTACCAGTGTCAATCATATCTGATCGTGATCCGAGATTCACTTCCCTTTTTGGCCTAGTCTGCAGAAAGCGCTAGGTACAAAATTACTATTCAGTACCTCGTTTCATCCACAGACTGATGGACAGTCAGCGAGAACTATACAGACACCAGAAGACATGCTACGTGCAGTGGTGTTGAATTTGGGAGGTAGATGGGATAAGTACGTGACTTTGGTGGAGTTCGCTTATAACAATAGTTATCATTCAAGCAATGGAATTCCCCTGTACGAAGCTCTGTATGGCCGAAAGTGTCGAACACCGCTCTTTTGGGATGAGGTTGACGAGAGACAAATCGAACAAGTAGAGCTTATCGAAGATGCGAAGGCAAAAATACAACTTATTCGAGACAGACTTAAGGCAGCGCAAGATTGACAGAAAAGCTACGCAGATAATAGGAGGCGCGATTTGGAGTTTAATGAAGGAGACAAAGTTTTTCTGAAAGTTTTTCCATTGAAGGGCGTGTTGCGATTCCGCCGTCGAGGAAAGTTGAGTCCAAGGTATATTGGCCCGTTTACGATCGTGCAAAGGATTGGTCGTGTCGCGTATCGACTTGTGCTACCATCGGAATTGTCGAAGATTCATGATGTCTTCCATGTCTCTATGCTTAGAAAATATGAACCAGATACTTCGCACGTGCTCAAATATCCCCCAGTTGTATTAAAAGAAAATCTATCGTACGAAGTACAACCGGTTCAAATTGTAGATTGCCGAGAGAAAATGCTTCGTAACAAATTAATTCCTATGGTGAGAGTTCTATGGAGAAATGATCAAATTGAAGAAGAAACATGAGAACCAGAGTCAGTCATGCGTCAACAATATCCAAATCTCTTTTCATCTCTAGGTACGTTTATGTTTCGAGGACGAAACTTATTAGAGGAGGGGATACTTTGTAATATCTTAGCCCAACTAGATTTTTTTTAGAAAGCCCAAAACCTATTTATTTATTTTTATGGCCCAAAATGCCAGCCCTATCTTAGCCCAACTAGATTTTTTTTAGAAAGTCCAAACTTATTTATTTATTTATTTTGTGGCCCAAAGTTTCAACCCACTTAAATGTCCTGATATATAATTATTAAGGCTAAAGTTAAAAAAAAAAGAAAAGAAAAAAGAATGGGAGAAGAAAAACAAAAGAGGGGAAAGAAGAGAGTGAAGAGGAGAAACCCTTGTTGATCAAATTCTCCCTTACAACCCTCATCCTAGGTGGTTTCTAAGTTGTTTTGAGGTAAGTGATGTGTGAATTAAGCTTCCTTCTTCCATGGTTTTGTAATTTTGTGGTGTTTTTCTTTTTGGTATGTGGGTAATTCGCAGACTGTTCGAACTGATTTTAACATTGCTATTGCCCTTGAAAGCTTGAAAACTTAATTTCTGCACGTAGCTGAACTCGTTAGCTTTCCGTAGTCACTTGAAACGCCTCAATCCGATTATTCTACAATTAGTTATGATTTTTCTCGTAAACTGCCGCTAGCTGGAAAATTTCAAAATTTTTATGTCGAATTCAAATTTATTTTTTATCGTTTCGTTTAGTTAATGTATTGAAACGGGTTATGTTGGATTGGAAACTGATGTTAAGGAGTTACATGCCATTTTTATTTAATATCGACTCGTTCGAACTCGATTAGGATTTATTTTTAGCAATGAAAGGTGATGTTACCGCTAATAGTTAGTTATATTTGATTTGTTTTTAATTGCTCATCTCCTTTCTAGGTAAAGAACCATCGACGAAGGGCAAGGGACCGACTTCAGATTCCGGAGAGAGTTAATCACTTCCTTGTGAGTTGATATTTCGGGAACGCCTTCTCTTGTGGGAAGTGTGGAACCTCAATAAATGGTCATTTATTTTAGTTTTAGTTAATTGATAAGAAAATTATTTTGTATTGTGTTATGTGGTAAAGAGCCTGATTGGCTCGATTGCTCTAGTTAGAGTCATGTTAGCCATTTTATGAGTATTATTGATTTTAACTTATGTCGAAGAGCCTTGCCGGCTCGATATCTGATAGCATTTATTGTGAATTATTTGAGAATTGATTACTGGTTATTCTTGTGTGCCAATTAAGACTCTAACTTGAGTCGTTATTCATCTTATGCTGAACGATATGTTAATTATTCAAAAACGAGAGGCCGAAGCCAGAGTCACAAGTACATATAATAAAGACTCCACATGCGGAGCAACCAAAGGAAAATACTCCTATCTAGAAAGCAAATGCTCGAATCTAATTACATGCAGTAGAATAGAATTAGTCAAGCTATCCAAAGAAGGTCGGGCACCCTGGAAGAGCGCATCATTCCGAGCCTTCCAAATGAAGAAGACGCTTCCATAGAGAGCAAGCGTCCACCTCCTCCTCTCACGAACATGCACACGCCGGTCCTTGCAGAGCCACTTAAGGCCGGCTTTCAGCGTGGTAACCTGTCGCTTCCACTCCACTTCATCCCTGACTCGATTCCATACATGCCTCGTGAACGGACACCCAAAGAAGAGATGGTCTCTCGATTCGGGGGCCCCCACGCACAACACGCACTCGATCGGGCCCTCATGCTGTCTCCATCTATCCATGGTAAGCAGCCTGTTCCTCACCGCAATCCACATCCTGAACGAATGCTTCTGCGGGGCCCATGGACTCCATAACTTCTTGTAGACAGGCAGTACCGGCATAGAGTGCGAAACGAGCCAATACAACCTGCCCACTCGAAGTTTTCCCATCTCCGAGCACGAGGCTAAGGTAGTAACGATGTCACCACCAATCCGTGCTCTCACCCTATCCCTCGCACGGAGTATGTCCTTCCACACGATTGAGGCACTGTAGTTCACCTCAACATCCTAACACGAGGAAGACTGAAGATAAATGGCGTTAATCTACTTAACCCACAGCGACTTCTTCTCCTGATGCACATCCCACAACACACCACAGAGGGCCGCATCGTTCAGAAGGTCAATTCCCTTGAGTCCCAGGCAACCCTGTTCCTTAGGGAGAGTGACCTCCTCCCAACGAACTGCGCCCCTCGGAGTGCCCCAAAGGAAGGACCGAATCATCCTCTCAATCCTATCCACAATACCCTTGGGGATCTTCACCATAGACGTCCAGAAATTCATCAGCCCGTACACTACCGATCTAATGAGTTCCAAACGGCCGGCATACGAAAGCAAATGCGTGGACCAACCCCTGAACATATTGGTCACCTGCGTGATGAGCGGCTCGAAAGCAGATTCTCGGAGCTTGCTTCCCTGTAGCGGTACTCCCAAGTATCGGACAGGAAAGGTGCCTTCCTGAAAAGGCAGAATCTCACGAATAGCCTGCTCCTCATCCTCTGGAACCCCAGCCATAAACAGATGAGACTTGTCTGCGCTGACCTCCAAACCTGACATTCGGGCGAATCGATCGAGTGCCTTGGCTACGACCTCTGCCGAAGATCGGTTACCATAGGCAAATATGATCAAGTCATCTGCAAACGCCAGATGAGTGACTCCCAACTTCGCACAGTGCCTAGAGTGGTACTTATATTTGTCCATCACAGTCATTCTCCTGAAGAGACAGGAGAAGTAATCCATGCACAGAACAAATAATAAGGACGACAGCGGATCACCCTGACGTAGGCCTCTCTTACCATCGAAATATCCCTCAGGTGAGCCGTTGACAAGGATGGAGAATGAGGTGGTGGTGACACATTCCATGATCCATCCTATCATACGCTGAGGAAATTTCAACCCCGTAAGCACACCACGCAGAAACTCCCAGTCCACCGAATCATAAGCCTTCTTGATATCAAATTTAATGGCCATTCTCCTATACTGACGGTGCCTAGCCCACCCATAGTTCTTAACAATCTCCTGGGCGAGCATCACGCAATCTCTCATCTTTCGGTTCTTCACAAAGCCAAAGTGATTTTCCGCCACCAAGTCCTCCATCAAATCCGTCATTTTTGCCACAATGATACGGGAAATAATTTTGTAGATCACATTGCAGCACGAAATCGGGCGGAAGTCCCTAATAGTGGGATCATGCTTTCCTTTCGGGATTAGTGTAATAAACGTGGCGTTCATCTGGCGCAAAAGCTGCCCGGAATGGAAGAACTCCTGAACAGCCTTCACCACGTCCGAACCAACCACGTCCCACGCATCCCTGAAGAAAGCCGTCGTGTACCCATCCGGCCCAGGTGCTTTATCCCCATTCATACTCCACACAACCCTCTTCACTTCGTCATCCATGACAGGCGCCTCAAGCTGCTGAGCCTGCTCATCACTAAGCACTGCTCCCCACTCAAACACACTGTCATCTATGCCCTCACACTCCCCCGCAGTACCCAACAAGTCTCTGTAGAATGAGAGGAATTCTCCAACGACTTCCTCACGGGAGGTAGTATGCCCGGATTCCGTGCGTATGGATGGGATGAAGTTCCTCACACTATTCGACTTGATCTTCTTGTAGAAGAATTTCGTGGGTTTATCCTGACTGATCAAGTAATCGGCTCTGGCCATCTGAGAGAAGAATAGATGCTCGGCGTGACACAAGAAGTCGACCCTCTTGGCTATCTCCCGAACCCTGTCCCACTTCTCAATATTACCGGGATCAGCGTGGCTCTCCATCTGCAGACTGTCAAGCTCCGCTCTAGCTCGCTCTGCTTTTTCAGCTATATGACCGAAATCCCTCTTGCCAAGCTGTCTTAACTTCGGTTTGAGCAGCTTTAGCCATCGAAAAACACTGAACTGAGCCGTGCCCCACACCTGCGAGTCCCATACTTCACGAACGGAATCCAGGAAGCCCTCGCTGGTTTTCCACATGTTCACGTACCTGAATGGTCTCCCCTTCGAGTGCTCAGGGTGGAAGATGGAAACTAGGACGGGGCAGTGATCCGAAGTGGCCCCCATGGGCAGAAACTCCGACTCCACTACACCTGAGGCGGCGTCCCAGTTCGAGTTCACCAAAACTCAGTCTATGCGACTCCATATTCTGCCGTTCGTCCAGGTAAAGAAGCACCCCTTGGACTTGGCATCATCCAGACCCCTATCAACACAGAACTCCTCAAAATCCACCCTATACCAATTCCGCTGAGACGGAACAATTTCAGATCTCTCTTCCGGTTTCCTCACACAGTTAAAGTCTCTAAGGATCATCCAGGGAGAGTTAACTGCTGGGACAAGCGAACGTTATTCATCTTATGATGCATATGCATATTTGTGCCTGGTACCAAGGTTAAGTAGCCCGAATTGGTCACGATTCGGGTGAGTTGAAGCGACATTGATTAAGTAGCCAGAATTGTCGCGGTTCGGGTGAGTTAGAGTGACAATCAAGTTGCCCGTTGCATGGCAAACCCGGGTGAGTTATATCTAACGGGGCACCTGTCCATTTGCCAAATACTGATACTCTGAAGGGTGATCGTTAGATGGATAAGTCTATTATAGGCTCAGTCAATGTCACCGGTGTGGGACATGCATGTCATTTATGTTTATATGTTTGATCATTTCAAGTATTCATGTCGATATTGAATTGTGTACTTTAGCACTTGGCGTGTTGAGAAAGAATATTAATTGTATTTTATCTAGAGTAACGGTGACGGGCTTGGACTGTCTCTCGACGGAGAGCTCAATTCGAGGAGGATATTGACTACCCAAGCGTCTTTTATGTGATAACATGTTGTTTGAACAAAATGTATTATTCGTAAATGTGCACTAAGGTTTTTATTTTCATTATGTATACTGAGTAAGAAATTATTATTGTGGGACGAAATGTTGGATTTTATGTTATGAACCACGAGTGGGAATACATGCTTCGTATAAGGATCGGGGTGACCGGCTTATAACCTCACTGAGCTAGTGGTTTTGCTCACCCCCATCATTCTTTCCTTTTCAGGCTGTTGATATCGTTTTGGTTGGAGGTTTGCCTATCGTTTGCTTTTCATCCAATCAGTGTTTTGGGTACTTTCTCTTTTATGTAAATTGGCGGATTCATTGGTGAGATTGTATAGTTTATATTTGGTGACCCCCTTGATGTTCTTTTTGTACCTTCGCGATGTTATATCGTTCATGTATATTTTCTTTAAACTAAGTTACACCGTTGTATTTTGTACCTTTGTAAATTCTTGTTGATACTTTATGAGATGATGTCCTCGGGTTGTACCCATTGTTATCAGTTGTTCAGTTCTACAGGTGCTTGATAGCAAGCCTTATGTTTTCTATAAACTTTGTGGAGTGGAGTGCACTCATTCCGCGAAATTTATGGTTAACGTGGTGGTTGTTGCGTTCTGTCTGGGGTCGGGGCGTGTTGAGAAAGAATATTAATGTGCATTTTATCCAGAGTAACGGTGACGGGCTTGGACTGTCTCTCGATAGAGAGCTCAGTTCGAGGAGGATATTGACTTTCCACGCGTCTTTTATGTGATAACATGTTGTTTGAACTAATTGTGTTATTCGTAAATGTGCACTAATGTTTTTATTTTCATTAATATGTATACAGAGTGAGAAATTGTTATTGTGGGATGAAATGTTGGATTTTATGTTATGAACCGCGAGTGGGAATACATGCTTCGTACAAGGGTCGGGGTGACAGGCTTATCACCTCACTGAGCTAGTGGTTTTGCTCACCCCCATCATTCTTTCCTTTTCAGGCTGTTGATGTCGTTTTGGTTGGAGGTTTGCCTATCGTTTGCTCGTCATCCAATCTGTCTTTTGGGTACTTTCTCTTTTATGTAAATTGAAGAATTCATTGGCGAGATTGTATAGTTTATATTTGGTGACCCCCTTGATGTTCTTTTTGTACCTTCGCGATGTTATATCGTTCATGTATATTTTCTTTAAACTAAGTTACACCGTTGTATTTTGTACCTTTGTAAATCCTTGTTGATACTTTATGAGATGATGTCCTCGGGTTGTGCCCATTGTTATCAGTTGTTCAGTTCTACAGGTACTTGAGCCTTATGTTTTCTATAAACTTTGTGGAGTGGAGGGCACCCATTCCGTGAAATTTATGGTTGACGTGGCGGTTGTCGCGTTCTATCTGGGGTTGGGGCGTGACACAGACCTTGTCACACACAATCTTACTGAATTCTTTGAAGAACAAAGTTTGCTCAAATCTCTCAGGTACTCTAGTACTTTCTGAAGCAATTGGATTTATGACTTTTATGTAAACATTAGTTCAAGCATGATTAAGAGTACTATTCCTATGTTTGGAAAGATTTACTTTAGGGGTAAGATTTATGATTTTTCTCCTGAAAAGATAAATTCATTGTTGGGGACTGTACACGCTGATAGTGATGATGATATTGATGATATGGATGAGATTGTTTTTGTGATTTCTGGTGGTCTGATTACTAGTTGGCTTAAGAAGTTGTTCAGTCCAAGTCTTACAAGCTTACATGCTGTTGATACAAGCTGTGTCTACAATTGGTTGCCTACCTCTAACATCACTAGAGTTAAAACTAACCATGTCGTGCTAATTTATAAGATAGGGAAGAACCTGCATTTAAACCTTGGTGAAGTTATTTATAAGAACTTGATCAGTTATGGTGGAAACATTTCCAAAGTTGGCAAGTTACCATACCCTGCATTGATCCATAACTTGCTGTCAAATCAAGGTGTTAAGAAAGGTAAAGGCAATTTTCTATCTCTGAATGCTCTGGTGTTATGTATTGCTAAACCTCTGCTTGAAGGTAACCGTATTGTTGATCTACCCTATATGAACCGTGCTCCTGCTCATGAACCTGAACTTGGAACTGATAATATTTCTCCTAATGGTGACAACACTACTATACGCATTGATGCTCCTGCTCAATCTGGAGAGGTAGTTTCTGTTACTGTGCATCGCAAGTACATTGAAGAGAAAGCTAATGCACTCGGACGCCAAGTGTCTCATCTTAGACTCCAAGCCTATGTATTGAATAGGCAAGCTGACTGTCTAGAACAAAGAGCTCAGTTCTGGACTGGTTTGCTATCCACAGTCCCAGGGGAAGAGGTACCTAATGTTGCTCAAAATGCTGCTGCTGTTGAAAGCTAAAGCTCAGGGGAGTTGTGATCGAAGACATCACTGGAGAACCAGAAGGAGATAACGCTGATCGTGCTGGACGTGCTGATGTTATTGTTGTTGTTGGTGCTACAACATACGGGAGTTCATATAGTAAGGGGGAGATTGAGTTTGGAAGAGTAGCAGATCTTGATTTTTCATGCTCTGATACCAAAAGTTTGGAGAGTAGCAGATCATGATACTGAGGCTCTAATAAAGATTGTTGCTGCTCTAACTTTCTCTAACTGTCTAACCCTCTAACTATTTGATGGTGATTGTTTAAACTGATATTTCTAATTCCTGCTGGATACTTAGTTATTTCAGTTTGTTTGTTCTGAACTTATTTAAACTAGGTTGCTAGATTCTTGGTAAATTTTGTTTTCACCTTTTTTTTACTCTAAACTAAGCTTTGATCGTATTGGTTGAATATGCAGATTGCTTGATTACCACTATGGTAATTATGATCTGAAGTGCTTAGTTATTTTGCACAACTATCGAACTAACATCTGATGTATTATTTGGATATCTTGTTTTACCTTGTTTCTTTGGATCAGGATGTATGGTTGCGTATAGATGTGATTATGGGAGATTGTTGATGTGAAGTATTGAGACCAGTGTCGTCACATCTGGAATCACACTGATCCTCCACCAGTTATTATTTAACCACTAACATGTTTGTGTAGTGTTGTACTTGATATTGCTTTCAAGGTTGTGGTATTGAATGAAGATCGTGCTGAATGGGACCCACAAGCCTGGAGAGCAGTTCGGAAAGTTCTAAAAGTCCAGAAGATTCTAGAAGTTAAAAATAACTACCCAAAGTAGTGGGTTGGTTATTCACTGTTAATGGATGGTTATCATATCTCCTAGTGGACCACTTATTTGAAGGAAGGCTGCAGCATGCTTTACGACTATAAATAGAAGCTGTCAGACTTCATTCCCTGGCGCGGAAAAACTTAAGAGTTCCTATAAAGACAGTCGTCGGACGTAGAGTTTACTCGATTACATTCCTCCTGTAGTGTTTTCACTGGTGTTGTAATATCTCGTTCTACATCACGTGTATAGTATTATCCCTTACGTTTTGTGTGTACTGTTCGCAGGAAGCGAAAGTACATACTTGAAGTAGGGCTTATTTCTAACAATCTAAGTCTTGCCATTTGGGAGTTTGTTTAGGATTTTTGTAAATCACTTTTTCCAAGTTAGTGATATTTTCGCCATGAGGCGGCTACAAACTTATTCATAAGTTTGTAGAAAGATTGAGTAATTCCGTGTGTTAAGTATTCCACTGTACAAACTTGCATGTACGTGTACAAGTTTCATTCTGATAAGAGTCGGTGTTGAACGAAGTGTTACCACACTAAAGACAACATCACTATAAACACTTACACACCCAAAGGACCACAATGAAAATATATATATATATATATATATATATATATATATATATGGGTGTGTGTGTGTGTGTGTTTGTGTGTTCTAAAATTATATGGAGGTATATTTAGTTATCGGTATATGATTAGGAAATTTGGGGTGTAAATAGTTTTTTATCATATTATGAGCAAAGCAGGGTGAGTAAAATCTAGTAACTAATAAACATAACGAAATAGAGCCTTTCTTTTTGTTTTATTATTTTTTAATTTAATTTAAAATATACTTCATTTTATTCATGGATAATCCATCTCATATTAAGGGTCTGTGTGACGATCTCATCCAATACCTCTTCAAAAGCACATTACATTTATTTACTAAATTAATTTATAACTGACTTTTGATCTGGTCAACGTTATCAAGAATTGCGCTAATTTTTAATGGAATACTATACTTTTGGGTAAGTCTTGCTTGAGACCGTTATGCGTGAGACCATTTCACACTTTTTAAAATAGCTATTATTTTAGCTATAAAATGTTATCACTTTTACTATAAAATGTTATCACTTTTCATTTATATTATAAATTGTTCATGAAATAACATTATCACTTTTCAGTAATTTAATGTCACTTTTCATTAAAAGTTATCATTTTCTTACAATCTCATGTAAGCCCTTAAGTGAGACGGTTTCACACAAATCATTGCCTATATATTTTAAAAAAGTTTGCATATCTCGGGGATACCCGTTCCCCAAATTTCATGTTTTTTGAAAGTTGTACGCTTTAAGATTTAGTCATAATACCCTTTCGTATAAGAACTTATACCCTTGATTTTCTAAGATATTTTTAATTAAATATTTATAATATTCATATTTCTGATGAGTGTATAAATTCACGTAATTTGAGCTCTGATTCGTGTGATAATGGTGTATGATTTGATCTTAAGTCAAGATAAATCGAGATATGTAGTGGAAAGTCATAAATCAGGTGCGTGTGAGGCCATTTGAGCAGATTTTCTAAGGATAACAGGACGAGAGTGCTCGGAATGAGAAGAGGAGGAAAATAGCACCTGGTTCGACCAACAGGGTAGTTGTTCGACCACCGGTTCAGGTTAAACCATGAACCGAAAGTCAGCAGGAAGGTGATTCGACCATGATGATATGGTTAGACCAGGCATGTTGGTCGATCCGTGGTCGAACCAAAAGCCTATCGAGTTACACAAGTGGTTTGACCATGAAGCTTCTGGTTCGACCAGTGGTTCGAGTCGATCTAGGCTCTTGGCAACGAGTTACATGCCAGTTCGACCAGGCCCTGTGTGGTTCGGCCAGGGGTCTTGGTCGAACCAATGTACAAGAAACTTCCTGATTCGTATTTTTATACCTTCAGTACATGTTTTCGCTCAAAAAAGCCCATCCTAGGTCCATAAGGAGAGCTCACAAGTATAAAAGGAAGACCCTATGCAGGGGAAGAAGAAAGTTCACCACCACCTTCATCTACACAACATCCAAAACCCTTCCACCGTCCTTCAGAGTTGTGGAGAGAGATTCGTCTGTCGAATCAAGTGAGAATAAAGTGAAGATTCAAGATGGAGAGAGCCGCGACGGTGACCTCATCTAGGGTTTACTTCGCATCTTAACTTATCTTGTAATTTTCAAGACTATGGGTAAGATCTATCGAACCACCATTATTGTTCTTCGATCAATCATGGGCTAGAACCGCTTAGGTAGTTTTAGGGTTTATAAAAGTTTTATGAGTTAATTGAACTTCCATGTGTATACTCCGTACAACACTACTTATGGTTTATTTTATATAAGACTATGCATTTTTAATTCATACTCAGAGTTGTTTTATGCATCATTAATTGTTAAGTAGAGTTTGAATACATATCTTGATTATTGATTATGTGCGTTCACTGCTGAGCAAGATTACATGTTATGATTCTAAGTGAGGGGACTCCGAAGTCTCATTAGAACTATCTTGTATAAATACTTGTTAATTGAATATTATTCTGGTTAATAAGTAGGATAAAGAGTATAACTTCATAGTACCTATAAATGGAGATCATATCGGGTTAGAGTACTTAGTGAACGGGAAATAATTGATACTGATAGTACCTAGAAAGGGGAGTGAATTATATCTCTTGCTCCAAGGAATTCACACTTGTCATACGCTTATTTACTTGCGTCTATAGAGTAGATTTGCATAGTTTAGTGATGCGTCCATACTCCACAAGGCAGAGTCAGACATTGATACACGGAAGGAAAATTAATAAGTAAAATTGGATAGCCCGAAGGACTACCTATCTTCTCACTTATTCACTTTCATTTAATCTCTACTGCTTATTTATTTTAATTATTTGTTATTGGTTACTTAATCATCAAAACTATATTTCCATATTAGTCTTAATAAGTTAGAGTATAATTAAATTAATAATAATACGTCATTTGGGTTAGATAATCACTTGGTCGCTTATCAAAGCTACAATTATGTCCTTCACACTTGGGGATTAATATTGTGTGTTGAGAAAATTCTCATCAAGTTCTTGGCGCCGTTGCTGTGGACGACATTAACTATTAGTTTATTATATCTAGTTTAATTGAGACTATTTTATTCTTGTCTTTATTTTCTGATGCTTATTTTTCTTAAGTGTATGCAAACTAGATCAAAATCAAGAGAATTAGCGCCTTATAATCCAGAAATTGGTGCATCGTCGAGGAAGAAGAAGAAGAAGAAGAACATAGAACCAACTAAAGCTCTTAATCTAGGAGTTGAAGTTGGAGAGCTGAACTCGCAAATGATTGAAGCCGCAACCGAAGACAACTTGGAAGCAGAAGCAATCAACATGGTGGCGAATCCGGGTAACCATGCCATCCTTGAAGTTTTTAAGAACAACGGAGGAGGCAATATGGTGCTGTTAGGAGCAAGAGGGGCCGATACGGATTTTGATCTTCACCCTGCTCTAATCAGCATGATAGAAAGGAGTTCCTTCTCTATGGGGGCCTTTGAAGATCCTCAACAGCATCTGAGTAAATTTCTGGGATATGCAAGCACACAAAAAAGCGCAGGGAATCATGAGGATGTAAGCATAATTTCATACACATTTAATTTATTAATTGACATGGATTTTAGATCTTTATGAATTCCACACCACATAAACATGATTAGAAGACTTACCTTAATGGCGGCCCTCCTGTGATTAGAAGACTTACCTTAATGACGGCCCTCTTGTGATATGTTCCTACAAATTGCGCCGAGAAATGGTTTCTCTCTTCTGACCCCCTTTTCTTTAGGCACAGAACGTAAACTTTAAGTGATAGATAATTCATAAAATTGTATATCTTTTATAGGTGGAGAGAGGACCAGATCGGGATATTAACTCTTTATCAAATTACATTCTATCAATGCGATTATTATCCATAAATATATATGACCTTATTTATCTCATATATATTAGTTATTTAAACCACATTTTTATTTAAGATATTTAATCATAATAATATCTTATATATTTAATTAATTATTAATGGCACTAGGCCAAAATAATCTTACATTCTCCCACTTGGTCGAGTGATAGAATTAAACATTGGTTTAAATAAGTTACATAATGTGCGCCTAACACAAGTATGTCGGTTCTATATCATTTATTCGACATAGTTCCTTCCATGTACTATGATATTAGCTTTCTACTCAACGTGACTCATCAACCTAAAGATCAATAATGGTCCACATATGTATCTCAATTCGAGATAAAATCATGTTTAATTAATGTCAACATTCATGTATACTAAAATAAGAAAACAAGATATAGATTAATTAGAAACAAACATAATGAGCTCTTAATGTCAATTGTTGATAAGCTGTGGCCGGCCTACCAAAATATAATTTATTTCCGACACACTCTAATAATTAGTATAGTAACGAATACGGGTCGAACCCAAGAGAGTATAATAAAATTTTAATTAAATTTAAGTGTTGAAAGCGATTAAAATGAATAAGGGGGGTTTGGTTTTGGTGATAAATTAAAAATAATAACGATGAGAATAAATTAACTCAATTTAAATAATAAAATACGTAGATAAAAATTAATTATTAAATTAACCGAGTGATAAAAACCTAGTTTAGGATGACGATCCCCTCCCATTTGCTGAATTAATTAACTACAGGAATTAAATATCTAGCTTAGTGTGCAAAATCAAATCCCTGGATTGACGGTACGACCAATCAACCCGAATGTTCATACGTTTATCAACAAGGGTACGACCACTAAATTGAACTATTTACGAGTGACCCTATGGATTCGAACTCGTAAACACATTAAAATTCTAAACATAGAATTACTAGGCTATGAAAACCGGCTAGGAATCATACAACCTAGATCATAATACACCTTGAGGGATAATCTCTACTTGCTACTTAATCCAATTCCTACAGCAATTACGCATTGTAGATCATGAAATAACATTCAGCAGTTTAACAATTAAATAGTTGATCAGGCTAAATTAACTATCAAACTACTATTAAGAACATTAAAACATGTAATAGAATAAACTTGCACAAAAGATTCAATGAAAAAACCCTCAATATTTAAATTAATATTCTACGGGAGGTTCACGAAATCCTAAACTAGAAAAGGGGATTAGCCCCGCATGTTAAATACAAAATTAAAATATAAAAACCGATGATGCTCTTCAACTTCATGCTAATTCCCAGAAAAATCGTGTATTCTGCTCCTTCACTCCAGTTCCCAGAAAAATTATGTATTCTGCTTGTGATCACCCAAAAGAATAAATAAAATATCTTCCTTATTTTCTTTCTTGTCCCCCAAGTAATCCTACTTGATCTCTTTCCTTTCTTGCTTGATCTCCAGGATCTCTTTCTTTTCTCCTTTTTCTTCTTTTACCGTGCTTCTCACCTCAGATATGGGCCTTCAATTAAGTGGAAAATATGCTGGCCGATTTGTTTCCTAATTTAGCTTGTTCCCACATCAATTCATATAATTAAAGTAATTATCTCTTAAAGATAAAATAAGTCAATATTAGCACCCAATTAGCACATAATTCAATCAAATAAGCATGAATTTTAACCAAATAATTGTGCTAAAATATAACTTATCAATTGTTCATCATAAATTTGTTACAACCTTTCAATGATCTCATATTCATGTAACGTTCAATGAATGTCTTTAAAGAAGATCATTTGCGTAACGAATCCAAAATTACAAAATTAGTGCTACTATTCTCGATTGACATCTTTGTTACTAAAATTCTTCTTATTATTCCATATGTTTTAGCAACTTTGAAATATCCATCATTTTAGAGAAGAACAATGCAGCGGAATAACCATAATAAGTTTTTCAGCGACTAGACATTATTGTCAACTTATTTCAAGTCCTGAAATTAAGTTACACATTCAATTACCTTAAATTGTAGCCTCAAATCATGCCACAAGTAAACTTTAATAGTGAATGAAGCTTTCACAAACTTCTTCATGCTTTTGCATGACACAATATCTCAAACTAAGAAACATAAAAGTCAAAGTAAACTTTCTTGCATCATATAATCATCTTAATCTATATTTAATTATATCTAAGTAATTAATATTTTTATAAGTAAGTATGAGTGCTTTAGATTATACAAATAGCTTAATATTTCCTTATGCAACATTCTGGTCATCCATTTATGAAACTCTTCAATAATGACCAAACATTCTAACAGTAAGGCTGATATTAGGTCTTTGTACAATTTTGTATATCTTAAGGTACAAATAACATATGCATAAGGAATATTATAGTACGTTCCAATTTATTCTTGGACATCACATAAGGTTGAACTTATCTCTCTTCTGAATTGGAACGATGCTTTTACAAACACCTTCCATCCATAACCTCTATTGAACTTTAATTGTCTCATCATATGTTTTATTCCAAAGTTTTTTAAGAGAAATTTATTAGTTTCACATAATAAACCAAGATCATCAGTTGCAAGCAAGTTTATCATCACATATAGAATTAATGTGCTCCCACTAACTTTCAGATATGTACACCGATTTACGATATTTTCTTTAAATCCAGATGATATCATGAAAGGAAAGCGTGCTTATGTTTGTATGTTAATTCTTTAAGTTTACACGTCATGTGATATTTTTCCTTCAATGGAAAAACTCTTGAGTTGATCCATTTAACTTGATCATCTACAGTCATAATGAGTTGCAAAGTCATGATAATTCTAATAGAGTCCTGTATAAAAATAACTTGTTATATCTCTTTACAATTATGCCATCTTTTTTCGTAAAATCTTAAGCAACAACTTTAGTTTTATATTTTTTAATATTGCCATCATAAAGATACATCCGTATCAAATTTTTTATAACTTTTTGGCAATCGTTACAAGATATAAACTTCATTATGAGCCATTGATTTCAATTCATCTTTCATAGCATTTACTCATTTAATAGAATTAGTACTTTCCATTACTTGTTCCAAAATTGGAATTTTATCATTTATTATAATGTCAAATTTTAGTTTATTTTATTATACCATATATGCCATCTTTAGAAATAGCGGATATAATGTACTTAAGACATTTTTAATGCTATTTAATGTGATATATCTAATGAAAGCTCATTAATAATTGATTTAGTTAAATCAGATCCATTAAGAGAGTAGAATAACTTATATGTTGTCCTTGAAAGTTGTTTGGCTATTCAACAACTATATAACAACTTTAGAAGAAGTTTTAGATAAATATATTTTCAAATTCACCACCCAACTTTTTCAATAACTACATTTCATGGTTTGAAGCCTCGTTTGACGCTAGTGATGGGAACAATGCTAAGGATGTTGTGATGTGTGTCTCTCCTTCTCATATTGTTGATGCTGATGGTGCTAAGAAACATTCTTCACTTGCTGAGATTGAGACTCATGTGGATCAACTTAGACAGGATTTGACTAATCCTAATCCTCCTAATGTGGACATGGCTCACTTTGATATTGATCGCATTTCATCTATGGATAAGAGCTCCGTAGGACAGGATCCACCCCCAATAAAGGAGCCTATAACTAAGGAAAAATCTGATCCGACTTCTGTGAACGATTTTCCTACCCTCCAAACTACTAAAAAATTAACTGGGGAAAAATCAAGAAGAAAGACATTACGTACAATCCGGCTTCTAAACTGGTTACCCGTTCCACTACAAAACAAACTCAGCCTGAACCTCCGGATATTTGGGATGTCGCAAGTAATCAAGATTGGAGCAGACTTACAAAGAAAAACAATACTTATTTTTAATTTAGCTCTATTTTTGTTAAGGCTCATTGCAAGAGCTTCTTTTTTGGGCCATCTGTTTGGCTCTTTTAGGCTTTGTCATCCCCACAACATCTTTATCCTTTGTTCCCGTATCTTTATTTTCATTTTCCTATAATAATATTGCGTAGTTTGATATTCCCACTGATTTTACAATTCTTAATGAATTTGACATTCTAGTTTTAAAATTCTCGTACTATGGTTAGAACTATAAATCCACACCCTTTAACTTAAAGGATAATTTTTACATAAATTAGTTAAATTTCTTTTATCCAATTTCTTTTCATATGGATGTAAATCATTATTATCCCTACCGGGCAATTTGCTAAGAGCATAAATCCACAAAATATGGGTATTGATTAATCATTCAACATGCTTCCAATCATATTCAATAAAGTACAATTATATCATTCTGCACAACAATTTATTGCAGTGTGCAACATTAAGTATAAATGTCAGCTTTAGTTGGAATTTAGTGATTGAGCATGACAGTTTATCATACAGTCCATAAAATTCATCACTTCTTCCCATCTTTATAATTTTCACTTTTCTATCTAATTATCTCAACTTCATTATTAAATACTTATCAAGCATTTATGGAATGAGACTTTTCTTGTAAGATAGATATAACTATAATGTGAAATTTAAATTTAAAATTAAAAATGATGGAATACCCGTATTCATTTAAGAAAAGTATTATCATAAGACTCACAATTAGCGGTGTAAAATATTATTATAAGAAGTTGTGTAGTTATCGTGACTCTATTATTTGTGAGTTTAGTTTACTTTTCTTTAATGCAATTCAAACAAATTAATATCAAGATCAGTAAAAGCCTATATATGAAAGGCTTTATTCTTAATTAATTTTTGGAATAATTCTTTTAGAGAGTTACTCTAAACATTAATGCCACGTTTGGTATCAACTTCATTATTATTTCTTTTAAATGAACATACTAATGTTTAAATTCTTTCTCAAACCTTTCCTTTTGAACCAACATTAATTACAACATTATGTGAATTTAATTCACATTCCATTCGTCTTTTTATGGTTTGTTTAGATATGACAAACTTATAAGGTAGTGAGTATGTAAACTGCACTAATAAGTTTTTAATCACATTCATTATAGAATGTTTAAATCTTGCTGCAATATTAGTTATCATTAATGATAAGTTCATGTATGCCACGAGAAGCATCAAACTTCATGGTGGTTAAGGTAGTCATTAATGTCTCGTCAAAAGGTTTATTAGTAATTTATGAATAATTTTTCACTAATTTCATAAATTCCTTGACACTTTTAACTTTAAGTATGATAGACTTAATTTCTTAGTCACATTTATTCGCATAAACATTAGGCTCAGGTTGTTTGATATATCCCAAGCATTACAGTCAGATAACTTAGCTTTTATTGCTAGTACACGCAAAGAAGCAATTTATCTTGAAGTGACAAATAAAATCCAAAATACTTTGGTGAAATTAGATTTATTCTCACTATTTAAATTACTTTAATCCATTTTGTAATGAAACAGACGCAATATGCGAGTAGAGACTAATGAATATAGGTATTTTTTTAAAAATAAGAAAAATATAATTTATTCCCATAAATACCTTAAGTGATTTAATATTAGATTCAAGATCGAAGGCAATAAATACATATTGAAGTTCTCCTTTGGGCAACACGACAATGTACAATCATAATCATAATGATGTTTGCAAATTTAATAGAATTTGACAATTAAATATATCCATTAAAATATTTTATCATCTTTGGACATACAAAATAGTTTGACATAATATACTTAATTATTACATTCATATTCATGAATTATAAAGACTAGACATCACCTTTGGGTGAATTTAAAGTCTTATAATTATGAAAACTTTAACAACCCATATAATAATTTTCTTTATTCAAGCATCACTTAAATATGGAAAATTAAAATTTAATTATACGATTTATTTTCATTAATCTTTCAGGTCAGACCACTTTGGTGATTAACAGACTATCATTAAATGAATTTAAATCGTAAAATCATACATTATAATCTTATCAAAGATTCTCATAATAGATTATACTCAATAACAAATTGAGTAATGACCAAAACATTATTTCATAAGCATCATAAAAAGAAATCAATGTCATCAATTAAGACCTTAAGACTGTCATCATAAATATACATAATATATCCATACAATCATAATTAAGATATCATGTACAATTTCTATTTATATTATAACTAATTTGGCATCTTAAAATATTTGGTACATTAACATAATAAATGTCATAAGTAGTCAAACATACATAACATAAGTGAGATATTCTAATATCATATATCCCAAAATAACTTTAATTATTATCAAAATAATATAAGTCATAAACATTATTAAATCACTTTAGTTGGAAAGTTGGAGGAATACATGAGTCACTTTATAATTACAATTACAATTATGTTAATAACTGGGCATTAAAGTGTGACACTCAAGCCATATGAATTAGACATATTGATGGCTTATGAATTAGGCAGATTGATTTATTAACTGTAATTAGTTGTCATTATTCTTAATCATCCATTAAAGAAAATCAATATATTCCCAATATACTTCCAAAATTAAAGGGAGACACGTAATTTTATATTAAATCACATGTTGACATAATTAACTTTCATAATCAATCTTTACTTGTTTAGGGCAGTTATTATTTATATTATATTCGTCATACAATATCAATTTATCACAAATAATCATACATGGTACATAAATTTATATTATGTAAATAATTTGAATAAATACGTGTTACTGTTAATTAATATCAGAATTCTTCAAAATAAGCAATTATCATATTCTAATTATTAAGCCATATGGCATTATTACTCAACAAATATTACGATAAAGTAAGTAATCATTATTAGAATATTTTTAACGGGATAGTTTTTAATTTTTAGAATAATCATTATGATACACGAGAATCAATTCCAACTAATTTCATAAACGTAATTCCAACTAATTTCATAAACATAATTCCGCCCAAAATTCAATGATATGATAGAGTTCAATTGATCATCATATTTCTGTAATTTTCTTGGAAATATTGTAGCGGGAAGATGTAATACATCTTTTGTAAATCTCATCTAATTAGTACATAATTTGCAGATTCATTCAATCATATTCCAGCTTCATAAAACAATATTCATCATTCAATGAAAAATAATGAGATCTAAAATCATGCTCTGATTAAGCATAATTTTATAAACAATTAATTATTAATTGACATGGATCTTAGATCTTCATGATTAGAAGACTTACCTTAGTGGCGGCCCTCCTGTGATTAGAATACTTACCTTAACGGTGGCCCTCCTGTGATACGTTCCTACGAATTGCGCTGGGAAATAGTTTCTCTCTCATCACCCCCCTTTTCTTTAGACACAGAACGTAAACTTTAAGTGATAGATAATTCATAAAACTGTGTCTCTTTTATAGGTGGAGAGAGGACCAGATCGGGATATTAACTCTTTATCAAATTACATTCTATCAATGTGATTGTTATCCATAAATATATATGACCTTATTTATCTCATATATATTAGTTATTTAAACCATATCTTTATTTAAGATATTTCATCATAATAAATATCTTATATATTTAATTAATAATTAATGGACTAGGCCATAATAATCTTACAGAATATGCGAAGACGATTGTTTTATTTAAATTCTCATTTACTGAAGGAACGAGAGGTTGGTACGATACACTTAATGTTGCAGAATGCACTACCAGGGAGCAATTGAAATTGAAAGTTCTTGGAGAGATACATGCCACCTTACAAGGTGTTAAGGATGAAGCAAGACATCAATCAATTTTTTATCTAGAGTGGAGAGAAATTTCATGAGGCTTAGAACAGATTCAAGGACATCCTTCGCAAGTGTCCTCAACATGGGCTCTTGATGAGAGTGGAATTTTATGTATTTTTTGGTACAATTTGATATCTCTTTGAGTATTTTGATTGCTATTATTTACACTAAACTTAATAATTTAAATTATTATTGACTAAAAGGTTCTTAGTAGGTATTTTATTGTGTTTTGATAGGAAAAAGGATAAAAATGCAAAGTTGGAGTGAAAGGTGAATTTATGTAATGCAAGAAAACAGAGGATTATTTTCCACAATTTTTCTGTATTTGTATGGAATTCCAAACTACTTGTGTGAGACATAGTTGGAAAGCCAGGAAGAGAGGAACGTGTGGCCGCAAGTATCACCTCAATCGAAGTTCGAATGAAGGAGTTATGATCGAAACAGTGAGGTCGCGCAATTGCCGACGGGATTTTCAAAACTTTTCGAAAATTTGCATTTTCGCCATTAACAACAGTTTGATGCTACGTAATCACAATGTGTGATAAATATCACATGAATTAGTTGTGGGCTACAACCGAGAGTAGCAAATCAATTGATTAATAATCAATTTAATTTGCAAAGTGTAACTTGTAATTGAAGTGGAGGTATTATTTTTGGCCCACTCATCATATTTGACACGTCACCATGATAATTGGGCCTTGAAGAAAATGCAGCCCAGTGCCACTCAAGAGCAGGAGAGCCCATTGCTGAATTGGCCCACTACTTTCCCATCCTACTGCTTGAAGTTCACGCCATTCACACGTTGTTTTTGGACAGAGGATATAAGCTCCTCTCGCTTCGCATTCAAGGGAGAGCCGAGACCACCACCACCAATTTTCTTCATCACCCAACTTTCAACACCACGTCCATCCACTGGAGAGACGATCGGAGTTGCTACTTGGATCGGAGATGGAGATTCTGACGGAGATCGTGATTGAAGAATTGAAGTCCTCGAAAAGGGTTCTTTATTCTACATTTATTTATCTCTATTATTTTAGAACAATGGTTAGAGTTTATTACATCTTTGTGATTTGCCCTCGTAAATCCCTGGGTTAAGCTACTTTGCTGGTAATGTTAGGGCGCTAAGATAGATTATGTGATTTGATTGTCCTAGACTTGGATTGATTATTCTGCAGATTGTTTATTTCCTTATTGAAGAAGATATTCTGAAACTTCCTATTATTGTGTTTTTTGGTTTTGATTCCTTTGATTATTCTTGACGGTATCACTGATTGATAGTTAATAGGATTCTCTATTTCTGCATAATAATTGTTGTTTTCTTGTGACAGTCTTAGGGGATTGACCTATAATTCCTAAGAGTATTAGACAATCAATTTGGAATAATAATTATTTGGTAAAACATCATTATTAAGTAGTAATTGGTAAGGAAACAAAAGGGGTTAATAATTACGTACCTATAAAGGAAAATCTAGTGTTCTACCCTTTAATGAAATTTAGCATGAAGTACCTATAGAGTGAGAGAGAGTTAATTCCTTATTGATCCTAGGATTTGCAGCTCATTATAAGTGTTAGATTATACACGATCAAGGTAATTTAACTAGGCTTAGTGATCCTCTTATAAACGTCTGTAGGTAATAATTTGGGTCTAGATAAATTAGTCACATAGTTAAGTTGTTTTCCCGTGCATTACCAATTCTCCATCCTTGAACTTTTAAATCATATTCTCTTGCGTGATTTATTTTATTTTATAATTAGTTTAATTATTTAATTTCAGTTATATTTAGTTTAATTAATATCCCTTCAAAACCCCAAAATTTCTCTTGCAATCGATTGATCATTAATAGAATTAATTATTAAATTTGTAAATATCTTGTGGGAATGATATTTCACTTGGTCACGCGCACTACAATCTATTCCTTACACTTGAGGGTGAAAGAAAATAGCGATCAGCTCTCTAAAGCTCAATACATCAGTATTTTCTACAATAGATTGGACTATGATTCTCCAGTTTTACTAGATGCTTTGTCTAATGGAGCATTGCTTACAAAGTCTTTCGTGGAGGCCGAAAAGGTCATGAGGATATTTTGATGAATTCAAGAGATTGGCCAACTGATAGAGTGAGAGGCACTTATGTTCTTTGAAAAGTAGAGCAAGTTGAGCATACTATGGTTAAGTCAAGTAGAGAAGATGAGATCGTCTCTAGCTTGGCTAATATCAACAAGTTACTTGAGTCTCAGCAAAAGCAAATTACTAATATAGCACAAAGAGTACCAATTATGCAGCAGGATGTTGGTTATGAAGGAGCTAACCAAGAGGAGTTGGAAGAGGCGAACTATGCCATGGGTCAAAGTATTCAAGGAACGAGGTTCCAAAATCAAGGAAACCTGAACTACCAAGGGAACTACAATAATCGTGGTCCCCTTGGTAATTATCAATAACCAAGGAGGCTAGAGTTTTCATGGAGTAATCCTAATACAGCAGTACAACCTCCTGTTGGTGTTGATCCGGGTGCTAAGGTCAAAGAAGGAAAACTTGGTTTTGAGGATACGGTGATCAGGTACATGGCTAGGAATGATGCAAAAGTGGATCATCTAGAGGTTAAGCTCGAGGTGAAAATTGATGCAAATCATGAGGATATATCTTAGCAGATGAAGGACTTGACGTTGATGATGGGGCAGATGGCCGGGAATTTTAATCAATTGACATAAATCGTAGATAAGGAAAAGTTCCCATCTCAAAGTATAGCAAACCCTAAGCAATGCAACACCATCATGTTGAGGTCTGGAACGCAGTATGAAGGACTGATGATGCCGGAAACTAATTCTGAAGCTCCAGGAGCACGATTCGACCTTGATTCGATCTAGCCAGCAGGTCGAACCACAATGTGGATGTCGAACCAAGCACCTGGGAAACCTCCAGAGCTTCCAGTCGCACATTTCGACCACGACCAGCATGGATCGACCAATCCTTTAGGTCGAACCATGGTTGAACCCACCTATCCAGAGCACTCTGTTCTTTTTTGAAGCACGGTTCGACCACGACCATGATGGTTCGACCAACCCTGTTATCGAACCGTGGTCAAACCAGCCTGTGTGGGGGAGAAAGCACTTTCTGAAGCATGGTTCGACCACTACTCACCCAGTTAGACCAGTACCTATAGTCGAACCTTGGTCAAACCACCTCATTCGACACCGTTTTTTGTGCCAAATGATTTACTTGATGTTGATGCTACTCCAGTTACATCCAAAGAGCAGAATATTGAGCTTATAGCAGAGAAGAACTGAAAAAGAGCAAAGAGATTGAGAGCCGAGAAAGATAAAGCGGAGAAGGTTGAAAGTGATGAATGGGGAATTCCCAAGACAAAGATACCTCCTCCGTTTCCTTTCAAGTTAGTCAAGAAGGGATTGGAAGAAAAGTTCAAGAAGTTTCTAGATATCATACAAGATATGCCTGAGCATTCCTTTCTCTGAAGCACTCTTAGAGATGCCTTATTATGCCCGCTTTCTAAAGGATATACTGTTGAAGAAAAGAAGCTTGAATGGAATTAAAATGGTAAATTTATCTAAGAACTGCAGCTTGATCATACATAGGAAGCTGACAGCTAAGTTAAAGGATTTGGGAAGCTTCACTATTTTATGTGAGATTGGAAAGAGGCAGGCACGACGAGCCTTATATGATCTTGGGGCAAGCATCAATTTGATGCCCTTGTCAATATTTCAAATGCTTGGTTTGGGGGAGTTGACTCCCACAATGGTTGCTCTCCAATTGGCGGATAGGTCTATGACTTTTTCGAAGGGTGTGATTGAAGATGTTCTCGTGAAAGTAGAGAAACTAGTCTTTCTTCTAGACTTTCTTGTGCTTGAGATGGAAGATGACAAAGACAATGTCCCCCTTATCTTAGGGAGACCGTTCCTTGCCACTGCTGGAGCGATGATTGATGAGCAAAAAGGTGAGCTAAGGTTGCGGATGGATAAAGAAGAGGTTCTTTTCAACCTTGATAAAGCAATGAAGATGCCAATCCAGACGTAGTGTCACAACATTGATATGATGGAGGAGATCATGAAGGAAGATATGTCCTTCATCCTGTCGAATGATTCTTTGGAAACATGCTTACTGGAGTCTCTTACTTTTCCCAACACAGAGCTAGATGAGCTCTCTAATGTGGTATGTATTAAATATCTTAAAATTCTACTTGCTTTGGGTGATGACAGGTATAAATCAAAGAGAACAAAATTTGAAGAAGTAAAGTGAACTAGAAAGTACTTGCCGCTGGATAGAGAAAGCACAGCAAAAGGAGAGAAGAAAGAGGAGTTGAAACCACTACCGGAGCACTTGAAGTAACCCTATCTAGGTGGAAATGAAACATATCTGGTAATTGTATCTTCTTCTCTAACTGATGATGAACTCAAAGAGTTATTAGATGTGCTTAGGAAGTATAAGTCTGTGATCGGTTGGTCTCTTGATGATTTGAAAGGCATTAATCTGTCATATTGCATGCATAAGATAAGATTGTTAGATGAGGCCAAAAGTAGCATTCAAAATCAACAGAGGGTGAATCCCGCTATTGAAGAAGTGATTAGGAAGTACATCCTAATGTGGTTAGACGCAGGAATTATTCCAATTAGTAATAGTGCCCATGTGGGTCCACTGCATGAAGTAGCTAAAAATGGGGGCATGACTATTGTGAAAGCCGATGATGGCAAGACCCTAGCCACTAGGATTCCTACGGGATGGCGTGTGTATACTAATTACACAGGAAACTAAATGAAAATAAATGCAAAGATCATTTCCCTCTTCCTTTCATGGATCAAATGCTTAATCGTCTTCCAGGGTATGATATTTATTATTTCTTGGATGGGTACTCAGGGTACTCAGAGTATAATCAAATCATGATTGCACCCGAGGACTAGGAAAAAACCACTTTTACTTGCCCTTATGGAACTTTTGCCTTTAGAAAGATGCCTTTTGAACAATGTAATGCACTGCCAAATTTCAGCGCTGCATGATGGCTATATTTGATGGGTTGACAGATAAGATCATTGAGGTATTTATGGATGATTTTTCTCTGTTTGGTTCCTCCTTTGATATTTATTTATATAACCTATCTACTATTTTGAAGAGATGTCAAGAAATAATCTTGTCTTGAATTGGGAGAAGTGTCACTTCATTGTGATAGATGGGATTGTTCTGGTACATCACATTTCGGCTAAGGGATTGCAGGTGGATAGAGCAAAGGTGGTGGCGATTGAGAATCTTCCATCACCTACTAATGAGAAGGGAGTGCAGTTCTTTCTTGGACACGAATGATTTTATAGGAGATTTATCAAAGACTTCTCAAAATACTCCAAGCCGTTATCTCACTTACTTGAAAGGATGTTCCTTTTGTTTTTGATGATGAATGTCTAACAGCTTTTCAGGTTTTGAAAGAGGCAATTATTACTGCGCATATCTTTATCACACCGGATTAGACTCAACCGTTTATACTTATGTGCAATGCAAGTGACCTAGTACTTGGAGCGGTGCTTGGGCAGTTGAGAGAGAAGAAGTTCTGCGCCATTTACTATGCAAGTAAGACTTTTGATGCAGCACAAAAGAACTACACTATCACTAAAAAGGAGTTTTCTAGTTGTTATGTATGCATTCAATAAGTTTCAAACGTACTTGGTTGGCATGAAGACCATTGTGTACATGGATCATTCTGCGATCTGGTACTTGATGGAGAAGAAGAAAGTGAAGCCAAGGATCATTAGATGGATCCTTCTTCTGCAGGAGTTTGATATAGAGATCTGGGATAAGAAAGGTACGGAGAATGTGTTGGCGGATCACCTATCAAGGTTGGAGACAAGGGAGTATTGTGATGATTCTTTCGAATACATAGAGGAGATTTTCCCTGATGAGAAGATTATGGCGGTTTGTTAAAGTAGCGGAAAGAGCATGTGTAGTAGCTGCACAAGAAGTAGACCCATGGTATGCGGATTATGTCAACTACATAGCCATAGGAGAAATTCCAAGTGATCTCAACAGATATCAACTTGCAAAGTTTAAGAGGGATGTTGAGACTTTCATATGGTATGATCCGTTCGTCTACAAAATTTGTATGGATTCTATCGTCTGCAGGTGTGTGCCCAAAATGAAGATGGAGAGTGTCCTTTATTTTTTGCCATGCACAACCTAACGGGGGGCACTTCGTAGCTCAAAAGACTGCAGCTAAGGTACTTCAATCTGCTCTTTATTTGCCTAATTTGTTTAAAGACTGTGAATCCTATGTGGCGACATGCAATAGATGTCAAAAAATGGGAAACATAAGTGGAAGAGATGAGATGCCACTTCAGCCGAGTATTGTCGTTGAAATCTTCGATGCATGGGAAATCAATTTAATGGGGTTGTTTTCCCCATCTAATGGTGATTAGTGTGAAAATCTGCATGTTTTAGAGTTTGATTTAGCATTATTTTGTGGTATCTATATCCGAATTTGAATATCTTCTAGTTGAATTGTATAAATTTAAGTTACAGATGCTGGTGAGGTGTTATTTCCAGTTTTTAGGTGGAAACGAGGTAAAAAGAGCAAAAACAAAAGTCAGGAGCTAAGTAGGGAAGGAAAAGAGCCGGCACGACTCGTGCCGGCCAGGACGAGGACTCGTGCCACCAAAATGCACTATGTCATGCCGCATGCCTACCGAGAGGTTCCCGCACGACTGCCGAGTATGCCCGCCTGGTTCTGTCGAGGCTTGCCGAGCACGAGCTGCCGAGGGATGCCACCCGTACCGCCGATACTGTAGAGACGCGCTGCACCGGTGCCGCTGAAGGCTGCCGAGAAAACCCGCAAGTTGTTGGCTTTTAGGATCTTTTGGTTAACGTGAACCATAGGGTTCCATGCAATTCTATAGCAGCGGAAGCAAAAGTGTAGAATCGAATTACCTTTCACCAGGGTATGTTGAAGGAGAAGGATTCTCGCCGGGAGCCTGCATAGCCTCATAGTTTTTGCCATAACTTCCTCGTCTGATCTCCAATTCAGGTGATCTATGCGCCAAAACAATCCTCTCTTCCGTGCTTTCAAAAGATGTATAACACTTACAGTTCTGAGTGTCACACGATTGTATAAAATTCGTGGAAGTTGACGGACAGAAACAACAAACGACCTTCAGGTCTTCTATTGTATTCATAAGCGACGTCTCGATGTTGTATGGATAACGATCTACGAGATGATTTCAATCTACAGTCTATCTCTCTCTCACGATTTTTGTCGTGTGTATTAAGATACTGGGCTGCTTGGCTATTTATAGGCTACAACAGGGACCAGAGGAGAATTTAGGGTTTGGGCCTCCTATTTGGCTTAAGCGTCCAAGTTTAGCCCAAAACTTATACTTAAGTCCAATAATAATAAATCATTCCACTAAAGAAATATTATTGCAATACCACCCTAATCCCAAATTACGTTTATGGGCTCCTTCTTATTATGAGCCTGTTAATCTCCCTGTATTTAAGATTCAATGCCCATAATTAATTAAGTTACTGACAACTCCATTAATTAATATAATTACCAAGAATAGTACCACTCAACTTTATTATCATGCCGGAATAAATCTACTAGTATGGTTTACATGATAATCATTATGAGCTCCTCAAGGGGACATCATCAACCAGTTCCGTTAGGACACAGATTTCTTCTATAATCAACAACACACTATAGAGACAGCACCATCTCCCAGCTCACCGAGCATATTGATTTAACTATTAAATCTCACCCATTGATGAATTAAAGAAATAAATACTGGCTTACGTGTCGAGGTTATTGTATAGGGATTAAAAGTACGAACATCCATAATAACAGAGATCAAGTTCTATTATATAGTCAGTATAAACCGAACGATCTCAACGGCTGTCCAATACACACAAAGTGCACTAGTGCAATTTTATAGTCAAGACAGACTACTGTCAAATCACACTACAACCATACCGATAGATAGTCCCCGTCTATCTCAGTTGTGAATATCTATTTATACTTTATAAGGAGCCGATAATATGATCTTCCATGCAACGTCACACACCGCATTATCTACACTATAAAGTAAATGGACTTTGCAACAATATAATTGCAAACATTTGATCACATGATTCTTATTTCAAATATTATCATAAACATTGTTCATGCCCTAATCTGCCTTTCACGTGTGTTATGCGTGTGATTCAGATTCCGGATTGATGAGATTGGCTATTATATAGAATACAATAGGGACCAGGAGGAGAAATTAGGGTTTGGGCCTCCTATTGGGCTTAAGCATCCAAGTTTAGTCCAAAACTTATATTTAAGTCCAATAATAATAAATCATTCCACTAAAGAAATATTATTGCACTGCCACGATAATCCCAAATTACGTTAATGGGCTCCTTCTTATTATGATCCTGTTAGTCTCCCTGTGTTTAAGATTCAATACCCATTAATTAATTAAGTTAATGACAACTCCATTAATTAATATATTTACCGAGAGTAGTACCACTCAACCTTATTATCATGCCGGAATAAATCCACCTGCAGGGTTTACATGATAATCATTATGAGCTCCACAAGGGGACATCATCAACCAATTCCGTTAGGACACGGATTCCTTCTACAATCAACAACACACCGTAGAGACAACACCATGTCTCAACTCACCGAGCATATGCATGGAAGCAGCTGGATGCATGAGGTGGTGTATTCCAGTGAAGGGGAAGTGATGACCTAGCTGGTTTTATCCCTATTTGCATGCGATTCTCAGCTTCATATGGAACCGTATTTTGGGTTTTCTTGGGGCCTAAGTTTAATCAAGTTGTTGTGCAAGTTACTTAACAGCATAATGAGAAGATCTCAAGGATCGTCGCCCACACGACGTCGAGATTGGACTTGGGAATACAGTAGAAGACTGAAAAGTTGTTTGCTGCTGCTGTCCGCCACTTTCTATTAACTTGTCTTCTTGTGATGTTGATAAGAAGAAAGCTCTGGACATTGATTGGAAAATAGACAAAGGAGGAAGAGAAAGTCCACTAGAAGCTCTTCTTGATGATGACTTGATGTTTGTGAGCAAATATGGTGAAGTGGAGCTTGTAGACAAAAGAAGGGCTAAGCAAATCTTCAAAGTGAGGATGCGAGGAGAGAGTGTGATGGACCAACATTTGGTCCAATGATCGTGAAATTCCGTCCGACTTGAAGACGTTAAACTTAGAGCTAAATGGGAGGCAACCCATTCTTTTAATCTTTTGATGTTTGCTTTGTTGTTTACATTTTAGTCTTGGAGGTGGATTGTGCTTGTAAGAAAATGCATATTGAAGAAAAGGGAAAGTGTTTCATGAATTCGAGTAGGCATGTCTCACCACTTGTTGCAAACTTAATTCTCGACTCTTGTCTCGAGTTAAGTTTGGGGGGCTAGTGCATGATGGACACAACTTCCACGACTAAATGCCTATTGAGGGAGTTTACTTTACACTTTATCACTTTTAGTTGCTTGACATGAATTGATTTTAATTTGGATTGAAGTGATTAGCATGTTACTTCATTTGTTATGTTTTTAGGAGGTTTATTTTCGTAATTTAGGATTTCCGTTTCAATCAAAGGTTGGATGTTTGTGAGCCTAATAGATCATGGATGATATAAATGTGTGCTTCATTGTCTATTGATGGATGGAATTTTTATTTTTCGTGTTATGTGTTTTTGGTTGTTTCTTGTTTGTTGTGTCTTTATTTTATGTTTTGTGTGTAGTTTTATTCTTGTTTAGGGGTTGTTTTGGTGGTTTATTATTGGGATGTCGTGAGTAAATTTTTTGAAGACGAGTGATAATATGTCGTGGTGATAAGTGATGACAAATTATGATTAAGAATTTCTACACTTTCAAGTTGTAACATGTTTTACTTAACTTGTTCAATTTTGAGATGAATATGGTGTAATAAGGGCCTCATGGTCCGAGCATAAACTAGTAAGTATTTGAGCCTCAACCGTGCATACATGATATTTTTCTTCATGAGCGGATTGGTTGTGTTTGATAAGCTAGAACTTGCTCAAGGACTATAGGAACAAGCCCAATTAGTGGAGATTGATGATATGATCTAAGGCCATCCTTGTGTTAGATTGTATACTAAAAGTCTAGCTTTTGTATAAACAATGTTTAGACAATATTTGAAATGAGAATCATGTGATCAAACGTTTGAAATAATGTTGTTGCAAAAGTCCATTTGCTTTATATTGTAGATAATGTGATGTGCGACGTCACACGAAAGATCATATTATCAGCTCCTTATAATGTATAAATAGATGTTCACAACTGATATAGACGGGGACTATCTATCAGTATGGTTGTAGTGTGATTTGGCATTAGTTTGTCTTTAATATAAAATTGTACTATGTGTATCGAATAGGACCGTCGTTGAGATCATTCGTTTTATACTGACTATATAATAAAACTTAATTTCTGTTATTATGGATGTTCGTACTCTTAATCCCTTTACAATAATCTCGACACGTAAGCTAGTATTTATTTTCTTGATTCATCAATGGGTGAGATTTAATTATTAAATCAATATGCTTGGTGAGTCGGGAGAAGATACTGTCTCTATGGTGTGTTGTTGATTTTAGAAGGAATTTGTGTTCTAACGAAATTGGTTGATGATGTTCCCTTAAGGAGCTCATAATGATTATCATGTAAATCTTGCAGGTGGATTATTCTGACATGATACTAAGGTTGAGTGGTACTACTCTCGGTAAATATATTAATTAATGGAGTTGTCAGTAACAATTAATTAATGGGCATTGAATCTTAAACACGGGGAGATTAACGGGCTCATAATAAGAATGAGCCCATGACGTAATTTGGAATTAGGGTGGTAGTGCAATAATATTTCTTTATGGACTGATTTATTATTATTGGACTTAAGTATAAGTTTTGGGTTAATATTAGATGCTTAAGTCCAATGGGAGGCCCAAACCCTAATTTGTCCTCCTGGTCCCTATTGTAGCCTATAAATAGCTAATCTCAGCAGTCCGGATAAATTGAATCACATGCATAAAATTGTGGACAGCATATTAGGATTGTAGATTAAGATCGTCTTGTAGATCGTTGCCCACACAAAGTCAAGACATGACTTAGGAATACAATAGAAGATCGAAAGGTCGTTTGTTCTTGCTGTTGATGATCAACCTCTACATCAACCCTTATGAAAGGTAATACAATTATACTCTTATGCTTCCGCTGCAGTAGAATTGCATGGAACCCTAATGGTTCACATTAACCAAAAGATCCAAACGCCAAAAATTGGTATCAGAGCGTAGGTTCCATGACTAAACATGACATGTTAGGCTAGAGTTTATGTGAATTATGTGATTTATTTTCGAATCAGAATTGCATAAGGGTTAGGGTTTTTCTTGTTACGTATTATACATGAAACCCTAAATTGCCATGTAAACCCTATACCCATTCACGACGGATCACGCCACATGACCATTGGTGAAAGTGCTATACATGGTGAAAGTCATGGGTAGTGACTGGTGGTGTAAAGGGTCGATGTTGATCACTGTTATTGCGATGTTGATCACTGTTGTTGCCAAAAAAATCAATGATCAATGGTTGATGCAGATGGATGTTGGCTGGCGTATCACGGAAGCAACGGCAAGTGGTAGTGGCGGTGTGATTGTTGGCGTAAGGCATGGATCCAGCCTGCCAACGACGTGATGATCAGCGGCTGGCGTGAAAGGCAGGGGACGTATGGCATTGAGAAGCGGCAGTTGTGAATGACGACGCTGGTCGCATGTGGCACCAGTTGTACTGGACAGTGAACCTAGCATTGACTGTTCGGTGGTGGCTCACACTGGTGGATGATTTTCGACGGAAGCATGATCAGCAGTGACGCTGATGTGCATATGGTTGGATCGCCGGACGTGTGAAGGCGAACAATTGATGAAGGTGCAAATTCGCTGGGCAATTTTGGAAACGACGTGGTAGGTCAAGCGACAAGAGCGGTTGGCGTTCATTGTCGATACGCAAGCCTCGATATCGCTGGCTGGCCGGGAGTAAGCATGAGGCATGATCGGTGTCAAAGCGAATGTAGCGTATGGGTGTGCTTCTATTTTCGAGCCAGTCAGCACGTTGTCGGGACAAGTCATACAAGATTCCGAGCGAGTCCATCGTGATTTCAATCGGGTCTCATAGGATTTCTGAGCGGGCCCATCATTTTCTCTGATCGAGTCGCTGGGTAGTCGAAAGCTGCTGAAGCCGATCGGAGTGGCTTGGCATGGCGTTTACCCACAAAGCGAGTGGAGTCATCGAAGTGCCGGTCAAGGAGCCAGTTATGTCAGCAGATGGCTGCTGGAACAGACGGCGGCTAGATCATTCTGTGGCGTCGCGAGGAACCTACGGAGGGGAAGAATGGCTGGCGGAGGCATGGCTGGGAGCAGCTTCGCACGTCAGTACTACTGGATGGTGGTGCAAACTCGGGGATTAGGGTTGCGACAATGCTGGGAAGCAGGCTACTCAAAAGCTTGACCAGCGGTTTGCAGTTAAGCGATTGGCGTGCTCAGTAAGTCGGTGGCTAATCGTTGGCGAGCGGCTATGGAGCGGCGACTTGATACGCTGGCGGCTGGTACTTGAATAGTGGTCTTGGATGCTATGGTATCATTCTCCGGCAAGCATCTAGGTTTTTTTACGGGCGCGAACACTGCTTGGAGAAACCCTCAGCGATTTTTCGGCAGCAATGGTGTTTTCCAGAGTTTCAACGGCGGACAGTCATATGGCTGGACTGGCACCTCTTCGGGCGGCGGTTTCCGGGTTGATGTGGATCTGTGTGTGAGATGACTTAGGGCACATGCTTATCCTACTTGTTCTACAAGTTATTTGTTTTAATTGCTTGGAGTGTTGACCAAGTCAACCAATTTTGGCAATTTTTTCTATTCCTTATATATAATTGCTATAATTGTTTTATTTGTCAATTATTGTTATATATTTGAAAGCATGTGCTATTTGATTTACTACCTTATTTGCCGTAATAATAGCATATTTATTGCGTATTTTATATTTGGTATATAATGTATGCATGCTAAAACCCTCTTGTTAAATAACTAAGTGGGAGATGGATTGGTCATTAATCTCGCGGCCTCTATTGTTGATTTATTGGGCAAGTAAACTTATGAGTTGGTTTTAGTGCCTTCCTCCCCAACGGATGAGTTTTATTTGTGGATCACTGGAGTAAATTTCATTAAATAATTATTATTTGTAATATGATGCACATGAACTTATGAGTCAGCTTTAGTGTCTTCCTCCCTAATAGATGAGTTTTATTTGCGGATCATTGGTACAAATTAATAATTGATGATTGTAGGAAATTATTTGAGGGCGGGTGGACTTCTCCAACTGTAAGACACACAAACTTTGGTAACGTACTTAATATCAAATAATGGTATACACTTAGGTGCAATTAATATGTTTTCTCCCCAACGGAGTCACTGCTATTAAATTGCATTGCTAAAGGACAATCGACTATTAATCATTGAGTCATAAGGTTAATTATGACATATGGAATTAATGTGTAAAACCTTTTCTTGCGAATATTAGAGTTTGAATACGTCCACACTAATGTGGCATGCAAATTCACGGTGCTTGAGATGTCGGTGAATTTATTTTATATTGTTTATTGAGGGAATCAATATAAAATTTAAATTCAAAGAGTTTGATCATTGTATTTATTTACTTGATTCTCTGAATTTTCGAATGGTTTATTTCACTTATTATTAACTAAAAGAAAACATACTTACTGGTCCAAAATAAATTATTGATAAGAATCTTGGTTTTAATTCGTACTGCTTAAGAAAATAAAAATGTGTTCTCACTAAGGATGTCCTCTGATGCCTATTAAATTCTCTAGTGAAGAGGTGAGAGGTACATAGAAATATGATGATCACATGAGACTCTTCGGATACTTGAGTAAGTTAGAAAGGCAAGAGATCATGTTTAAACTTGATGAATTAATTGAAAATACTTGGATTAGAAATTGAAAGAAAACCTAGGTCAATTTATTCTTCGTAATTTTCCTAGTTGTTTTGAGCAAGTTCCACCTGAATTACAAGAGATTGTATATGGTAGGAACTTCTAACAAAATGTGTGGCGAAAGAAAAACCCAATTTCATCAAGACATGAACAAGTTAAGTATATTATTCACTAGTAGTTGAAACATGATTCGTGATGGCATTTACTGACACATTGTGTAGATACCAGAATTACTAAATGTTTATAACTAAGTGATGATAAGATTACTGTATGCGTGGGTAAAACTATGAAAGTAGTGGCTGTTGCAGTAGGAGTTGTTTATTTATCTTATGATAAGAATAAACGTTTGATTATGAGAAATTGACTTTATGTACGTTTTCATAGAAAGAATTTCATTTCGGTTTCTATGTATTTATAGATGGATCTCTATTACATTTAAATGACATGATCATTATAGTGAAGGATGGAGCTATAATCTGTTTTGGTACGTTGGTGAAAATTTTTACACTCTTAAATCATGTTTATTCCACGGATGCAACAAATATTAATTAACAATGCATTTTCTAATCTTAGTAAGAGAAAGGAACCTGCGACGATGAACCAATCATACTTTTGGCATCTTATACTAGATCATTTTACTTGAGTAGGATTCAAAAGTTGATAGCTGATGAACCGTAAGGTTTATTGGAAGTGGAAACTATCGAACTTGTGAGTCTTACTTGGAAGTGAATATGATAAATTGCTTTTACAAGGCAAAGAGGTATAGAGCCATGTAAAGATATGTTGGAAATTGTTCATACTGATTTGAGCGATCCTAAGAATATCCCGACAAGAGGTGTTTATGAATATTCGTCATTTTATTTGACGATTATTCTAGAAATAAGATATATTTATTTGATGCACTGCAAGTCTGAGTACTATGATTAAATAAAGAAGTGCATGGCTGATGCGGTGAAGCGTGGTGGCGAGCACCTCTTAGGTTACTCCTTTCCATTCCTTCCTCTTTTTCTTTCTTTGGTTATTTCTTCCTCTTTTTCTTTCTTTGATTGAATGAAATGCGCTATTGCAGGCCTGTCTCTCATAATATCGCATATACGAAAAGCAACCTTATAGAAAACCTCTCGACGGTTAAATCTTTGAAGAGTATATCAGTAGCCCAATCCATCATGATAATTCCATCTTGTGAGGATAACGAAGGGTTAATTGTGATTTTTATACATATTTATATGATTAATATGTGGAAATACAAAAATAAGGAGTATTAGTGTTCTTTTGTGAGTCACGTGTATGTAGCATAACTGTATTATTTAAGGAAAAATGTTTAAAACTGCCTTATTATGATCATATATTATATTTTTTTAAATTTTTTTAATCATGTGATACTTAATTTTTTATTATTTGTACCAATTATCTAATATTTCAATCAAATTAGTTTCGACGCATAGTATTTTATTTATAAATAATTTTATATATTATATTTATTATTGAATACTTTAATATGAATGTGCAGTTAAAATGAAGCCTGAAATTTTATTTTTCTAAATATTAACTTAAAAATGCATAAAAATAAATATTTAACAATTTCTTAGTATTTAAAACATAAAATACCAATGTTTCAATATTTATCCACCTAATACGTTTAACTTATCAAATTTTGAGAAAACACATCCAATTCAATTATAATAGATTTCCTAAACTGATACGCATGTACGACATAATAATATGCATACAGAAGTTTCAAAAATCCATTGCAATACACATAAACTTCATAAAAATTAAAATACTTCACATATCATCAAAGTTACACCACACCACCACGCCTCTTCGTTCAACCTGTAATCATATGGAAGGGGTGAGCACTACAACCGCTCAGTGAAGTAAAACATTATCACAGTTCAACATTATGTAAATCACTTGAAATCATGCAAACGTATAACTTGAGAATTTTGTAAACATGTATCTTATATCATGAAACTATGTCATTCATGTAACTTGTCATGCCGTTGGCCAACTAATGTCTACGCCACGGTGAAGATGACTTCATATAGGACCGTCGTCCCCGCAATGTATGCTTATGCCACTGTAACACTTATTTCGTACCACAGGACAAGATTAAGATTTCATTTCATATATTTACATTTCATATCATACATATCACAAGATAACAAATAATTCAAATAACAATTAAAGGTAATAATATAAAACCTCACCTTAAATCTAACGAATATTAAAGAGTTAAAAATAAATCTTTGCCTTCACTCACATAATAACCACATACAACCCGAGGGAGAAAAATATCGTATTTAGTATAGAGGAAAAGAACTGAGAACAGAGAAGAGAGGATTTAAAGGATATGCAGAACTTAGTTTCCCTTTCAATTGTAAGGAAATGAACTGTGAAGTAAAGACTGAAAGAATGAACTTGCGTGAAAAAACGAATGAGAAGGTGAGAGACGCAACTGCCTCCGTGGAAGTGCAGAAAGTGAATGAGATTTCTTTTATGGACAAATAAAATGTGTTTTCCTATCTTTTCGAGATTCAATAACCGTAATAAAATAAATAAATAATAATATCCATATCCTATTTTCAAATTTTAAAATTTTAAAAATAAGTATATTTCATATATAAATAAATAAAAATTCGGGATATTACATAAAATGTAAACTTAAGTTGTTCAAAAACTTTCAAATGTGGCATTTTTTAGTGCCATATGAAATTCCAAGGGTGGGTTGGATTGCAGCCTCTCTCAATGAGAATAATAAAACTTGAAAATATGATCAAATAAAGGTTTTTTTTTTAAATACTATGAAAGTAGGATTTTTAAAATAAAGAGAAAAAAAAAAGGAGAGGAGAGAAGAGAAGAGAAGAGAAGAGAGTTAAAAATGTATAAATAGATAAGTTTGAATGAATGAACATTCATGATTAAAAGCAATCAACGTTATTAAAAAATTAGTAGAAAAATATTACAAAAATAGTGTGGGAATATTGTGTTTTATATTTGTATAGATTCATTTTTTTCTTTCATTTTCATATTATAATATATAGAAACTTCCATGGTTATTAATAATAAAAAAAATTGCAATTTTTTAGTTTGCTTTGTATGTAATTTTTTTACTATATATTATATCAAAAATTAATTTTTAAAAAAATTTTATATAACAACTATTGTTATTTTTATAAATTTTAAACATTTTTTAAATATGACTACACAAGTTATTAATTTATTATTATTATTATTATTATTATTATTATTATTATTATTACTTATTTCTCTCATATTCGTATTTTTAAAATATTATTTTATACTATTTCTTTTTTGAATTTATGTAATCACTTTATATTGTCAAAGACTTGTGTGACACACTCTCACGTAAGGGTTTATGTGAAAAAAAGAAATACACTTCTTGTGCCAGTACGGGAGAGAATTTTTTAGGCTCACATACAATACTAATACAACTATTCACTATATATTAAAATATTATATTCATTAATCTTAACGTAAAAAACAAACCTAACATTTAGGATGTGAAGGAATGAGTTTTACGATTGTAATTATGATATAAAAAGAATATACTCCTTTATATTAAAACACCTTAAAATCATACATTAATTAATTAATTATATATCTTAAGTATACTATAGCAGAAACTTTTCTGTATGCATGTCGTCTCCAGAGCGCTCCATTATGACGTGTAATTTTCTCATTTTTTTTTATTTTTAAATTATTTTTTTATGTTTTCCTTATTTATTTATCATTAACTTCATTATTTAATATTTTCTTTTTAAAATAATGTATTTTCTTATTTTATTTATTTATCTTAAATAGGTAATAAATTTAAAAAAATTATTTATAGAAATTAAGAACAAAATATTAATGAAAAATAAAAATTATATTTATTTGAGATAATAATAAATAAAAATATACATATATATAATTTAAGAAAAAAATTCAAATTAAAAATATATATCAAAATATAAATTACAAATATATTTATTTTTTCTTACATGTGCACCTCATTAATTTATCATAAAATAAATTCCTTTTTTTATTTTTTTATTTTGATTGATAACTAATTAAATTTTAAATATCTTTATGTATTTATTTTGGTAGCATTATTTAATGGCAAAAGCTTGTGTGTTCCCGGGCACACGGGATCACATTCCGTGTGTCTTTAGAATTTTGTCCTAAATTGTATACCCTTTACTATAAAGATGTGACCATTTATTTTACAAGGCAAAAACTTGTGTGTGCCTGGGCGCACGGAAGCACATTCCGTGTGCCTTTAGAATTTTATTTTAAATTGTATACTCTTTAGTATAAAGATGTGTACCCTTTATTTTATGAAGAAAAATAAAAAATATAATGAAAAATGTATACCCTTTAGAATAAAATGGTGTACCGTTTTTAATTAAAGTGTATATCCTTTAGAACAAAATAATGTACACTTATCCATAATACTAAATTCTAAAGGCGCACGCTGTGTGCCTGGGCACAAGCAAGTCTCACTCTTATTTAATTACTAAATCTTTTATTGTAAATAAATTAATATTATATATAAAGGAAAAAAATAATATTTCATATAATATTCTCTTACATCCCACCTATAAATAAGCTTATTTGGTTATTCATTTCAAACACACACATTCAATTTTTCAAGAGAAATAGAAGTTTTCTTCAAGTTTCTCTAGATAATTGATTTATAAAAAAGTATAAAAATTAATTTTGATGGAGTGAGAATCCATTCAAGTATTCTTTAAAATGAAAGGAATCAATTCAAGAGTATTCTTCAAGATGAATCAATTCAAGTATTTTTGAAGATGAAAAGAATCAATTCAAGTATTCTTAAAGATGAATAAGAGAATCGATTCAAGTATTCTTCAAGATGAAAAGAATCAATTCAAATAATCAATTCAAGTATTCTTCAAGATGAATAAGAGAATCTATTCAATTATTCTTCAAGAGGAATAAGATTCAAGTATTCTTCAAGATGAAAATAATCAATTCAAGTATTCTTCAAGATGAATAAGAGAATCGATTCAAGTATTCTTCAAGAGGAATAAGATAATCGATCGATTCAAGTATTCTTGAATCATTCAAGTTCCTCTAGATAATTGATTTATAAAAAAGTATAAAAATTAATTTTGATGGAGCAACAATCCATTCAAGTATTCTTCAAGATGAAAAGAATCAATTCAAATATTCTTCAATATTAAAAGAATCAATTCAAGTATTCTTCAAGATGAAAAGAATCAATTCATGTATTCTTCAATAATCAATTCAAGTATTCTTTAAGATGAAAAGAATCAATTCAAGTATTCTTCATAATTGATGTATTCTTCAAGATGAAAAGAATCAATTCAAGTATTTTTCAAGATGAATAAGATAATCGATACAAGTATTCTTCAAGGGGAATAAGATAATCGATCGATTCAAGTATTCTTGAATCATTCAAGTATTTTTGAAATCGATTTACCTCTTCAAGTATATAATCACAAGTATTCTTTCTTCAAGAGGAATAAGATGATCAATTCAAGTATTCTTGAATCATTCAAGTATTTTTGGAATTGGTTTAAGAAGAGGAATAAGAAGATCGAGTTAAGTATTTTTTAAATCGATTTATCTCTTCAAGTAGGTAATCGATTCGAGTATATATTCTTTAAGATGAATAAGAGGTTAAAAAATTATTCATGTAGATCATTCAAGTATTTTTTGAATCGATTTACCTCTTCAAGTAGATAATCTATTAAAGTCTTTGTTAAGATGTATTCTTTAAGATGAGTAAGAAGTTAAAAAATTGATTCATGTAGATCATTCAAGTATTTTTGGAATTGATTTACCTCTTCAAGTAGATAATCGATTCAAATTGTCTTTAAGATGAATAAGAGGTTAAAAGACTGATTCATGTAAAGAATCAAAAGCTTTCTTCAGGTTATTTAAGTTTAATTATTGTTTTATATTATATTTTTTAATATATTTTACTTGATGTTGGCAAATAATTTTGGAATCGAGTTTTTAAATAATTATTGATTTATTAATTTTAGCGTATTAATTTTATTTAATTATTCATATGTATTTGAATTATTCAATTATGACACGTGAATTATAAAATTCGTTTTCTTTAATTATTAATATAAACTGAAACTAAGAAAATTATATATATATATATATATATATATATATATATATATATATATATATATATATATATATATATATATATATATATATATATATATATATACAATAAATTCATCACTATTTTATAACTGTTTTAAAATAAACTTATTATTTATATAATTTGAAACCTAAAAAATTAGGTAAAATTTTGTATGAGATCATCTCACGCAAGGGTTTACATGAGACGAACAAAAAATTATAACTTTTATTATGAAAAGTGATAATTAATGAAAAATGATAATTTTATTTCATGAACCATTTATAGTATAAATGAAAAGTGATAACATTTTGTAGCTGTCGGGTGCCCAATGGTGCAAAATGTGTTTTTGGTACGATGTTGTCCTACGTGTGGTAACACTTTGAACAACACTGTATGTATCAGAATGTAACTTGACTAAGTATCGAACAAGTTGCAAATTAGCGGAAGACTTAACACACGGATTACTCAATTTTTCCACAAACTCTTGCAAGTTTGTGGCGACCTCATGGCACAAATATGACTATTGGAAAATGTGATTACAAAAACAGACTCTTAGGTGTGGAAATAATTCTTCCATCCTTCGAATACAAAATCGGATCTAAAATCCAAACGCATTCCCAAATGGCAGAACCTAGACTTGTTAGAATATAAGCCTACTTCACATGTGGGCTTCCACTGCCTGTGAACAGTGCACACAAATAAATACGGGAATAACAGTAGATAACTGATGTTGAACCAAGTGTTACAACACCAGTACAAACACTATGACAGAAACCTATCTAGGATTTTTTACACTGTATAGTGGGATTCCTATTCAATCACTTGACCTTGCAACTAGCAGCTTCTATTTATAGATGGCTGCAGACTCCAAATGATGAGTGGTTCATGTAGGAGATGTAGATACCACCCATGCAGACTCAAATAACCGCCCACTAAGAGAGGCAGTTATTTTCGCCTTCTAGATCCTTTTAGAGCTTCCAGATCTTTCTTGTTTGCTCCAGGGTCTTCAAGGTCTATGTTTGACTTGGTCTTTGGATCAAACACATTCAGCACTTCAACTGCAACAACCCTGAAAGCAACATTAACCACAACACCAGTCGAAACAACAAAACAACATTAGTGGTTAATAAAACAACTGGTGGAAGACAAGTGTGATTCCAGATTGATGACACTAGTCTCAACATTTCACATCAACAATCTCCCCCAATCACGTCTATTGGCAACCACATTACCTGATGCAAAAAAAAATTACAGAGCAAGATATCCAAGTAATACACCAGATGTTAGTTTCACAGTTGTGTAAAAATAACTAAGCATTCTAAAGCATAACTACCAAAGTGATTAAAGATAACCACTTAAGTAACATATAAGTCCAGAGCTTAGATCAGAGTTTAAAAAGAAAAAATAGAGTATCCAGTTACCATCAGAAAATAAATATCAGTTTAACATCTCATCATCAAATAGTTAGAAAAGTTAGTGAGGCAGCAACAACTTTCAGTCATCAGCAGCAACAAGCATCAATACTTTGATCTCTTTGCTGATCTCCCCCTCACTATGTGTACTCCCCCTAAGTTGCAACATCACCAGCAACATCACCAGCAACATCACCTGCATCAAGAACATTTCCAGCAACATTTCCTTTGTCTATTTCTCAGTGATGTCCTCAATCACAATTCCTCAAGAGCCAGAGCTTTCAACTGCAGTAGGTTCAGCAGCAGCAGGTATATCTCCCCCTGTGGGTGTGGATAGCAACTTACCCCAAAACTGGGCTCTTTGTTCTAGAATGTCTGCTTGTCAGTTCAGTGCACTAGCATGGAGTCAGAGGTTCGAGGCATGGCGTGCCAGGGTAGCAGCTTGTTACTTAATATACTTGCGGTTCAAAGTAACAGAGATAACTTCTCCAGCTTGTGCAGAAGTGTCAGTGTGAACCGAAATGTTGGCAGTATCAGGAGCAACATTCTGAGTATCAGCAGTAGCAGGGGCATGAGCAGGGTTCACATAGGGTAGATCAACTACACGGTTACCTTCAAGCAGTGGTTTAGCAATACCAAAGACTAGAGCACTTGAGGAAAAAAAATCACCTTTACCTTTCCTAGCACCTTAACCAGTTAACAGACAATGAATCAAGGCATGATAAGGTAACTTGCCAACCTTAGAGATATTTCCACCATAACTGATCAAATTCTTATAAATCACTCTACCAAGGTTAAAAGGCACCTTCTTTCCTATCTTATAGATCAACACAGCATGCTCAGTGGTAACTCTAATGGTATTGGAGGAAGGCAACCAATTGTAAACACATAGCTTGTGCAAGATTGCATGTAAACTAGTCAGACTTGGACTGAACAACTTCTTAGGCCAACTAACAATTAAACCTCTAGTTATCACAGACAAAATCTCCTCCATATCATCAATTTCATCATCACTATCAGCATTCACAGTCCCTAAACACTCATTAATCTTTGTAGTAGAAAAATAATAAATCTCACCCCTAAAGAAAATTCATCCAAATTTGGAACTTGTACTCTTAATCATACTGGCACAGATGTGGGCATAAAACTCACATACCCAATTGGTGTAAAATGAGGTAGAGTACCTGAGTGATTTCAGCAAGCTTCTCTCTCTGAAGAAGTTGATGAGATTGTGTGGAGTGAGGTCGGCATCCTTCATCTTTCTTTCATGAATTATATTATTTTTGGCAAACTTCTTGTATCTGGCCCTGCCGTTAGTGAAGTAGAAGTTCCCAACTCCAAAGTTTTCAAGATCATAGTCAGAATCATCAGATATATCATCAGCATCATCAGGGGTCTCATCAACATCATCATCTTTGGCTTCATCTTCACCATCAGAACTCTCAACATTTTGAACATCAGCATCCTTATCAGATTCATCAGATTCTGCACCTTTGTTAGCATCCTCAGGTGCATCCTCTTCATCATCAGAAGATGAAGATGAATCATGGTCAGGATCAGAGGGTTCTGCATTGGCAACAATAGGTGTTGGCACTGAGGCGGCAATATCTGTGGAAATATCATCAATTAACTGGTTCAGATCAGCATTTTCCTCATCAGATTCATCTGGTGTTGCCTCAAGAGTGGTAACATCAGACACATCTTTCTTTCCTCTCCGTCTCTTCTTCAAAACTTTGCAAAGATTAGCTATAGTAGGATTCTCACCTGTAGCATCTACATCCATAGGAGCAGCTTCATCAGAATCAGAGATAGAGATAGGAGACTTCCCTTTATCAGAGGTGGTTGCATCCTGTGTAGTGCCTTTCTTGCGAAGTCTGACCGACCAACTCTATGGAGGCGCTTTACGTTTTGGAGCAGATGGTTTAGCAACCTTTGATCTGATTAGAATTGGTGGTGATGATGAGGAAGAAGACACTTGTGGATTATGTTCAGCACGAGTAGGTGACGTATTTGGAGATGTAGGGACTTGATCTGGATTCAGAGTCTCAACATTCTCTGAGGGTAGACTATCTTCAGGATTCACAAAAGGGACAATAGTGGATGGGTTAGGTATACTAGTGGGAATTTCAGAGGGAACTTTAGAGGGAATGGATGGTTCAAGAATGGGATTTTCAATTCGTGAAACAGTAACACTCGACCCGACGAACTGAGTTCGAAGAGATTCAAGAATAGAATCCAGTATAGCAGCTAGAAGGACGATACTCTAAGGAAGAGAAGTTCCAGAAATAGGAGCAGTCGGTTGTGTAGTAGCATTCAGATTGACATCTGGTGCAGCATTCGACGCGACATTATCGGCCATATCAGCTAGTGTTTGGAGTGGATTTTGTGAGGAAGAGGGTTTGGATTTGGAAGAGGAATGGGTTGCTTTTGGTGGTGCCATTTGAAATATGAGAGAGACAGCTTTTATCGATAACAATGAGTGAGAAGATAAACGGGGGATCACACTCAAGCACACAAACATGTCACTTCAAACATTATTTTCCAAATTATATAGGGAGAGTGAACAGTAGTGGGATGGAGGTTATTTCCACTAATTAAAAACTACAAACAATCGTATGAAAGGATATGCAATGCAACAGATTATGTGGGGCATGGCCACTAATGCATATTCCCTTAAAAATCGGTCATGATCAAAACTATGAAGAAATAATCATGCATGAAAATTAAAAATGCAAAAAAGATAAATAAATACTATAAGTTCTATCACTTAATTTATAGAAAACAAATAATTTAATAACAATTTTGTTAAGGCTAAACACATTCTGGAAAAATCAATCAAGGATGAATAATTTAGGCGCACATATACTTTTATCCTTTTATGGATTTTTTATGCACTTAATCTCAAGATTTCATACTATCTTTTGAAAAGATCACATCGTGGTTGTCAGCCCCGTGTGTCTGGTTACTCAGTAGCTGTTCAAGAGTATTCTTTATTCCCTTTTTGAAATCATAACAGCCTTTTGAAAAGAACACATTGTGGTTGTTAGCCCCGTGTGCCTAGTTATTCAGCATGTTTGGACCTTAGATTTTTTAAGAACTATGCTTTTAGTGTATGTCCAGTAATACCTCAAGATTCAACCAGAATATAGTTAGCAGTAACAAAACAGGTCACCAAATCACTTAATTTCGACATAAAATGGCAAAAATTACAGTAGTATTGCCTCGAGTGTCGAAACACTCTAAGCAACATCATGCATGACTTTATGGAATGCAGAGTCCAAGAGATTTCCTGAATGAAGAAAACCTCTCGAAATCAAGTGTTTTTGTGAATATATCAGCAAGTTGTTTCTCAGTGGAAATATACTTCAATTTGACTACTCCCTTCTCAACTAAATCTCTTAGAAAATGATGTCTAATGCTAATATGTTCAGTGAATGAGTGTTGAACTAAATTTTTAGAAATGTTTATAGCACTCGTGTTATTACAGTAAATCATTAAAGTGTCAGTCTCAAGCACATAATCATCTAGCATCTTTTTTAGTCAAAGCAACTGTGTGCAACAACTTCTAACATCAATATATTCAGATTCAGCAGTGGATTGGGATATGCAATTTTATTTTTTTGAATGCCAAGAAACAAGTTTGTTACCCATGTAAAAATATCCACCACTTGTGCTCTTCCTGTCATCACAATCACCAGCTCAATCAACATCACGGTATCCAACCAGAGAGCTGTTTATGTCTTTTGAAAACCATAAACACATGTCAGCAGTTCCAGCCACATATCTGATAATTCTCTTCACGGCTTTCATATGAGATTTCTTGGGATTTGCTTGATACCTAGCACACACAGAGACACTATACATAATGTCAGGTCTACTAGCAGTAAAGTACAGAAAGCTACCAATCAATGATCTATACAGAGTGTGGTCAACATCGGGGATAACATCATCTCTGCACAGTTTCTGTGATGTTCCCATAGGTGTTTTCATATGCTTAGCATTTTCAAGACCAAATCTTTTCACCAAGTTTTTAGCATACTTACTCTGTAAGATGAAAATATCTCTATCACTTTGTTTAATTTGGAGCCCTAAAAAGTAATTTAGGTCACCAACAAGACTCATTTCAAAAGTGGTAGTCATGGCTTTCACAAAGCTGTCCATCATGACTTGAAATGTTGCTCCAAATACAATGTCATCAACATAAATTTGAGCAATCAAGAAACCATTTGATTCATGCTTAATGAAAAGAGTTCTATCAGCCTCACCTCTAATGAATCCAAATTGAAGTAAGAAGTCAGTTAGTCTACCATACCATGCTCTAGGAGCTTTCTTAAGACCATACAAAGCTTTTTTCAATTTATACACATGATCAAGATAGAAAGGATCAACAAAACCTTTTGGTTGTTCAACAAAAGCTTCTTCATTTAAAATTCCATTTAAAAAAGCAGCTTTAACATCCATTTGAAACAGTTTGATACCAACGAAGCATACAATAGCCAAAAGAAGCCTAATAGACTTTATTCTAGCTACAGGTGCAAATGTTTCATCACAAATCTAACACTTCAACATGTGTGTATCCTTGTGCAACAAGTCTAGCTTTGTTTCTTACTACATTACCAGATTCAACAGATTTGTTCTTGAAAATTCACTTAATTCCAATGACATTAGTGTTTGTAGGCCTAGGGACTAGACTACAAACATCATTCCTAGTGAATTGTTCAAGTTATTCATGCATAGCCTGAATCCAACATTCATTTTTAAAATTTCAGAAACATTTTTGGGTTCTACAGAAGAAAAATACATTCAGCACATACCTGATTGCATATGTTGGACATGCAAACTGATCTTACCATATCTCTGAATTTACCTTTCCTTCTGGTTTGAACACCAACTGAGAATTCTCCTATGATCTGTGAAGAAGGGTGATCCTTCTTATATATGTAGTTAAGAGAATTCCTGGAAACTCTGTGGATCTGATTCTCATCATTTTTTGACTAATTCTCAGATGTTGTAGGTGATGTTATCACTTTTGGCTCAATATTGATCAGTGGTTCTGCAATTTCAATCAGATCAGAGATGTCATCTTCATCTTTTTACCTGCAATATTAGATGTATCATCAAATACCACATTTACAGATTCTTGAACAGATCAGGTTCTAAGATTAAAAACTCTGTATGCTTTGCTTTCCTTAGAATAACCTTAGAAAAGACCTTTATCACTCTTAGAATCAAACTTTGAAAGATACTCTCTATCATTCAGAATATAGCACATGCAACCAAACACATGAAAGTATTTCAGGCTGGGTTTTCTTCTATACAGCAACTCATAAGATGTAATAGAACTACCTGGTCTAAACAAAATTCTATTAGACACATAACAAGCAGTGTTCAATGCCTCGGCCCAAAATCTTTTAGACACATTCATTAAAGTAAGCATGACTATAGCCATTTCTTGTAGAGTTCTATTTTTTCTTTCAGTTATGCCATTTTGCTGTGGGGTTTTAGGAGATGAAAACTCTTGCACTATACCTTTCTTCTCACAGAATTCAGAAAACATATTATTTTCAAATTCTCTACCATGATCAGTCCTAATTCTACAAATCTTAAGATTGAAAGTATTTTTGAACCTTTGTAAAGAACTTTAAATACTTCAAACACATCTGATTTTTCTCTAATGAATGAAAACCTAGAAAAATCATCTACCACAACCAAAGAATACTTCTTACCACCAAGACTTTCAGTCTCCATAGGACCCATAAGATCCATGTGAAGCAATTCAAAACATCTTGAAGATGTGCACATAGTGGTGATTTTGTGTGAAGACCTTACCTGCTTACCTTTTTGGCATGAACCACAACTGGGAAGGTCTTTGAAACTGAGCTTAGGTAAACCTTTAACAGCTTCCAACTTAACCAATTTTTGCAAATTTCTGTAATTTACATGGCCAAGTTTTTTATGCCAAAGTACACTTTCATCATGTTGTGTGATGTTGCAGTAGGTGTTGTTACCAATCAGATAACAATTATCAATAGATCGATTACCAACAATCACACACTCATCAGTTTCATTCAACACAAAACATGAATTCTTGTCAAATTTCAAATGCAGATTATCATCACATAATTGACTTATGCTTATCAAATTAGCATGCAAACCTTCAATATGCAACACATTCTTCAAATTTGGGAAACCTTTAACATTTAAAGTTCATTTACCAACAATGTTACCCTTAGAGCCACCACCATAAGTAACCTTACCACCATCAAAAGCTTCATAATCTTTCAAATATTCAACATTTCTAGTCATATGTCTAGAACAACCACTATCAAAATACCATAAATCAGGTACGCAAGCTTGTAAAGAAGTACAAGCCACATTAGATAGCACTTTTGGTTTTCTGATCCAAGCAGATTTTTGTGTGTGTGAATACTTGTGTGGCAATATTTCAAGCAACACTTTTCCAGAGAACAAGTCATCTTTCAGTTTAAAACAAAATGGACGAATGTGACCAGGAACTGAACAGTAATGATAGATAAAAGTTCTATTGCCTCTCTATTTTGGAAACTTTTTAGAAAAACTTTTTAATCCAGGTTTCACAAAATTTACAGATTTTTCAAAACTAAAAGGGTTAGAGCTTTCAGAAAAGCCAAGACCACACATATCAGATTTACCAACACACAAGGCTTCATTCATGACAGATGTACTCTTAGAGTATTTTTTGAAACTTAGTGTTGAAGCAGTCAATTGTTCTTGGAGTTTTGAAATTTAAGCATCCTTTCTAGTAAGATTTACCTCAAGTCTTGTGATAGTTTCAATCAAACCATCATTCTCTTGGTTGAACTTTTGAAGTTCTTTCAAAAGTTCAGCAACTTTACTTTCCAATTGCTCTTCAGATGTACTTGATCTAGTATAAAAAGTATTAGTACATTTCACAGTAGAATCAGAAATAGACTAAACCTTGCTTGATATCGAAGTAGATGTCTCATCCAACTCAACATCTGTGTCACTTCCAGAAAGTCCTTCACTTACACATTCTAATAGAAATTCCAGCTCTTCATCCTTTGTCTCTTGATCACCTTCAGATTCGTCATCATTCAAGGAAACATTTAAGTTCATACTTTTCTTCAAAAGATTGTTAGCACATTCATTTGTATAATGACCAAAACCAGTACATTCACTATAAATGAGGGTCTTTCTAAATTCAGGATCATACTTAAGTTTTCTCTGAGTGGGTCTACGAATAAGAGTTTGAGGAGTACGAGTTTGAGGAGTATGAGGAGAATGTTCTATCCTAGGCTGAATATTTGCTTTAGACTTGTTTTTCTGATTTCTCAAATAGGCTTCAAATTTCTTAGCAAGTAAAGCAATATTATCAGAGTCATCTGAAATATCATCAACATTTTCATCAACTTGTGAAATTTCAGTAATGGTTGATGTCCTTCCAGAACATGAAGGGACATCACTTTTAAAAACAACAACACCTTTTCTATCATATGCAGAATCTTGTTGAGACATATCCATTTCATAGGTTTTCAAAATGCTCATAAGCTCATTATGACTCATAGTATCAATATTCCTAGCTTCTTCTATAGCACAAACTTTACTATTGAATCTCCCAGGAAGTGTACAAAGTGTTTTGTTTACTAACCTGGAATTGGAAATTGGGTCACCAAGTGATTGCAGCTCATTCACGACTTAATACAGCATTTTATTGTAAGAGTTGATGGTCGCATCTTCTCTCATCCTCAAGCTTTCAAACTTCGTGCTCAGAGCCTTCCTTTGCTCTTTTGACACTACTAGAACCTTCATAGTGTTATTGTAGTTTTTCCCATGCATCTTTAGCAGATATGCAGTTCTGAATTAAGTTGAACATCACTGGGTCAACCGAAGAGCTGATTGCATTAAGAGCTTTGCAATTATGTGCAGATAGATTGCTCTCCTCGGCAGTCCAATTGAGTTCATCTTTGAGAATCTGATCTCCATCTTTATCTTCTTCAGTAGGAGGCATCCATCCAGACAGAATGATCTTCCAAGCTTTATCCTCACATGCTATGATGTATGATCTCATCCGAGTTTTCCACAAGGCATAATTTGTTCCATCAAGAATGGGAGGACGGGTGACGGATGCAGAGTAATCCATAATAACTCAACACAAAACACCAAGAATCAACACTTAGTATCGTCAAGTGATGGCTCTGATGCCACTTGTCGGGTGCCTAATGGTGCAAAGTGTGTTTTTGGTACGAAGTTGTCCTAAGTGTGGTAACACTTTGAACAACACTGTATGTATCAGAATGTAACTTGACTAAGTATAGAACAAGTTGTAAATCAGCGGAAGACTTAACACACGGATTACTCAATCTTTTCAGAAACTCTTGCAAGTTTGTGGCGGCCTCATGGCATAAATATCACTATTGGAAAATGTGATTACAAAAACAGACTCTTAGGTGTGGAAATAATTCTTCCACCCTTCGAATACAAAATCGGATCTAAAATCCAATCACGTTCCCAAATGGCAGAACCTAGACTTGTTAGAATTTAAGCCTACTTCACATGTGGGCTTCCACTTCCTGTGAACAGCGCACACAAAATATACGAGAATAACAGTAGACAACTGATGTTGAACCAAGTGTTACAACACCAGCACAAACACTGTGACATAAACCTATCTAGGATCTTTTACACTGTATAGTGGATTCCTATTCAATCACATGATTTGGCAACTAGCAGTTTCTATTTATAGATGGCTGCAAGCTCCAAATGATGAGTGGTTCACGTAGGAGATGTAGATACCACCCATGTAGACTCGAATAACTGCCCACATAGAGAGGTAGTTATTTTCGCCTTCTAGATCCTTCTAAAGCTTCCGGATCTTTCTAATTTGCTCCATGATCTTCAAGGTCTGCGTTTGACTTGGTCTTTGGATCCAACATGTTCAACACTTCAACTGCAACAACCCTGAAAGCAACATTAAACACAACACCAGTCAAAACAACAAAACAATGTTAGTGGTTAATAAAACAACTGGTGGAGGACAGGTGTGATTCCAAATGTGATGACACTGGTCTCAACACTTCACATCAACAGTAGCGAAAGTGATTACTATTTTAAAAAGTGTAAAATGGTCTCACGCAAGACTTATCCAAAAAAATTATTTAAAAAATTAAATATAATAAATTCATTATAAAATTATAAATATTTAAAAATATATTATATATAAATTTAATTTTATTTATATTTCATATTAATTTTTAAAAAATAATTAATTGAAATAGAATTACTATTGTATAACTAATTAAGAAATACTTAACTTTTATCATAAATAAAAAATATTAAATAATATATTTTTTTTTTTTTGAACCACATTAACATATATTAGAAAATAATAAAAAACAATTAAAATTACATTGCCCACATAAATTAATAAAATTAGTATATATTAATTTTTACATATGATTTATCTATACATAATATTACCAAAAGTTAAAAAGGTGTATATAGGTATAAATTCTTTATATTGAGAAAAGAAGTTGTATAGCTATAAAGAAAATCTTAATAATTAATGTTGAATAACTATATGATACTGATTATTCAATTATAAAAAATAAGAGTAATAATTAAATGATCCGAGTATTACGCGGATTTCATACTAGTATATATATATATATATATATAACAGTAACATTTAAATTCATCTCACATAGCATTGTCTTACAAGAGATTTTTTCATTTATTTTTATTTATTAATTAAATATAATAATAATATTATTATTATTATAAATGTTTATACATTAATTTACATAATATTTTCCCTTGCGATTATTCCGCGCATCACATGGGTGTTTTACTAGTTCATATTAATTTGAGGGTAGGTCTTGCGTTAGACCGTCTCATGTGAGACCATTTTTCACTTTTTAAAATAGTTATCACTTTCGCTATAAACGTTATCACTTTTGCTATAAAATGTTATCACTTTTTAGTTATACTATAAATTGTTCATGAAATAGCATTATCACTTTTTATTAATTTATTATCACTTTTTTGTATAAAATTAACACTTTCTGACCTTCTCACGTAAGCCCTTACGTGAGACGGTCTCACACAAGTCTTTCTTTAATTTGAAGAATGAATAATTAATTTAGGGTTTGTAAGATATATAAAATAAAATATATAAAAGGGTTTATATATAGGATGTGTATTTAATAAATTAAGGGTAATTTAGATTTTTGGCAAAAATTTGTGTGAGACCGTCTCATGTAAGAGTAGGGGCGTATCCTCTTGAGCCGTTGGGGAGGCTTTAGCCCCCTCAAAATTTTTAAAATCCCCTACTATATATGTTGTATTTTTAAAATTTTAAACATAATACTAATATATTATTTCTTTTATTTCAATTTAATCTTTGCAATTACCATAGGTACGAAATTTAAAAAAAGTTATTCTTTTATTAACTTGATTAAATTTTGTAGGATAATGTAGTATAAATTATAATAAAGTATGCTATGTATGTTAAATGTGAATAGTAAATTTATAATTAAAATGTATTTTTAGGGTTGAGAATTGATGTAATATTTTCCTTTTTGAATGTTAAAGAAAATGTTAAATTTAACTTGTAACAGTGGGAGTATATAGTATCCAATAAGGTAAAAACTTTTGTGTCCCCGGGAGAATAGGAGACCAACTCATTCAATAATACTTTTAAATGTAAAAAATGATAATTCTTTCAATATTAACAATGAGAGCATTACTAGTCAAGAAAAAAAAATCAAAACGAGAATTCGAAGCAAAATGGATGATGAGTTCCTTATGAAATGTCTACGTTTACTATCGATTCTATAATTTCTCATTTTGAATCATTGAAAAGCGTCATTGCTATCTATCCTCCAAATGATCCATTTCCCATTTTTAGAAATATGGGATACACATATACTATTAGTTCAACCACCAACTATATATTAAATAATATTTGTAAGCATGAATTCAACATAAGCAATTAATTTATTAATTGACATGAATCTTAGATCTTCATGATTTTTACATGTTTTAATAACAGTTAGAAGTCATACCTTGAGACGCCATGAATGATAGTCCTCCTTTGATACATTCCTACGAATTGCGCCAGGAACTGATTTCTCTCTTCTCACCACTTTCTTTATGGCACAGTACGTAAGACTTTATGTGATAGAGAATTTATAAAACTGTGTCTTTTTTATAGGTGGAGAGAGGACCAGATCGGGATATTAAATCTTTATCAAATCACATTATATCAATGTGATTGTTATCCATAAATATATATGACCTTATTTATCTCATATATATTATTTATTTAAACCATATCTTTATTTAAGATATTTTATCATAATAAATATCTTATATATTTAATTATTAATGGCACTAGGAATCTTACATTCTCCCACTTGACAAAGTGACAGAATTAAACATTAAACGTAAGGGTTTAAATAATTTGTATAATGTGCACGATATAAATAAAGTAATTGGATAACTCATAATGTCAATATTAAGTATAGACTAACACAAGTCATGGCAGTTCTATATCATTTACTCGACATAGTTCCTTCCATGTACTATGATATTAGCTTTCTACTCAACGTGACTCATCAACCTAAGGATCAATAATGGTCCACATAAGTATCTCAATTTGAGATAAAATCTTGCTTAGTTAATGTCAACATTCATGTATATTAAAATGACAAAACAAGATATATCAATTAGAAACAAAACATAATGAGCTCTTAATGTCAATTGTTCATCATAAGTTTGTTACAGCCTTTAAATGATCTCATATTCAAGCAACGTTCAATGAATATCTTTATAAGAGATCATTTGCGTAACGAATCAAGAATCATAAGATTGGTGCCATTATGCTCAATTGACATCTTTGTTTCTAAAGCTCTTTTTACGACAAAATACTTTTATTCCATAATATGATTTAGCAACATTGGAATATTCATCGTTTTAGAGAAGAATAATGCAGCGGAATAATTATAATAAATTTTTAGCGACTTGACATTAATGTCAACTTATTCAAGTACTGAAATTAAGTTCCACATTTAATTACTTTAAATTATAGCCTCAAATCATGCTACAAGTAAACTTTAATTGTGAATGAAGCTTTCACAAATTTCTTCTCACTTTTACATTGATACAATGTCTCCGACTAAGAAACATAAAAGTCGAAGTGAACTTTCTTGTATCAAATAATAATCTTAATCTGAATCTATATTTAATTACATCTAAGTAATTAAAATTTCGATAAGTAAGCACGGGTGCTTTAGTTCATACAAAAATACTCTAATATATCCTTATGCAACATTCTAGTGATCCATTTATGAAACACTTCGGTAATCACCAAACAAACAAAAATTTGATCCTTGTACAATTTGGTATATCTTAAACTACCAATAACATATGCATAAAGAATATTATAGTATGTTCTAATTCATTTTTGGACATTACATAAGGTTGAACTTATAATTTCCCTTCTGAATTTGAACGTGCTTTACAAACACCTTTCCATCCATAATCTCTATTGAACTTTAATAACATATACTGACGAAGACATCTTTAACGTTATTGTGATATTTATAGAAATAATTCTATCTCAATCACATAAGTTATCTCATCATATGTTTCATTCCAAAAGTTCTTTGAATGAAATTTATTAGTTTCACATAATAAACCAAGATCATCAGTTGCAAGCAAGTTTATCATCAACAGATAGAATTAATATACTCCCACTGACTTTCCGATATGTACACTGATTTATGGTATTTTTCTTAAATCCAAAAGATATCTTTAAAGAAAACCATGCTTAAGTTTGTATATTGATTCTTTAAGTTTACACGCCATGTGATATTTTTCCTTTAATAGAAAAACTTTTGGGTTGATTCATTTAAATTCTTATACCAAATCACCATTTAGAAAAGCAAGCATAACATTTATTTGGTGCAACTCTAAGTCATTATGAGTTACCAAAGTCATGAAAGTCCTGTATAGAAATAACTTGTTATATCTCTTTACAATTATGCCATCTTTTGAGTAAAATCTTTAGCAAGAACTCTAATTTTATATCTTTTGAAAATTGCCATTATAAAGATACATCTGTATCATATTCATTCATAACTCTTTGGCAATTCTAACAAGATATTAAACTTCATTATGAGTCATTGATTTCAACTCATCTTTCATAGCATTTACTCATTTAATAGAATTAGTACTTTCCATAACTTATTCTAAAATTGGAATTTTATCATTTATTATAATGTCAAATTTTAGTTCATTTTATTATACCACATATGAAATCGTTAGAAATAGCGGATATGTTGTCAGTAAGACATTCTTAATACTCTCTGATGTTATATATCTAATGAAAGTTCATTGACAATCGATTTAGTAAAATCAGATTCATTATGAGAGTATAATAACTTATATGTTATCCTTGAAAGTTGTTTGACTATTCGACAACTATATAACAACTTTAGAAGAAGTTTTGGATAAATGTATTTTAACATTCTCCACCCAACTTCTTCAATAAACACACTTCATGGTTTCATACTCCCACTGATTTTACAGTTCTTAATGAATTTAACATTCCAATTTTAAAATTTTCGTACTATAGTTAAGACCATAAAATCCATACCCTTTAGACTTGAATAATTTATAAAGAAATAACTTAAGTTTCTTATATCCAATTTCTTTTCATGTGATTGTAAAACATAATTCCTGCCGAGTAATTTAATTTTGGCTTCCTATGGCGCACAGTTCTATGGTATAGAAATTCTGGTGGGGGACGACTAATTCTCTTCCGGCGAGCGAAGCGGCGTAGGCCCTTTGTTGAAGGCAAAAGTGATTGGCATGGAGGGCAAGCAACGTATTGTCACTGGTGGTGGCGGGCAGATCTAGCAAGGAGCTGCAGAAGTCGGCCGACGATGATGGAACGAAAGCGAACTCCTGAAGGATCCGATCGCTACTGTCGGTGAGGGTCTGTTCCAGTAATGTGAAAACTCCAATTCACTGTGATCGAGGTTAGGGTAATTTTTTCTTATATAGAAGTTCTATAATTATAAACTTATAAATTACTGTCATTACTTTCGAGTCTGTGCTGTTGCAGGCCTCTATTCCATCACATGCTCAGATCTGTTTGGTCTGATAAGTATAGAAATCATGGGGCATGAAGGTGTATATGGCATCTATTGCAGGAGAGCTATTTCAAGTCTCTATCTTACTTTTTGTTTGTGAGTTTTCAACAGCTTTTGCATGTTTATACCTTTGTAAATCTATGAAATTTAGGAAAGGCGTTTCTTCTTACCCTCTAAAAATGTGTTTAATTGATTGAATTTATAGAATGATCTCAAAAGAACTAAAGTTGAATTAGACAGTTCACTTCAATTTGTTCATAATTTTCTTGAGAGAATCTGTGTCTAAATTTGAATTATATTATATTTATGTCTTTTTTTTCCTTAATTTGTTCCCTCATCCCCTTACTGGAATTTTCGTGGCAGCAGTTCAGTGTCTGACATTGCTGAAAGATGGCATCATGACAGAGTATTTGTCATCAAATTATTAGACGACATTGGAGATATTTAGTTCATCTAAAAATTTTTAGAACGCCTTGCTGAATCCTTCTCCAGGTGTGAAGCAGTTTTATTACTTCCATGCCTCAGACCACAATAGTTGTGGCTTTAAGGCTCATAGAACTTGATGCATCCATCTACTATACTAACCACTGGTGTAAAACTCATCAGAAAGACCATGAAGCGGGGGATATAAAAGTAAAAATATATTCTGTTAAAGTTTATATGATAATGAAGCTGGGGATAAAAACGTAAGATTATGTTCTGTTGAGTTTTATGCAGCAGTCATCCTTAAATTTTGATATTATCCAAGTTTAATTCTAAGAGATTTTATCGACTTGCTTAAGTAATTATGTTTTTACCCCCGCTTTCCATGGCGGTTCCTATTACCTATCCGATCTAATAGTTTTCCTCCTTTGCATAACATGCGAAACAAAAAATAACAACAGATATGAAATTCAATGTTTTATGTGCTCTTTTTTCTATTTTATTAAGGCCATAGCTGCGATTTGAAGAACAAAAAGTATGACAGTGAGTGTTTATTTTATTTTATGTTTTCTTTACTCTAATGCTTAAGTGTGTTTCTAACTATATTAGTGGACTACATTTTGTTGTTTCTTTTGCAAGAGTAAGCATCTCATTCATCAACAAGGATCATTCGTTGACTTTAAGAATTCTGGTGGCCTTATGATTCATACTTAAATCGTACTTATAATTTTTATAAAATCGTACAGACTTCAAAACAGGATGTATGATATACTGACGGAAAGTCACGGAAGGAAGGATCGTTTTGGCGCATAGATCACTCAAATCCGACATCGGATGAGAGAGTTATTCCCAAAACGGTGAGGCTGTGCAGACTGGTGGCAAGAATTCATTGTCTTCAACATACCCTGGTGAAAGGTAATACTTTTCTTGTTTAGTTGCTTCCGCTGCTTTTTAGAAACGTATGGAACCCTAACGGTTCACGTTAACCAAATGATCGAACGCCAACATATATCACTTATCAGCAGATTAGTAACTGCTAATCTAACTAACAAAGAATTAAAATGGTGTCGTTGTGGTTATCGCACTTCCACTTTTAGAGTCGTGTTTTGCTATTGTGATAGATTCACCGCCGAACTCACCGCCAAACTCACAGCCGTTTGGGAATGCTGCTGTTCAGTTGTCTCTCCTACTATCCCACCAACACTGCTCTCAAGTTAGAGGAGAATTTTTGCTTTTGGAGCTGCAACGATATTGTTGTTGCTTGGGGAAGCTACCACTTTGGTATCTCTCCTTCCCTGCAACTGTCGCCAACTCGCTCGCTTTCCTCAATCAGTCGAAGGAAAATTTCTACGAGAGTTTATCTTATCCAACAGTGTCTTTGAAATCTCCAGTATCGATTTTACTTTCAAAAACTAAAGGTCTCCTGATATATTTCTTCCAGGTATCCTCCCTCTCCCCTTTCTATTTAAGTTTGATTTTCTATCTAGGTTTGATTTTCAGTATTATTTTTGTTCAATTTTGGCAAAATGTTAACTAATTTTTTTATCTTTAAAGCTTCCTATGATGTTTGATGTTGGAGCCAGTTATCTTATTACTTTTTATGAAGTATAAAAAAATAACAGAGTATTACCTATATTACATTTTAAACATAAAATTCAAGTCCTTTTTTTGCTTTGAATTGATGCATGATATTTTTATTCTTCAGCGTATCTTTGTTGTTCCTGTATTATTGAACTTGCCTTGAGTCTCCTTGAATATTCGAGAATAATCTAGTGAATTATGGAAATGATGTTAGGCCATCTTTGATTTATAGCCCATCATTTACTTACACTTTACCTATATTTATTAAATCCTTAGTCAACCCTTTAAGACTTGAAATATCAATTCTTTGAATAACACGTTTGAGCTTAATCAGTATTTGATTTTTCCTTATTTTACTTGGATCAATTGAGTAATTGTTGAGGAGGTTGGATGAAGAATGTGAATATGTTGGATATGAAAAGGATGATGAAGAAAGGATCAAAAGATAAAATTTATGAAGTAGTGCTTAAATCTAGTATTGTATGAAACAGACACCCTAGGGTAGTGCTTAAACCTAGTATCCTATGGAGGATCCATTGGGGCAGTGTCTAAAACTGGTACCCCATTCAAAAAAGTGAAGGAAAGAGAAAAAAGATGGAGTTGAAGAGATTGAAAGAATTAACAAGAAGATGGTTGTTGTTTTTAAGTTGAGGAGGAGTCGTGCCTTAATTAAATTGATGAGGAAAATTGAAAAGATCATGATGGTACTGTAGCTTGAGTGATTAGAGTTTTAAGTCACTTATCCATATATTTCCAACCTTTCCAAAGAGCCTACGTTACAATCATAATAAAAGACCTTTTTGATTCATGATTTGCTAGCTACAAGTAAAAGGAGACTTAAGACAATATGCAAGTTTATAGTTACGCATGCACTTGAATTGAATTTGAGAGCACATATATATAAGCCAAACGGTGTACACTTTAGACACCTTAAGCGTGAGGTTACACTATATATATCTTGTGAGCATAGGTTGATTGAGCACTTGAATTGGTGTAATAATTATCTAAAATTGCATGTTTTGAATGAATTGATGCTTTTGAATTAGAAGTTATGTGAACAAAGTTAAGATTGATTACATCTTTTGATGGCGTGGTTGATATTTTGATCTTCTCTTAGAACATGACTTTCCATCTCATTATTTCCCTTGGTTTGTTGTTTCGTTGTTCGAGAACGAACAACACCTTAAGTTTGGGGGGGTTTGATGAGAGTGGAAATTCATGTAATTTTGGGTTCAATTTGATACCTCTTTGAGTGTATAATTAATATTATTTACACAAATATTTATTCTTTGAATTATTATTTACTAAAAGGTGCATGAGAGATATTTTTTGTGTTTTAATAGGAAAACGATAAAGAACGCAAAGTTGGAATGCAGGATGAACTCGTGTTGCGTACATGCAAGCAAACAGACGTCTACTTTCCATAATTTTTCTATATGTGTGTGGAAGTTTAAATTTTATCATGTGATATGTGGTTGAAAAAAAAGGAAGAGAAAATTATTTTGGCTCAAGAATCACCTAAATCGGAGTTCAAACGAGAAAGTTATTATCAAAATGGTGACGTCGTGCAATCTGTTCCTACTCAGCTTGACTGTACCACTTTGTATGACATTTTCCATATTAAAATGTTATATTTTTTGTAAGTTTCTTATATGGATATAGAGTCAATAAAGAAAGAATCCTATGAGCGCAAGAATCACTTAAATCGGAGTCTGTATGAAGAAGTTATGCTCAAAACCGTGGAGTCACACATGTTGCCGACAATGTGCCCGACGGAGTGCGAGGCGGCGGGTACGGCAGCGTGTGAGAAGCATTTTGCTTGTTTTTTACCCGGGCACACCTTCTAGATACCGTGTGAACTGCCCATTACCGTGTAAGGGAGCGCCAGGTTCCTACCTGGCACGTATGACATCAACCGGGCGTGCAATCGATGCCTCAAAGATACAGAACCCTACCTTCATCCATATTCTTCCGTCCATCCACCGGAGAGACGATCGGAGTTGTTACTTAGATCAGAGACGGAGATCCCAACGGGGATCGTAATTGAAGAGACGGAGTCCTCCAAAAGAGTTCTTTATTTTTCAGTTATTTAACTTTGTGATTTAGCACAATGGTTGAGGCTTATTACATCTTTGTGATTTGCCCTCGTAAATCCATGGGCTAAATTTCTTTGTTGGTAATGTTAGGGCGTTAAGACAGTTTTGACTATGTGATTTGATTGCCCTATAATTAGATTTATTATACTACAGAATGTTTATTTCCTTATTGAAGAAGATATTTTGAGACTTCATATTATTGTGTTTTGAGTTTTGTTTACTTTAATTATTCATGACGATATCACTAATTGATACTTGATAGGATTCTTTATTTTTGCATGATAATATTTGTTTCTTGTGGCATTCTTAAGGGATTGACCTATAGTTCCGAAAAGTGTTAGACAATCAATTAGGAATATTAATTACTTTGTTAAACATCATTATTAGGTAATAGGTAAGGAAACAAAAGGAGTTAATAATTTAGTATCTAGAAAATGAAGTCTAGTGCTCTAGCCATTAACGGAATTTAGCATGAAGTACTTATAGAGGGAGTGAGAGTTAATTCCTTATCGATCCTAGGATTTGCAGCTCATTATAAGAGTTAGAACTTACCCGATCAAGGTGGTCAAACTAGGTTTAGTGATCCTCTTATAAATATCTCCAGATAATTAATTTGGGTCTAGATTAATCAGTCACATAGTTAAGTTGTTTGCTTCAGCATTACTAATTCTCCATCTTTGAATTTTAAATTGTTTTTTCTGTGTGATTTATTTTCTCCGCATTAGTTTATCTTAAATTCAGTTTTTATTAGTTAATTATATATTTCCAAAAATCCCCAGATTTGTCTTGAAATTGAATTATCACATATAGATTTACTTATTAAATTTATAACTATCTTTTGGGAACGATAATTTAACATAGTCACACGCGCTACAATCGATCCTTTACACTTGAGGGTGAAAGAAAATAGCGATCACATCCACTTTATTTCCTGCGCTCTTTTATGTGCTTGCATAATCAAGGAACTAAATTAGATGTTGTTGAGTATCTTTAAAGGTAACCCTAATAAAGGGCTCCTTTCTACCATGCTGATAAGAGCGCGGTGAATTTCGAAATCTGCATCTGCCCCTCGTGCTCCTAACAGGCCCAAGTTGCCACTCCCGCTGTTTTTGAAAACCTTACGAATTGCAACATTGTCCGGATTTGGCCTATCTTCGGCCATGTCGACTGCTTCTGTTTTTACTTCAAATTCAGCTACAGCTTCAGTCTTTTTCGGTTCTGCTCTTCAACTTCAACTTCAATTTCTAGATCAAGAGTATCGATTGCTTCCACTTTCTTATTCTTCTTCTTATTTGCTTTCATTTTCCTAGATGACACTCCTATTTACGGATCAAAAGGCGCTAGTGTGGCTACCTTCGATCTAGTGTGCATACACCTAATAAAAATTCAACGTTAGAAAATAAAGACAAGGAAGGAATACTCTCAATTAAAATAGAAATAACAAATTAATAATTAATGTTGCCCCGGCAACGGCGCCAGAAACTTGTTGTGCGTTTTTTTAACACACAATTAATCCCCAAGTATGATGGATATTATTGTAGTTTAGATAAGTGACCAAGTTATATTTATCAAACCCAAAGGACGGATTATTATTAATTTTATTATTAACTAAATTAATCAAAACTACGGTTGGCAATAATATTTGGAATTATCAATTAAAATACTAAATAAATAATTAAATAATAAATAAAATAGACAAGCATAGAGAATTGATGAAAGTGATCAAGTGAGTGAATTAGGTAGCTCTTCGGGCAATTCAATTTCACTCCGGGCAATTCAATTTCACTCATTAATATCCCTTTCATATATATTGTCCAACTCTGCCCTGTGGAATATAGAAACATCACAAAGCCATGCAAATCTACTTTATAGACATAAGTAAATAAGCATGTAACACGTGTAAATTACCTCGGAGCAAGAGATATAATTTCACTCCCCTTTCTAGGTACTATCAGTATCAATTATTTCTCGTGCACTTAGTACCCTAACCCAATATGATCTTCCTTTATAGGTACTATAAAATTATCCTCTTTATCCTACTTATTAACCCAAATTAGATTCAATTAATAAATATTTATATATGAGAGTTCTAATGAAGATGCGGAGTCCCTCACTTAGAATCATAACATGGAATCCTGTCAGCGGTGAGAGCGCGCTCAATCAACAACCAAGATATATATTCAGATTCTATATAACAATTGAAGATGCACAAAATGACTGTGAATATGAATTAAAAATGCATTGCCATATATAAAATAAACCACAAGTAGCGTTGTATGGAGTGTACACATGAAATTTCAATTTATTTGTAAAACCTTCACAAACCCTAGAACTACCAAGGAGGTTCTAGCCCATGATGTTTTGAAGAACAATCATAGTGGTTTGATAGATCTTACCCATGGTCTTGAAAATTACAAGATAAATTAAGAAGCGAAGTAAACCCTAGATGTGGATGTCATTGCGTGTCTCTCAGTCTTGAATCTTCACTTGGTTCTCACTTGATTCGAAAGACGAATCTCTCTCTACAGCTCCTTCGGATGGAGTTAGGGTTTGGATATGGTGTAGGATAGATGTGGAATCTAACTCTCTTTTTAGTATGATATACATCTCCTTTCATACTTGTAAACTCTCCTTATGGACCTTTACTGGGCTTTTTCGTAGAAAACAAGCACATAAATGCACAGGAGGTGTAAAATCCGATAATTCTGGAACTTCGCGATACTGCTCGACCAAAGTAGTTCTGGTTGAGCAACTCGACCTTGGTCAAGCAATGGTCAAGTAGCATTCTGTAATCTAAAGCTCATCCTCATCTTGCTTGACCTTTGCTCGAACAACATAGTCTTGGTAGAGCAACAACCATTTGATCGAGCAACGTGCCTTTTCGCTGAAAATGACTTCTCCTCTTGCTTGACTCTTGCTCGACCAAAAAAGGTCTTTGTCGAGCGGTGGTCGAGCAGCACCTCGAAATCTGTGCCTTCTGATTTTGAGCACTTCTAATCTATTTTCCTGTGAAATTATGCACAAACAACCCAAGTAACATCTGATTCGTGGCTTTTCCATACATATCTCGATTTACCTAAATAAAAGACCAAATCATACTCAATTTCCACACAAATCAAAGCTCAAAATACGTGAATTCTCACTCTCAACACGGAGTCAACACCACTTAACACGTAAATCTAGTTCAAAACCTCAGATGCAGAAGAATAGTTCCTACTCACTTTCTAGGCAATTATGATGTTTATTTTCACAAGACAGGTACTCATGTCCTAATATGAACTCCCTTTATAGGTACATAAGAACAACACTTCAATTACTCATCATCATCTAAGAAATTATATTATATAGACCGGTAATTAATAGATGTACCAGATGTCCAATATTAATTATTCTAATGAATAAAGGTTATAAGGTTAAATTTCTCTTACTCATAACAGCTGACAAATCCGATCCTCCTGTAACACAAACAACAATCATAAACATGTATAAGACAATGACGTATATATGACTGAGTACAGATCAATAGGAGAAAAAAGACATAATAAAAATCAATGCATTAATAAGGGAATAAATATTCTGCAAAAATCCTTAACCTAGTCTAGATCATTAATTTAACATGATTCAAACTTTCAAAACTCTTAAAACTGTCCAAAAAGTATTAGCCCATGATATTACAAGCAACACCCATGGTTATGATTGAAATTTTACCCATAGGTCTATAACTCAGAAAGATTAATGAAAGAATAAGAAAAAATCCTAGGCATGGCGTGATTCTCCGTTCTCTCCACCAGCATTCTGAATCTTCTCCATTCTCCTTCTCAAGTAGGCAAACACCGATAAACTCTCCCAGTGCAAGATGGGTGAATGTTTGGAAGATTATGTAATCCCAAGGGCTGTGATAGTGTGGATGGATGGGAGTGCTGTGAAATTAGAGATTTACTTCTGAAACTCCCCCAATTGCTCCTTTCACATGTGTGGATACTCCCTCTTGAGGTCTTTTCATTAATAAATACGATTTGGGGTCGAAAAGAAAGAAAAACCACGAATTTGGGCCTTCTTGAATGTGCCTGTATGTTCTTCACTATTGGAGCGAATGTGATCAATCCTTCATGATTGTTCGTTTCTAAATAGAAAACACACAATGATGCATATGGTCATGCATTGGAGTGCACGTGATGCTCAATGTGATGGTGATCAGATCTTATGGTCTATGTAATCAGTTTGGGTTCCATGTACATCTAATTAATGCAACGGATTATAGAAAGTATTACCTTTCACCGAAGATTGGCGGAGAAGTCTGAATCAGCTATAAAAATGACCTCGTGATCTTTTGTTGTATTCCTACGCCTCGTCTAAACGTCATATGGGAGACGATCCCCTAGGCGATCCCAATCCGCAGTCTCCCTCGAATTTCTCACGTTCTCTCTTATCTGATGAGAAATCTAATTTCTCACCTTAATCTGATAATAGGCCTGTAAAACTGTTGACTAGGACTGTTGGGATGGCTTATTATAGGCTACAACAAGGACCAGTAGGAGAAATTAGGGTTGGGCCTCCCATTGGGCTTAAGCATCTAAGTTTAGCCCAAAACTTATACTTAAGTCCAATAATAATAAATCAATTCACTAAAGAATTATTATAGCAATGTCACCCTAATCCCAAATTATGTTATGAACTCCTTATTATGAGCCCGTTTAACTCCCCGTGTTTAATATATACAATACCCACTAATTAAATGAGGTACTGACAACTCAATTAATTAATCTCTTATCCAAGAGTAGTACCACTTAACCTTATTATCATGTCGAATCGGATCCACCTGCAGGGTTTACATGATAATACTTATGAGCTCCTACAGGGGACATCATCAGCCTAATTCATTAGGACACTAATTCCTTCTATAATCAACATCACACAATACAGACAATACCATCTCCCAACTCACCTAGCATATTGATTTAATAATTAAATCTCACATATTGGTGAATCAAAGAAATAAATACTGAATTACGTGTCAAGGTTACCATATAGGTATTAAGAGTACGAACATCCACAATAATTGAGGTCTAGTTCTCTTATATAGTCTGTATAAATCGAACAACCTCATGTGGTCCTGCTCAATACACGCAAAGTGCACTAATGTAATTTTATAATCAAGACAAACTAATACCAAACCACACTACAACCATCCCGATAGATTGTTCCCATCTATCTCAGTTGTGAGCATCTGTTTATACTTTATAAGGAGCTGATAATATGATCTTTCATACTACGCCGCACACCATATTATCTACAATATATAGTAAATGAACTTTGCATCGACATATAAATAAATTATAATATGCAATCATTTGATCAATGACTCTCATTTCAAATATTTTTAAAACATTGTTCATAATAAAGCTAGGCTTTTTTAGTATACAATCTAACAATCTCCCACTTATACAAAAAGACTATGCTGCCATGTCAACTGCCATACATCTGATTCTCATTCCTTCTACATAACCATCAAAAGCTTTCGCCTTAAGGTCCTTGTAAAAGGATTTACTAGGTTATAATCCGATGCAATCTTGGCGACGACAACCTTTCCCTCATCATATAATTTCTCGTTTCAGGTGGTACTCGCTCTCAATGCTTTAATTGCCTTTTGGGCTCGTGATTCCTTCAAGTTTGCAAATGCACCATTATTATCACAATAAATTGTGATAACCTTGGGGGAATTAGGAATCACATCCAAGTCCATTATGAAGTTTCTAGAGCCATATAAATCTTTGGCTACCTCAGAGGCTACAATTTATCATTTTTCCATTGTTGAGTCCGTATACATTTATGTATAACACTCCTTCATTTTATGGCTCTATTTCCCAAAATAAACACATAACCTTGACGTGGATTTACTGCCGCCCCTATCTGATTTAAAAATCCAAATCTATGTAACCCACAAGAAGCAATGAATCTGTCCGATAAGCCAACATATAAATTCTAGTCCTTTTCAAGTACTTCAAAATATGTCTTACCACAATTCAACATTCTTGTTCCAGGTTACCTTGATACCCACTGACAATGCCATTGGCAATAAAGATATCTAATCTCGTGCATAGCATCATAGATTAGACTTCCTTATTGCTGAAGCATGAGGAACCGCCTTCATCTCCTTTATCTCCTTTTCCTTAGGTACTTACTTATTTCCTTAGATAAAGTCACTCAATTTTCAAAAGGTACAAAACCTTTCTAGGAGTTGTATGCTAAACGAGTAAAGATTGTATCAATATACGAAGCTTAAGATAAGCGCAACATCCTTACATGATATCCTTATCACCATGATTGCAAGAATATGTTTTGCTTCTCTTAAGTGCTTCGTTTCAAACTGCTTTATCAATCATACCCATACGCCGGATAGTACTCTTTCATTGTTTTCAATGAGAATGATACCATCTACATACAATACAAAAATTACCACCATATTTCCGTCATTTTCTTTTCGACACACAAGACCCATCTGAGCATTGATTAAATCCATATGACTGGAATTCCTCATCAGATGTTCCATGATCTTGAAGCTTTTTTTACTCCATAAATGGACACCTTTAAGCTTACACATAAAATGCTCTTAGCCCTTTGCAATGAATCCCTCCGGTTGCTTCACATAGATGTTTTCCTAAAGACTTCCATTCAGGAAAGTCTTCTTCACATCTATTTGCTATACCTCATGATCAATATGAGCAGCAATAGCTAAAAGAATCCAGATCGACATAGGCATAGCTACCGACGAAAAGGTTTTCTCATAATCAAACCCTTCTTTCTAAGTGTACCTTTTCGCAACAAGCTTTGCTTCCAAGGTTTCCATCTTACCGTCTGATCCTCTTTTATTTTGTAGACCCCGTACATTCAATGGCTTTTACACCATTTGGTAGTTCTACAAGCTCCCAGGTCTGATTTAAAAATCATAGATTCTATTTCAGAAATCATTGCCCTTTGCAAAGATTTCGCATTTCTATCTTGTAGTGCTTCATCGTACCTATGGATTGATTTTATGTTCATCAGGGACCAAGTCCGATGACTCTCCCAAAAATATGAATCTTTTCGGTTGTCAAACAACCCTCCCAATACGACAAAGCACTATAGGTAATTGTGTATCAGATGTGACACGCGATGCAGTTTATTTGTGGTATATCCTCTTGTACAATTGGTACTAAATTTGTGTTTCCCTTCTCACACCTTTTAGAACATTTTATTCATGGGTTTGTGATTTATTATATAGTTTTTTCAAAAATCTAATGTTCATGTTAACAATCTCTCTCTTGATCTTTTGGACTATTAAATAAATCACCCATCATTTCTCTAGGATATCCCACAAACAGACAAACATCAATATGACATGTTGTTTCTAGGGCATACCCATAAAATGAATTTAGTAATTCTAAATAACTCATCATTTATCTTACCATTTCCATAAGAGTCTTATTCTTTCTTTCCGCAACACCATTCAACTGTGGTTTGCCCGGTGTACACAACTTGGGATTCAATCCCAACCTCTGATAAATAGCTCCTAACTATCCTAAGAGGTACACACCACCACAATTAGATCGTAGTGTCTTGATATATTTTTCATGACGTCTCACAGTATTAGCCATGTACATTTTGAATTAATCATAGTACTCAAACTTGCGATGCATCAAATAAATATATCTGTTTCTAGAATAATCATCAATTAAAGTGAAAAATATTCATAGTCACCTCTCGCCTAGATAGTCTTAAGATTGCATAAATCAGAATTAACCAATTCCAACACATCTTTGGATCTACACAACTTTACCTTAAAAGGCCTTTAATCATTTTCACTTCCAAGCAAGACTTGCAACTTAGATAGTTTCCACTTCCAATAAACACAACGGTGCATCAGCGATCAACCTTTGAATCCTACTCAAGTAAAATGACCTAATCTTAGAAGACGCGCTATTAATTACTATTTGTTGCATCGTGTGAGAAACATGATTTAAGAGTGTACAAATTGCCCACCAACGTACCACAACAGAATATAGCTCAATCCTTCATTATAATGACTATGTCATTCAAATGAAATAGAGTATCCATTCGTAGAAATATAGAAACTGAAATCAAATTCTTTATATAAAAAGGTACGTAAAGATAATTTCTCACAATCAATACGTTTATTCCCATCATAAGATAAATAAATATCTCTCACTACAACAGCCGCCACTTTCGTGGCATTACCCATGTATACAGTAATCTCATCATCACTTAGTTGCAGACATGATTAGTGATTCTGGTATCTACAAACAAAGTGTCAATAGTCGCCACCACAAATCATGCTTCAGCAACTAGTGAATAAGATACCAACATTGTTCACACCTTGATGAAAATGGCTTTCCTTTGCTACATGTTTTGTCAGAAGTTTCCTACCATATACAACCTTTTGTATTTCAGGTGAAACTTACTCAAAACATCTAAGCAAACTATGGAGAATAAAATTGACCTAAGTTTCCCCTTAAATTTCAACTCCAAGTATTTCCAATTCATTTATCAAGACCCCTTGCTTTTCTACTTTACTCAAGTGTCCAAAGAGTCACATGAGATTGATCATCATATAACTATGAACTTCTCATCTCTCCACTAGAGACTTTAATAGGCATTAGAGGGCATCCTTAGTGAGAACACACATGTTTTCTCTTAGCAATAAGAATTAAAACTAAGATTCTTTTCTAATCATCTAATTTTGGACAAGTAAATATAATTTCTTTTAATTAACAATAAGTGTAATAGAACCATTTGAAATACAGATAATCACGTAAATAAATACACCGATCAAATTCTTCGAATTTAAGATTTATATTGATTCCCTTAAAATAATATAAAATAAATTCACCGACATCTCAAGAACCATGAATTTGCATGTCAAGTTAGTGTGGACGTATACAAATTCTAACATTCGCAAGAGAAGGTTTTAGTCATTAATTCCATACATCAATTTAACCTTATGACACCATAATTAATGGTAAGTTGTACTTTAACCATTCAAATAATAGCAGTGACTCCGTTGGGGAGGATACATATTAATTGCACCTAAGTGTATATCATTATTTGATACTAAGTCCATTACTCAAGTTTGTGCCCCTTCTGTTGAAGAAGATCACATGCTCCTAAATAATTTTCTATAATTATCATAAAGAAGTTTGTACTAGTAATCCACATATAAAACTCATCCGTTTGGGAGGATGGCACTATAGCCAACACTTAAGTTTACTTGCATCACATAACAAACCAATAAAGGAGGCCGCGGGAATTATTAACCAATCCCCTCTTCCACTTAGTTATTTAACAAGAAGGTTTTTACATGCATATAATATTCACAAATAAAATATGCAACCTAGCATACACCTATTACAGAACATAAGGCAGTAAATCACATTAGAACATGCATCCATATATAACACAACAACAATAACAATAATAAACATGGAAAATAATCAAATTTTCCAAAACTTTCATATTATCAAATTTTCGAAAATCTCCAGATTATCAAATTTTTGAAACTTCCAGATTATCAAATTTTTGAAAACTTCCTGATTATCAATTTTCGAGAACATTCAGATTAACAAATTTTTAAAAAAACTTCAAGATTATTAAATTTTTTAAACTTCCAAATTATCAAATTTTCAAAAACTTCCAGATTATCAAATTTTCAAAAACTTCCAAATTATCAAATTTTCATAAATCCCTAGATTATCCAATTTTTGAAACTTCCAGATAATCAAATTTTCGAAAACTTCCAGATTATCAAATTTTCGAAAATCTCTAAATTATCAAATTTTCGAAACTTCTAAATTATCAATTTTTTAAAAATCTCTAGATTATCAAATTTTTGAAACTTCCAAATTATCAAATTTCGAAAACTTTCAGATTATCAAAATTTCGAAAATCTTCCTGATTATCAAATTTTTGAAATTTCCAGATTATCAAATTTTCAAAAACTTCCAAATTGTCAAATTTTCAAAAATCCCCAAATTATCAAATTTTTGAAACTTCAAGATTATCAAATTTTCGAAAATCTCCAGATTATCAAATTTTTGAAAACTTCCAGATTATCAAAATTTTGAAAAACTCTAGATTATCAAATTTTCGAAACATCCAGATTATCAAATTTTTGAAACTGTCGATATCGACTAGATTACCGAAATCGTTGATATTGACCAGATTATCGAAATCATCAATATCGACCAAATTATCCAAACATTTCACGCAGAACCAAGAAACTGTCACTCGGATATCAATTGACGGTGATCGCTACGTAATCAATTCGGGTTCCATACACATCAAACGCAGCGGATTATAGAAAGTATTACATTTCACCGAGACTATAAAATTTTCCAAAATTCCAGATTATAAAATTTTCAAAAGTTTCCAAATTATCAAATTTTTTAAACTTCCAAATTAACAAATTTTCGAAAACTTCCAGATTATAAAATTTTCAAAACTTCCAGATTAACAAATTTTCAAAAATCTCAATATTATCAAATTTTAGAATCTTCCAGATTATCAAATTTTCAAAAACTTTCAGATTATCAAGTTTTTGAAAAACTTCCAGGTTATCAAATTTTTGAAACTTTCAGATTATCAAATTTTTGAAAAACTCTAGATTATCAAATTTTAAAAACATCCAAATTATCAAATTTGTGAAACTGTCGATATCGACCAGATTATCGAAATCATCGATATCGACCAAATAATCATAACGTTTCATTGCAGAATCAAGAAATTATCGCTCTGATACCAATTGATGGTGATTGGATCTTATGATCTACGTAATCAGTTTGGGTTCCATACACATCTAACACAGCGGATTATAGAAAGTATTATCTATTACTGAGATTATCAAATTTTTTAAAATCTCCAGATTATCAAATTTTGGAAACTTCCATATTATCAATTTTTGGAAACATTTAGATTATCACATTTTCAAAAACTTCCAAATTATCAAATTTTCGAAAAACTTCAAGATTATCAAATTTTTGAAAAATTCCAAATCATCAAATTTTCTAAAATCCCCATATTATCAAATTTTCAAAACACCAAGATTATCAAATTTTAGAAAATCTCCAGATTATCAAATTTTTGAAAACTTCCAAATTATCAAATTTTTTAATCTTCCAGATTATCAAATTTTCGAAAACTCCATATAAAATTTTTGAAAAAACTCAAGAATATCAAATTTTTGAAACTACCAGATTATTAAATTTTCAAAACTGTCGATATCGACCAGTTTATCGAAACTGTCGATATAGACCAGATTATCGAAATCATCGATATCGACCAGATTATCTGAACATTTCACGTAGTACCAAGAATCATTGCTCTGATAGCAATTGATGGTGATCGGATCATATGCTCTACGTGATTAGTTTGGGTTCCATGCACATCTAAAGCAGCGAATTATAGAAAGTATTACCTTTCACCGAGATTATCAAATTTTCGAAAACTTCCAGATTATCAAATTTTCAAAAATTCCTAGATTTCCAATTTTTGAAACTTCCAGATAATCAAATTTTTGAAAACTTCAAAATTATCCAATTTTCGAAAATTTCTAGATTATCAAATTTTCGAAAATCTCTAGATTATCAAATTTTTGATAATCTTCCTGATTATCAAATTTTTGAAACTTCCAGTTTATCAAATTTTTGAAAACTTTCAAATTATAAAATTTTCGAAAATCCCCATATTATCAAATTTTCGAAACATCAAGATTAATAAATTTTCAAAAATTTCCAAATTATCAAATTTTCAAAAACTTCCAAATTATTAAATTTTCGAAACTTCCAGATTATCAAATTTTTTTAAAACTCTAGATTATCAAATTTTCAAAACTTCCAAATTATCAAATTTTCGAAAATCTCCAGATTATAAAATTTTTGAAACTTCCATATTATCAAATAATCGAAACTTCCAGATTATCAAATTTTCAAAAATCTCCATATTATCAAAATTTTGAAACTCCCAGATTATCAAATTTTTGAAAATTTTCAAATTATCAAGTTTTCGAAAACCTTCCAGATTATTAAATTTTCGAAATATCCAGATTATCAAATTTTCGAAATACTCTAGATTATCAAATTTTAAAAACATCCAGTTTATCTAATTTGTAAAACTGTATATATCAACCAGATTATCGAAATCATCGATATCGACCAAATTATCCGAACATTTCACGCAGAATCAAGAAACTGTTGCTCTGATATCAATTGATGGTGATCGGATCTTATGGTTTACGTAATCAGTTCGGGTTCCATGCACATCTAATACAGCGGATTATAGAAAGTATTACGTTTCACCAAGATTATTAAATTTCAAAAATCTCCATATTATCAAATTTTCAAAATTTCCAGATTATCATATTTTCGAAACTTTTAGATATCAAATTTTCAAAAACTTCCAGATTATCAAATTTTTTAAAACTTCCAATTCATCAATTTTTATAAAATTCCCAGATTATCAAATTTTCGAAACTTCAAAATTATCAAATTTTCGAAAACTTTCAAATTATCAAATTTTTTAAACTTCCAGATTATCAAATTATCGAAAAACTCTAGATTATCAAATTATCAAAAAACTCCAGATTATCAAATTTTTGAAACTACAAGATTATCAAATTTTGAAACTGTCGATATCGACCAGTTTATCGAAACTGTCGATATTGACTAGATTATCAAAATTATCGATATCGGTCAAATTATCCGAACGTTTCACGCAGAACTAAGAAATCGTCGCTCTGATACAAATTGATGGTGATCGGATCATATGGTCTACGTGATCAGTTCGGGTTCCATGCACATCTAAAGAAGCGGATTATAGAAAGTATTACCTTTCACCGAGATTATCAAATTTTGGAAAATCTCCATATTATCAAAATTTTTGAAACTTTCAGATTATAAAATTTTCGAAAAAAACTTCAGGATTATGAAATTTGAAAACTTCCAGATAATCAAATTTATGAAAACTTCCAGATTATCAAATTTTTGAACTTCTATTATAAAATTTTTGAAACTTCCAGATTATCAAATTTTCGAAAATCTCTATATTATCAAATTTTTGAAACTTCTAGATTATCAAATTTTTGAAAACTTTTAGATTATCAAATTTTCGAAAAACTTCCAGATTATCAAATTTTCGAAATCTTCTTGATTATCAAATTTTCGAAACTTCAAGATTATCAAATTTTCAAAAACTTCCAGATTATCAAATTTAAGAAAAAACTCCAGATTATCAAATTTTCAAAAATTTCAAATTATAAAATTTGCAAAACTGCCAATATCGACTAGATTATCAAAATCATCGATATCGATCAGATTATTCGAACGTTTCACGCAGACCCAAGAATTCGTCGCTCTGATGCCAATTGATGGTGATCGGAACAGAATCAGTTTGGGTTCCATGCACATCTAACGCAGCGGATTATAGAAAGTATTACCTTTCACCGAGAATATCAAATTTTTAAAAATCTCCAAATTATCAAATTTTCGAAACTTCCAGATTATCAAAATTTTGAAACTTCTAGATTATCAAATTTTTGAAAACTTTCAAATTATCAAATTTTCGAAAAACTTCCAAATTATCAAATTTTTTAAAGCTTCCAAATTATAAAATTTACGAAAATCCATAGATTATCAAATTTTCAAAACTTCAAGATTATCAAATTTTCAAAAATTTCCTAATTATCAAATTTTCATAACTTTCGATTTATAAAATTTTTGAAACCTTCAGATTATCAAATTTTTGAAAAACTCCAGATTATCAAATTTTCGAAATTTCCTGATTATCAAATTTTCAAAACAGTCGATATCGATCAGATTATCCGAACATTTCACGCAGAACCATGAAACCGTCGCTCTGACAGCAATTGATGGTTATCGGGTCTTATGGTCTACGTAATCAGTTCGAGTTACATGCACATCTAATTAATGCAGAAGATTATAGAAAGTATTACCTTTAACATAAAACTGGAGAAGTCTATATCAGCTGCAGAAACGACCTCGTGATCTTCTATTGTATTCCTATGCCTCGTCTAGACGTCGTGTGGGCGACGATCCTCTAGGCACACAAGACCCTTTTGGCAATCCCAATCCGCAGTCTCCCTCGAGTCGCAATCCGCAGTCTCCCTCGAATTTCTCACGTTCTCTCTTATCTGATGAGAAATCTGATTTCTCACCTTAATCTGATAATAGGCGTGTAAAACTGTTGACTGGGACTGCTAGGATGGCTTATTTATAGGCTACAGCAAGGATCAGGAGGAGAAATTAGGGTTGGGCCTCCCGTGTTTAAGATATACAATGCTCACTAATTAAATGAGTTACTGACAGCTCGATTAATTAATCTCTTATCCAAGGGTAGCAGCACTCAACCTTATTACCATGCCGGATCGGATCCACCTGCAAGGTTTACATGATAATCCTTATGAGCTCTTCCAGGGGACATTATCAGCCTAATTCATTAGAACACTGATTCCTTCTACAATCAACAGCACACCATACAGACAATAACATCTCCCAACTCACCGAGCATATTAATTTAATAATTAAAATTCACACATTGTGAATCAAAGAAATAAATACTGAATTACGTGTCGAGGTTATCATATAAGTATTAAGAGTACGAACCTCCGTAATAACTGATGTCTAGTTCTCTTATATAGTCAGTATAATTCTAACAACCTCACGCGGTCCAGCTAAATACACACAAAGTGCACTAGTGTAATTTTATAGTCAAGATAAACTAATACTAAATCACACTACAACCATCTCGATAGATTGTCCCCGTCTATCTCGGTTGTGAGCATCTGTTTATACATTTTAAGGAGCTGATAATATGATCTTCCATGCGACACCGCACACCATATTATCTACAATATAAAGTAAATGGACTATCGCATCGACATATAAATAAATTATAAGATGCAATCATTTGATCAATGACTCTCATTTCAAATATTGTTAAAACATTATTCATACTAAAGCTAGGCTTTTAGTATATAATCCAACACAATGATCGTGCGTTTTTCAAGGCTAAGGCACGATGATGCTTCTCATGCTTGTGATCATGCATTCATCCATCTTCAGTACATGATGATGACCGTGCTCATGCGGTTAGTCAGAACGAGACACACGATTCTTTCTTTTTTCCCACTTTTCATCCTTTTTCACCTAAAAACACAAAATAGCACCTTAAATGCACCAACTTTTTTAAAAAATTGAAAAGTAACCATTTAGTGCTTAAATATGACTCCAAACTCTACAAATCTGTGTTAAATCGGACTCCAAAACATGCAGATTGTCACATTCATTAATCATAAAAAAATTCCATACCACCAAAATAAATATTCGAAGCCTACAAAACATTATGGATGACATATACTCCCTCCGTCCCGCGTTAAGGTTTACACTTTCCATTTTGGGGTCCCAAGTTAATGCTTACATTTCATTTTTTATCAAGTTGGATCCACACAAAAAAGCTAATTATTCCAATTAGGACTCACACACAATACTAATACAACTACCCACTTTACATTAAATATTTTTTCTCTCACCTCACTACACATTAAAATATTATATTTCTTAATCTCCATGCCAAAAGAAAACGTCAACGTTAACGCGGGATGGAGGGAGTATATAACACGCAACTCTGATCGGAACTACTATCAATAGAAATAATAGAAATCGATGAGGAAAACTAAAATATACACTAGAAACCAATGAATCACTCTATTTCTCCACACAGTTGTGTGAAAGATGAAAGAGAACTTACCTTACCGATTCAATAGCAACAAGTACCGGAAGAGAACTGCATGGGAATAGAAAAACAAGAAACAGAACAAAAGAATTCAGAATCCCTGAGTTCAATCGAAGAAAAAATTCCAATGAAGAAGAATCGCTGAGTGCGCACGAATCGAACAGAAACCCCAAATTCACGTTTCGAAGGCAATGACCCATAATTTAAAAAATTCAAACCATTACAAATGGAGTTTGACCAACATTAGAATATATGCAATGGGCTTCCAATGACAAATGCAGTCCTACGAAAACTAAAAAAAATGTTCCACCAAAGTGTTTGTCAATTCAGTAGCAAGTTCGCTTGATTCTTCTAGAATAGAAGTAGGGTTTCTAGCAATTGCCTATAATGTTAAGAAATGGATAAAAAATCTCTAACAATTTATGTGGCTCAATAGATTAAATAATTAATTATAGCAAATAAACTACAAGGTGTTGGGAAGCATTTGATATTTCGTGCACCCGAGTGTATAGAGTTAATTTTCGTGCATCCTAACTTAACTAATTTACAAGGTGTTGGGAAGCATTTGATATTTTGTGCACTCGAGTGTGTAGAGTTAATTTTCGTGCATCCTAACTTAACTAATTTTATTCGTATCTATTTTTTAATGAATTACTCTTTAATATTTAATTTTTCAATAAAAAATTAATATGAAATTTGTATAAATATACAAAAAATTTGCAACAAAGCTGCATGAGTTTTTATTTATTAATTAATGTATATATTTTAATTAATAGAAGTACATGATTTGAATGTGAACTCATTGATGCTCTAGCATTTGTGCTCGAAATATTTTGCCAAATAGAAAATTTAAAATCTGGCTAGAAAGGAAAACTTTGGTGAAGGGCGAAACAAAAAAGTTTTCCAAGCCATACGAGATCATTTCCACATTTGAATAATTTTTTTTCAACTTTAAAATTGATTTGGAATGAATCCGGTCGCCAGAATTACAAATTTAACCTTCAAGGCAGGTGGACGGAAGCGTCAAAAACTCAAAACTACTAACTGAACCAACCCGGAACCCCACCAAATGAAAGAAAAGTGGAAACGAAAGAGAAGGCTAAATCCGTCTATCTTTCCCAATAAAATCCAGAGAGGGGTTCCTTCCTAAAACAAGTTTACAACAGCAGCTACAAAAATTTCCCTATGGAAGGTATCAACAATTTTGGTGCAGCAGATTTGTTGGCATGGCAACGAACATGTTGGCAGTTATCATGTCTGTTTCCCGCTGCACACGTAAAACACCAGAGCTTCTGACGGATCATGACAATGCCTTTACCGGAGTAAGGCGGGATGACAATTGATGATCAGAGAACCATCAGAGATAAGTCACTTCTCCAACATCATCCATCAGAGTGATGATCAACTTCTGGCTGTGTCATAACAAACTGGCAGCATCAAATGCTCTGTCAAAGGTACTTACCTGATGACTTCCAAATTCTTCCTTCAAGGGATACTACCATCACGGTTACGTCATCATGGTACTTCCTACGGTCTCCTTGAGGTATGTCCAGAAGCTCGTGAAAGTCCATTCCTAAAAACAAGAGTTCATATAATTAAGGATGAAAATCAACACCAGCATTGACATATACTTGTACCCAACCAAAATTTTTGAATGAATCAAATGTCAAGATATAACTATGAAATAAAACACAGCTTCTCATACACCTCAAAACTAACCCATATTTTTTTTTAACTGTCATGTATCAAGGCAAGGAGACGATGTTTATCACCAGTGAGGAAATAAGGACTAAAAACCCAGGAGGATGTCGATTTGATAGTAACTTTATCTAGAGGCTCATAATCAGGTTGTATTAATCTTATGACAGGCCAGCCAACTATCCATCACAGTTCTTATATGGTCATTTTGTACCTATTCAGCGAAATCAAAGGTAGCAGTAATGGGCTCTGATGGAGGTGGTGGTGTTCATACAAGAAAGGGTGACATCTTCTATTCAAAAAATATCTTTTTACATAAAAGGCACTCTCAAGCAAAATAAGTGATTATACCAGTAAATTTTCACATGGAAAGCTATTTGGGCTGGCCTCTAACCGGTCTTTTTTCTACATGACCATATTAACTATTAAATCCCAGGAATCAGTCAGTTTTGAGACCTGATTGGGGTATTGAACTTTGATTAACGAGGTGATAAGGTTACCAGCTTTTCTGGCTGCACGGAATAGAAGCTCCTCTATCAGGTGCTGAGCAGGGTCTCCATCAGGGAACCTCTCCATAAAATTCTGCACATGTGAAACCACTTCTTGATTGCTAAAATACTGATACAAGCCATCAGATGAAAGCACCAAAAATTGATCTCCGGGGCACAGTCTGTGATGACGAAGGGAAGGTATCCATGAGATGTAGGGTGCACTACCAATATAATCGTTCCGAAACATTTCCAACAAAGCATCATTCCATTTATGCTGCATTAATATGTATTACAAACAATTAGTGAAGCAACATGAAAACTAAAAATTAAAAAATAAAGGATTCACCAAGTAATGATAGATATCAAAATCACTATAAAACCCGTTTAAGAAACAAACAAAAATGGAAAATAGACAACAGATTCATCAGTGTAATGAGGTACGTTGAAAAAAATCAGTAAGAATTGTTTCTTGTATTTAATAGAAGATTAAGAGGTACACTATTTATACACAAGGATTAGGCTGTACAAAGTAAGCTATTGAAAGTACAAAAATCTATTACCATATATATACATATATATCACTCCCCCTCAAGTCGGAGAAGAGATGTTAATCAAGCCCAACTTGTTACAAAGATAATCAACCCCAAAAAAGAGCTTTTGAGAAGAAATATCCTAATTGGTCTTCAGTCCTCATGTAACCTGTCGAAATCAGCCAGTGACTTATTATCTCTAAAAAAAGTGAGCGTTTGGTTTGTTCGTGAAGGACCAGATTAGAAGCAGTGTAATGCGGCTTGATTATCACACTACAATTTGACTGGTATTGAGACCTTGAACCCCACTTCATTCAGGAACTCATATACCCATACATCTCACACACAGATTTAGCCATAGCTCTATAATCAGATTCTGCACTTGAGCATAAAACTAATTTCTATTTCTTGCTTTGCCGAGAAAACAATTTTTTTACAATTGAAAACGCAACTTCCAAAAGTAGATCTCCGATCATCCTTTGACCCTGGCACCCAGCCCAATCAGCATCAGAGAAATATTCGATCTTAACATGACTATCATCCCTATACACATTCCACGCCTGGGAACTCCCTTTAAATAACACAAGATTGGCTCTAATGCTTTCAAGTGTTCAATGGTCGATGATGGCACATACTAACTCACTACACTACCAAGATAAGCAATATCAGGATGCGTCGCCTTGAGATAATTCAACTTAACATCCAACCATCTATATCTTCCAAGATAGTCAATGATGTGCCAGCTTCCATAAGCTATAAATTGGTACCATTTGTGAGCTACATTGTTTAGCTCCCAACTTGCTTGTTTCATTTAAGTAAATAAAGCACTTATTTTTCTTTAAGATAAGAAAACCATCTTCTTCTTCCTCCTCACTTCAACACCAAGAAAATATCTAAATGCTCTCAAACCCTTGGTAGTAAACTAAGTATAAAGGTAAGCTTTCGGTGATGCAATGATTCACTTCTCATTATCACTATATCATCCACATACTCAGCCATCAAAATAATATCACCATCAAAACGCATGTTGAAAACAAAGTATCATACTTAATTTGCTTCACACCAAACTTCTTGACATCACGAGTAAATGTGACAAACCATGCATGAGGACTCTATTTTAAACCCTAAAAAGACTTACGGAGATAAAATACCTAATGACTCTCCCCCTGAGCAATAAAGTTGGGTGGTTGCTTATATATGATCGAGAGATGTAACAAAAGATTGGGAAAAAAATGCACTAATGATCATATGAAACAAATGAGGAAATGGGATAAGTGCATGAAAGTTGACATTTTTAATGGGCAATGGCACACTTGTCACTTGTAGAAAGATCTTTTGACGATTGTAAACGTCAAGAGTATGTTTGAGTAACAAGAGGTCTACTGGAGAAAGATGGAGAAACAACTGGAAGAGCCTTGTATATGCAAAAAAAAATTTGTTTCTTTCTCATCCGTGGGAGGAGTAGCATGAAAGAAAGGTATAATTTCAGAAAAGACAACATCAAAAGACACTAGCCACTTGTTAAGTATGGGACAGAAATACAAATACAGTTTTTGAACTCTAATAGCCACCAGAAAACATGTGCAACCAAATATTTTGGGCTCAACAGGACATCGAGATAGCAATGGAAGCAGATCCTGAAAGATGTTGAGAAGGTTAAGAACAGGTGATAAGGTTAAGGAAGATGCATGTTAAAAAGTTCTCGATCCAGTGACGACGACATAAGATTGGGAACCATGAACAAACGAGGAATGCAGTATGTGAGCCAAAGGTAGAGAACAGATGATCTGTGGCACCAGATTCAATTACCAGCTTAGAGGATGAGGAAATACGACATGTGTTGGGATTACCTGACTCAACAATAGTCGTAGTCAGACTGGTGGGGGGATGGCGCTGCAACAACATAACATCATCCGCATCAAAAATTATGAAAAATGTCACTAGTGTTCATAGAGCGTCCCACTGCAGACAACACGAGCAAATGATGAAGGCTTCGTATTACGGAGTCGAGGACTTACTCATTTACGATGTCAAAGCTCATGACAACAAAAACACTCCATACCAAGATGTCAGTCCGGTAACCTTATTATCACCATTCTTGAACTGTGGTTTCCCAGACTGAGTACGGCTGAGAAGAGCAATACTGTGTTTCAAAGGGGGTAACAGAATGGCACTCTGTATGAAGGAGTCGATTGAAAGCCTTGTACACAGAAGAAATTTCAATAATAGAGAGAACTTGAGATTTGGCTGTCTCAAAGTTATATGAGAGACCAGTCAAGAAGCTCATAACTGCATTTTTTCCCTCTGATATGGTACGTTTATATAAGTGAATGGAAACAAAGCATTCAAGTCTTTCTAAGTTCTGCTGAATTCGATGAAATAATCTGCAAATGTTCTGTCTCCTTTCTCTGGCCCATAGAATGCTTGACACACATCAAACATGTGGGATACATTCCCTTTCCCAGAATAACGAAACTCCAGATATGTCACAAAAGATTTGACAATGTTACAATGAGCAATCATCCCAATTACTTCACTATCAATAGAGTGACGAATCTACAAAAACAAATGAGCTTCTTCTCGAAACCAATTCTTTCTTCTTTGTTTCATCAGATGGTGGATTGTTGGTCAAATGATGACCCATCGAAAAATAAATCTAGGTCAATAGTTTGACACCACTATCGATACTTAGAAGCACAGAGCTTGTGTTCCGGATTTTCGACATGACGGACACAATATCAACAGATTTACCCTCTCCACACTCAATTGAAAAAAAAAAAAGTATAAATAACATATCTAATTAGCTTTTTCTTATTGGTAGTGCATGTGGCTCACGCTTGGATTCCGATTGCCGGTTCGCTAGAGGTTCTCCAGAGAGTGGCAGCGCTGGCTAGGGGTGGAGTCGGCAGGTGACAATCCATATGGATATGGATAGCTCCATCATTTGTGTATGTCTATGAACCCTAATTTTCAAATCTGAAAACTGAAACCCTAATTTTTTCAGATCTGAAAAAAGAAATCAAAATCCAAACCTAAGCTCCAGATACCATGTAATGAGGTACGTGGAAAACATTCTGTAGGAATTGTTTCTTGTATTTCACGCAAAAATGGCAAAAAGTGATACCATCTCACAAAATGAATTGTGATAAGTTCTAATATTTTTTTTAAAAAAAAGTGATGACTGATTGATGAAAAGTGATAACCGCCAAATGAACCATTTCATGGACAATTTGCAGAACATATGAAAAGTGATAAAATCTTTAATAGAAAATGATAACTAATTAAGAAAAAGTAAAATAGTCTCACCATGACACAATCTCACTCACACACAAGTGTTGCTTCAAAAGAATAAGTAAACTATTTATACACGAGGTTAGACAATACAAGTAAGCCATTAAAACATGAAGACTACACCATATACATACATAAATATTTCTAACAATCGAAAACTACAAAGGAAGAGGTAACAATCAGAAAGGTGTAGCACACATTGAACTAGCAAAGTGGAACCATATGCATATGTGAACAGACATAAAAATACATGGAATGCAGTATAAATGTACTGAGGTTTATTTTCAATAACGCATGTCTCCAAAAAATAATAAATTCTCAAGCAGAAATTAAACCAATTTTTCTAAAATTAATGTGTTTTTTCCATCAACTCTACTAGTGCCAAAAAAAAGAAGGAAAATGATGAGATATCATTTTTCAGAAAAAAAAATTAGTTTCAATATAAAACTGATGAAAACACACTCTAAAACTAAATTATAAGATGAAGTCATCCAAAACTAAATTCAATGTCCATTTGGTAGCAGAAGGATATATTTTAGAGATGGCCAAACCTCTTTACATAAGTCAAGTATTACTGTATAATCAATAGCTGCTCAAAAGAGAGTAAAAAAATACACAAAAGTGGTGAAGATGCATAACATTCAGGCCGAATGAGAGGTACACATTGAGTAAGCAGTCAGAGGACAAACCTTTTTGAGGAATCCTGCCCCAAATGCACGAGTTACTTTAAGACGACCTTTAACTCTGTCATTTACTATGCAATTGCCATCATCTGGGTGCTCCTTTTTTATTCTAATTACTTCCTGAAAATTGACAATTTGAAAAAATGACTGACGAAACAAAAAATGTTTAGGTTTCAAATCAATTAATATCAAATTTAAGGAGTAGCATTCAAATAAGGGGAAAAAAATGAAGACATGCAGTGAAAGAAACTCCAAGTTTAAAGGAAGAAGTCAAATCACTACAAGGGAAAAAGAAAATTTTGGATGCTAATCTCAGATAGAGAATGATCATGTGTAGTGCGAGCGAGTATCATACACACACACACACACACTCATATATATATATATATATATATATATATTTATATATATATATAATTTGAGTTAATCAATAAGGCAAAATTTCAAGGGAAGAAGTCAAATACAAGGAAAAAGAAAATTTGGATGCTAATCTCAGATAAGGTGTGATAATATGTGTAGTGCAGGATAGTATTATATATTTAAAAATTGTATCTTTAAGTCACACCTCATATCATCCACAAAAAATCAAGGGCTACAAAACATCCTGTAGCCCAACTAAGCTCTTCTAATTCATGAGAACCAAAAAATTAAATTACCACAAAGTTTAATGAGATCAAGAACGCTACTCAAAGCTCTAATGTAATCTGACGCAAAAGAAAGACTAGAATTCACAATGATTTTAAACCAACTAACCCTAAGTTACCCCTGTTTGTTATGATATCCCAGATCAGTTCAACATGGAAGTGTGGAAGGGCATATAACTGGGGGTCAACCCTTTACATTCGACATGGTTTCTTAAGTTAGTGCCACATAACTTATATACCAAACAATTTGGACCAATCTACCAGATCTAGACGTGCCGCAGAAAGGGGCTATTGGTGGAGGGCCTGGGGGTTGCCATAAAGCCCACAACTGATGTGGGTTCAAGGGTGTTGCCACTATGATAGGAAGCAAAATTAGGATTCACGGTCGACGGGGGCGGGCTTAGATCCACTATCCGTGGGTTGATCTATTTATTTTAATTATCTTATGTTTAGGGCTTGAGCCCATTATTCATGTGTTGTACTTATTTATTATGTTTTTGTTTAGGTCCTTAGTGTTTTGGTTTCTTTCATTTTTTGTCTTAGTGAGTAGTATTATTTAAGGTGTGATTAGGATTTATGGATTCTAATCAAATTATTATTGGATTAAGGAGCCTGGAGGCTTTTGGGCAACCCGAGTTTTCCGTTTGATTGGGCAAACGGTATTTACCGTTTGATTTTCTTATTTCTTATTTTCCTGTTCTTATCAATTGGTCCGACCTGCCGGATCCCGTTCCAGTGGAGAAAGATTGGACAGATTGGAGGCGGATCAGGCCGAGATGAAGGAGAAATTGGAGGTGCAGTCGGAGATATTGAAGACGCACGGTGCGCAATTGTCGGAGATCGTGGCGTCCTTGGCTGCGTTGTCAAAGGCAATTCTGCAGCCTCTTCGGAGGGCACGACCCGAAGGGAGGCAGCGGCATCCGTCACATCTACGATGGCGCCGCCTGTTGATGATCCGACGCGTAGGGGTGCAGCCTTGACACCTCTGCCGTCATTTTAAGGGGAGGATCCGATTGGGTGGATAGCAAGGGCTGAACAACAATTTGAATTGAACAGTACCCCGTCGGAAAAAAAGGTGGCAGCGGCCTGGGTTGCCATGGACGGATCAGCCTTGCACTTGTTGGCGTGGATGAAGGCAAGGAAGCCTGGAATGTCGTGGGGAGAGTTTAAGGAGGCGCTGGTGGCACATTTCGATACACGGTTTAGGGGGAGCAGGTTCGAACGTCTGTCTGGAGTCGAGCAATCCGGAACAGTGGAAGATTATATCTCGCTTTTTGTCCAATTGGCGGGTCAGGTTTCAGGATTGTCTGAGGCACACTATTTGGGGTATTTCATGAATGGGCTGAAGGGTCCGATTTAGGGTTCACTATGGCTACTTCGCCCAAATGACAGCAATGGAACTAGCTAGGGATATTGAGGATAATCTGTCTTTTCACAATGGAGGGCAAGTGAGTCAGATTTTCAGCGATTCGGGGATGCGTTCAGGCAGTGTTTCAAGGCTGCATGCGGTAAGTAATGTGGCAGCAGGGGGCAGCAGTGCGCATGGGTCGACCGATAGTTTCACTAAGCCGGTTACGCACTCCCCGGGGACGAATTCAAGGCTGTCCGAGACAAATTCAGGGCTGTCCGGGACAAATTTAGGGTTGTTCGGGCAGTCTACTACCCATTCCAAATATATTCGGCTTCCACTGAGAGTCTTGGAGGACCTGAGAGCAAAAGGGTTGTGCTTTAGGTGTAAGAAACCCTTTACACCTGGGCATGACTGTCCATTCAAACAACTGAGAATGATGTTGGTTGAGGAGGATGAGGAGTTGGACTCAAACAGTACGAGTGTTGCGAGATGACGGGAAAAGAGTTAAGGGATGAACAGGAAGAGCTTTTTGAGGAGGGACGGGGGTTTCATGTTTTCTCTAGGGCGATTACCTGACTGCAACCTTGAGGACAAGGTTGTTTCGAAGGAGGATGGAATTGATAGGAAGCAAAATTAGGGTTCACGGTCGACGGGGGTGGGCTTAGGTCCACTATCCGTGGGCTGATCTATTTTTATTTTAATTATCTTATGTTTAGGGCTTGAGCCCATTATTCGTGGGTTGGGCTTATTTATTATGTTTTTGTTTAGGTCCTTAGGGTTTTGGTTTCTTTCCTTTTTTGTCTTAGTGAGTAGTATTATTTAAGGTGTGATTAGGGTTTTTGGATTCTAATCAAATTATTATTGGATTAAGGAGTCTGGAGGCTTTTGGGCAAACGGACTTTTCCGTTTTATTGGGCAAAAGGCATTTACCGTTTGATTTTCTTATTTCTTATTTTCCTATTTCTTATTTTTCCTGTTCTTATCACACGTGAGTTACCACCTAGAGTGTGCCATCCGCGAACATCTGGTTCGAAGGGTTTGGATTATTATGACATCCTCAGTTCCAAACTAAAGTGTAGAAGAGCATATAAATGAGGTTCAACCATTTATCTTCAAACATGGTTTTGGGTCATGATAGGGCTCCCTAGCATAAATGCCTAACCCTATTCCACCTCTCCTCAAAATCCTCACTACACAACAAAACTGAATAAATCACTATAGGTTTGATAAAAAAAAACACTCAATAAAAGAATTCAGCATAACCCAAAGAAAAATTTAATAACAGAATTCAGTATAAACCAATGGAAAACCTTACCCCTTTAACACTTATTACAAAAATTCAGAGAAAATAGACAAAACCAAGGGAAAAAAAAAACACTTAACACAAGTAATATCTATATCAATTCCTTAATAGTTCCAAAAAATCAAAATGCACAGGATATAAATGGTATGTAACTGCAAGGCCTTTCCCATTCCAGGAAATAGTGAACTGATTAATCCAAACCTCATTATCTTCATTATCTATTGTCTAGTGATACATAACTAATCCATCCTAATGTTCCATCTACCTGACCTTTATCGATACACAAAATACATTTGGCTCAAGAAGACTACAATAATTCATAATATGACTGTCTGCACCACATGTAAAACATGTTATGTTAAAAAAATAAAAATACATAACAGAAGCTCAAAGCAAATGTTACTAAAGACCATGACACACTTCTAAGATTTTCTTTGGCAACTAAACCAATAATCACCCAATTCCCACCTAATTCTTTAATTAAACGATGAACTTCAGTTTATTTTCTTTTACTTTCTAGTATTATAATAAACAGTAAATAGTGCATAAGTAAAGAACAACCTTGAATTATGTGCAATGGTAGTATTATGAAAGGCTTGATGGCAGAATAGTAGAGACTAACTGCCTAAAACGTTAAATCTTATCATTCTTACAGGATATGTGTAATGATATCCAACATTGATTCCACGTCAAATAGTGGAAAGGCATGTGAGTGGAGGTCAACCCCTTACATTTGACCTAGAATTGGTTTAAGTTATGACTCCCTAGTGGTGGGCCTTGACATTTGGGTTGTCAGCCGGCATTTGCCATTTGTGGATGTCAAGTTTGGAGGAGAATAGATTATAACAATATCCCAAATCATTTCCACATGAATTGTGGAAGGCCAAATAAGGGGGTCAACCCTTTATCTTAGACCCTAGTTTTGGGTTAAGTTTTTATCTTAGACCCTAGTTTGGGTTAAGTTAGGGCTCCCTAGATTATGCTTAACAATGGCTTACCTCTACGAATTCAAAATGCAGTTTATACCTTGATTGCCTCAGCATACTACTTCATTTTGTTAAAGGATATCAGGTTGACGTCTATACAAATTAAGCTTTGACTAATCTTGACTGATTCACTAATTGGTTCTATAAGTGTGGCTGCTAAGCATTTGTAGTTTTTTGTTAATGCTAATTTCATAATTGTTAAAGGCGAGAGGTGCACAAAGGCGCAAGGGCCTTATTGGAGCCTGAGGCGCACCTCTTGTACAACCTGCCCAAGAACATATATGCATGCATATATCTTACTTGTCACATATTTACCTAACAAAATAAAGATCAAAATCACATAATAATATGTGATAACTCATAACACAATAATGCAGTAGACAAGCAGACATAAGAAATCAAGTATATTCGAACATGCGCTAAAGGCACACCTCTTGGTACGGTGAAAGGCGCAACGAGGCAGTCGCCTCTGGAACATTGTCTATTTGTAGCAAAAATCAAGAAGTATTGAGCCTCATTTAAGGAGCACCTCAGCAACTATTTTTAATTTTATTGATGAACAAAGACTAATCAATAATAAGTAATAAGACATTGTAAGAATATTATGTGAAAAGTGAATTCCAAGAGAGCAGAGAGGAATCTAGCATGAATGGGAAAACAAAGAAATAAATGAGCTGATTTATTTTGAAGAATGGAAATACTACATTGGGAAGTATATAAGAACTGCCACCCAATAGTCTTCCCGAAACATGGCTCTATTACCACTCCTAAATTAAAAACCACATTTACCTATTGAAGAAAAACTGGGTAAAACATGGACAGTAAACTTCAATGGACTTCTAACAGTTAATCAGCATCACACAGTGCAAACTGTATCTGCTGCTTATTATAAATCTGCATCCGAAAAAAGGACTTTCAGCTTGAAAGCGCCACCATCAATTTCCCAATAGGTCCTCATACATCAATCACATGCTGCAAATATACAAACCACTCATTTCTTTCAAGATGAGCCACCGTATCCCAATAAAGCAACTGAGAGTGAATTTCCCAATCATAACCTTCCCACAAGAAACTTCTTATTCTCTTCTTCATTAAAGATGCTACCTTTGGGCACCTCATCCCCAATTTCATAGGCAAAGTCTATAAATATCAATAATGCTTCTATGTTTGTTCACCATGATCCTAGCGTACCACCACACAAACTTTGGTTTTGATAAGTAATTTAAAAAGTAATGTGCATATAACGTTACAACACTTCTGTTTAGTGTTTACTAACAAATGTTGATATTAGTATGTTAACTTATACAGCTTTTCCACATGTTAACTTTTTCGTAAGTTCAATATACACTAAGAAGACATTTACTACATAACATCTCCTTCCAAGTATTCAACTATTGTAATATTATAACATGATTCTTGGAAGAATATTTACCTGTATTTATATATTTCTTACTCCAAATTAAAATTCAGTATACCTTATATAGTAATTTGCTTAGAGAAATCATCAAAAACCATGCCCTAAGATTCTTGATTTTAAAGACTTCAATCAGGACACTCCTAATACAATTTTTTTTAATTATTAAACAAGAAACTAGAAAGACTATAGAGATGAGGAATCCCTTACTCAAATACAATTTTTAAATAAATTCAAAAATTGAAGACTTTTAAAACTCCATGACCTGGCCACTAAATAGGAACTCCATATTAAATCCTGCCCCAAAGCTAAAAGTGGAGTAAAGACAGGTGCAGTTCTTAAGAGAGGTGCCTTTTTGTAGAGCTTGAAGAGTGCCTTATGGTATTGTGCTATTTGGATTTAAGTTCGGTGTGTTTGTGGTATTTTATTAGTGGAATAGCAACTTTAGTTCAAATGAAGACCAACTTTACTTTTATTTGAACCACGTATACTACAGATATTTAGGGTTTGAGATGAAAGCTTCCTTCCTCTCCACTGTCCGTCATTGCTTAGCACTGCCCGCCAAGCCTCAGGCATTAGAAAGCCTCAATGTGCCTTGGTGTGCTCTGCGCACTCAATAAATATAATAGGTTCACATGAATGATTGAATTCTCAAACATATCTCATTCTAGCCAAATGGACCAGAATACTAACAATCTTTTCCCCCCTTCCCCCCCCCCCCCCCCCCCACCCCCCACCCAACCACAAAAAAGAAATTTAATGCTAAATAGACTACCTAATGTTAGTTAGCAGTGTAACTCAGACAAAATGAGGTGACGTCCAATAGAGCCAAACATATCAAGTGCTTGGTTCCAAAAACCATAAGCAAAGGTCCACTCAATGCACCTCTAATGAACGTTGACTTCACTTATATACCATCAAATTCTAAATCCATCAGTAGTGTTATAAGGGGGTTTAACTAATAGATGGCTGAAAGTACTTCATTGATATTTCCATTTAGAAGACTGGAATAAGTTTGAAGGCTGGAAATTCATGTGAACACATTCTATTTCTTACAAATAAATATTTACATAGATAATTTTTTATAACATTAACTTCTATACTCACACAACGCTCATGGACCCTAGTATTACTCTAATTATCCCAATTAGAGCATAAGATGTTATAATGTAAAAATATAAAGGTTTTTTTAAATACTCTGCAAAGACTGTGGCCATCAGTTTTTCACACAGCTATAAAAAGTATTTAATGCACTTGGAATTCCTATCAAGGCTATTTTATGTTGTGAATATATTTCATAAAAGAAAATAAATATGAAAAAGGTTTAATGTCAACAGATGAACAGACATTAACTGGGGTATATTAAAGATTAATGCATTTCTAACACTTCTAACAATAAAGGTGGCTATAACTTTTGGCACTGACTAAAAGGAAAAGTTGAACTAAAACTATCTTCCTGCATGAAGAGAGTATACCTTAGTTTAAACTTTGTAGGATTTGCTTTTGAGATAAATCTACAATTGCAGTAATCCCATCTCTTAAGTGCCTTACAACTATTTTCACTTGTATAAAACACATAAAAATATGCACAGATATCTCAATATAGATCATCACATCATATATAGTTAAGCTAATATCAGATGTCTTTGGTTTATTGATTGCTCTCGATGACTATTTATTTGCAAAGACAGTATAGTTAGCATAAATTAATAGGAAGTACATATAAACAGGTCCTATAACATAGAGAAAGAACTAGAGATGTAATCATGTAAATAATGAAAAGGAATTCAGTACCAAATCTGAAAATCAAAACATGGACGTGCAAGTTCACCAAATAAGCAATTTAAACACTACATTGCGTGAATGAGAAAATAGTAAGAAGTTTATATGCTTGGGAAACAAGAAGGAGAGGGATAATAACGAAAGAGGACGCATCTATTCAAAATCATTTTGCAATAAATTAGAGACTTGATGATAAAAAGAATGGACAGCTTCAACAAAGGCAAGAATCGATCCCATGAATGCAGACTTAACCATGGGTGATAGACATTATACCAGAAAATTTTCCTCAATCATCTAAATTTGTAAGTGAGGGAGGAGGAAGACGTACCTCTTCTATGCTTGTACTATGGTCAGTGGACAACTGCAGCGCAGTCAAACTCATAGATTCTCGAGCTTGAGCTTGATTCATTTCTTTTTTCTCTCTCTTACTGACAGCAGAAGACTCTTCAACTATGCCCTCACCATTAAACACATCATCCACAGAACCTTGCGGTTCTGTCCAACAACTTGCATCTTCTTCAGACTCGTACTGTGCTACAATGGCTCGACTATCCCCAACATTCATCACATACACATCTTCATCCCTCATCAGTGCAACCAGCAAGCAAGAACCCATCAACGCAAGCTCTGGATAACGGTCAAGAACCCTATCGGTCATATCTAAAAAAGCTTGCTCCGTAATTTGAAGTGCTCTAGACATCGCATGCAATACTAATTCGTGATCAACTAATCCTATCTTTCTCTTCCTACCAATTCTATTAGTAGTCTGCCTCTCAACCCCCCCATCATCTGCTACGTTATGCTCCTTCATTTCCCCCATTTCTTTTTGTTTCCCCTCCAACCAAAACCTCCAAGGAAACAATCTGTTACCCTCCTTATCTTTATGCCTATTCAACAACCCATTTTTCAATTTTGACAATAGCAAAGAGCTTCTACTCACCGCTGAACCTGCATTGTTCACACTCAATGCATCATCTACCGAGAATGCAAATCTTTCAGAACCTGAAAGATCAAGCCCCTCTTCAGGATCATCCTCCACCAAATATTCCCATAATCTCCTCCTTCTAACTTCAATTTGCTCCCCTCCAAACATAACTTTTTTAACCAATTTAGATTCCACTTCATTTTCTTTAATTTCTTTTACTGCATGATCTTCATCTGTATTAACATCCGATGGATAAGAATTCCCCAAAGCATCTGCATTTTCTGAAGCTGCAACTGCATCTTCTGTCTCCCAAAACAAACCCTCTAATTCATTATACATTGCTTTATATAAATGGCTCATCAGAAATTCCGGGGCATCAGGTCCATTAAAGCCATCATAAATTCCAACAAACAACCAACCCAACTCCTCCGACACAACCACATGCACCCGATCCTCCCCAGCCTTCCCTAACGCCCACTGCACGTTGCTCTCGCACCCAATCTCTGCTACTTCTCTGCAGCTATCATCTTCCTGTGGGCCTTCCTTCCGTTGAATGAAGTTCCGCACGGGCACCACTGAGAAGTTCCTGTACAATGCCTTGCGTATTCCAGAGAGGCTCTTCTTCTTCCTCTTCTTGAGGTAAATACCCCCCAGTGGAGCAGAAAATGGCAACGCATTGTTGTCGCCGGAGGCAGCGCCATCCAGAGGCCCGGAGAGGGCCCCACGCTCAATCGGACCAGACATGAAGAAGGCCCTCTCCAGCGGGCCAGAGGGCGGCTCGCCACCGCGTGGCACCCGCTGGAGTGGCAAGGCGCTAAACGACGACGTACTCTCGAACCCATCCAGCTGAACATTGTTGCCACCAACCCCACTCCCACTCCCACTCCCCTTGGGGACAAAACCCTTGGAGCTGCTATTATTCTGCTGATTGCCAGCATTTGTGGCATCAGCGCAAATATCATCAAGTTGGAGGACGGTTATTGGAGTGGAGGTGTTGGCACTGACGGAGGCTCCCGATATTGCACGGAAACCGGTCTCCGGATAACCGGGCGGTTTAGAGGGTCTCGGATCGTCGAAGCGGAAGGAGTGGGAGGGCGAAAGAAAGCGATCGGAGTGAGTGGGGGAGATGAACCGTGCGGAGGAGCGGACGTAGCAGAAAGAGTGGCCGAGGGTTTCGTCGAGCGGCGCATTCGCAGAGAACTCGGACCGGGTCGGACCGCCGGCCGGATTAAAACATGGGAACACCTGCGAAAACCCCGCCCCCATCACATCCCACCATTCATCCTAACCCCTTGCCCCAAAATCAAAACGAATCTATCTTTTTCCTCTCAAATTTGAATTATCAAAACCGCCCAACACCAACCCTCATTTTCTTTCAGAATCAGAGTGGGTGGAATTAGACCAAATGTAAAGTTGAAATGCGGATATAAGATGGAGGAGAAGGTGGAAGCAGTAGCAGTAGTAGGTGTGTTCCTTGCGATTTGCGAGAGAGCTGAGACGAAAATGAAAATGTATAGTTGGGTTTAGTAGGACTCTCCCTGCTCTGGGTTTCTATTTTCTGCATCTGACGCACAAACCTTTGCCTCCTTTTTAATCAAACTACACTACTTGCTTTTAAATTTTAACTTTCAAAGTAATCATCAAAATTACTAGCATGTGAAAGACAATTTGTGCGGGTATGGTATACGGAAGAATTGTGCATAATAGAATATATTTGACTTTAATTATATTTATATATGAAATCATGAAAATATAAGATTATTGATAATTAAGTATGAGTTATTTTAGGATAGTTATTAAGTATTAACAATACTAGTAATTGAACTCATACGTTGCAAGGGATGTGTTATTTTTATGGTAACAATTTCACTTAATTTTATGATGTTTGAACCGAATAATATTTATTTGAATCTTATCTAACTTAATATTTTAATATTATAGTATAATGTTGTTATGGGAAAAATACTTATAAAATCTTGTCAGCCTATTAAGTTAATCAATTCGTATAAGTTTACTAATATCTTTTGCAATGAGGTTAAAATGGAGAATTTTAGCAATTTAAAATGCAACAATAAAATTTTCTTTTTTTAAAATTATAAGATCAGATTATATATTACTAATTTATAAACATCAATCAATTAATGAAATGTTTTACTGTTAATTAACTCAATCAAACTTTCATTGCAAATAATTTAAAAGATTCATCTAAAGTTTCATGTAAACAATCATTTAATTATTTTAATAAGTGGTTGAGATTTGTTTGAAAATTTTAATATATTCAAATAATATATATTTAGTATTATTCAATTTTTAATAAATAATACTCCCTCCGTCCCACGTATTTTTACCCACTTTCTATTTTGGGGTGTCCCACGTATTTTTACTCATTCCATTTTTGGCAAAAATACATAATATTTTATTACCTACTTTTTACAATCTCAACAACTTTAATTACTTTTTTACACTTTATTCATCATTCTCAATAACTTAATTCACTTTTTCTTTTTAAATTACTAATTTATCCTTACTTTCTCTTACATTATATATTAAAAAAATAAAACGTCTTAATCTCTGTGCCCGTACAAACGGGTAAAAATGCCCGGGACGGAGGGAGTATCTTATTTCCTGCTTTGAAAAAATCATAATTATAATTATTTAATTATTTTAATGGGTGGCTGAAATTTGATTGAAATTTAAGAATATATTCAAGTAATATATTTATATTAAAAATATCTTAATTCATGATTTGAAAGAGTCATAACTATAATTATTTAATTATTTTAATGGGTGGCTGAGATTTGTTTGAGAAATATATGGTCCGTATTTGTACTAAATTATTTCGTGATTTGCAAAAATCATAATTAAAATTATTTAATTATTTTAATGGGTGACTGAGATTTGTTTGAGAAATAAATGGTCAGGATTTGACTCTTTGGAAACATTATGCCATAAACCCTAAAACCCTAAAATCCTAAACCCTAAACCCTAAAATCATAAACCCCTAAATCCTAAACTCTTTGATGGTTAGGATTGGATTTATATTTAATATTATTATTTTTTAATAAATAATATTATATTTTCTAATTTGAAAAAGTCATAATTATAATTATTTAATTATTTTAATGAGTGGCGAGATTTGTTTAAAAAATAGATGGTCAGAATTGGATTTATAAAGTAATATTTTATTTCCTAATTTGAAAAAGTAATAATTATAATTATTTAATTATTTTAATAGGTAGCTGAGAGCTTGAGATTTGTTTAAGAAATAGATGGTCAGGATTTGATTTATAATATAATATCTTATTTCCTAATTTGAAAAAGTCATAATAAATTATTTAATAATTTTGATAGGTGACTGAGATTTGTTTAAGAAATATATGCACCTAAACCCTAAACACTTTGATGGTTATGATTGGATTTATATTTAATATTATTAATTTTTTAATTCCTAAACCCTAAAACCCAAAACTTTAAACCCTAAATCCCTAAATCCTTTACCAATTTCACTAAATCCCTAAATCCTAAACCCTAAACCTAGTTATGATTAGATTTATATTTAATATTATTAATTTTTTTGTTTGAGAAATTATAGATGGTCAAGAAATTATAGATGGTCAAGATTTGAACTAAATTATTTTCTTATTTGAAAATGTCATAATTACAATTATTTATAGATGGTTAGGGTAGTATTTTTATTTAATATTATTAATTTTTAATAAATAATATCTTATTTTCTAATTTAAAAAAGCCATAAGTATAATTATTTAATTATTTAATGGTTGGCTGAGATTTGTTTGAGTAATAGATGGCAATGATTTGATTTATTATAATTATTTAATTATTTCCTAATTTGAAAAAATCATAATTCCAATTATTTAATTTAATTATTTTAATGGGTGGCTGAGATTTGTTTGAGAAATAGATTGTCAGGGTCAGGATTGGATTTATTATAATTATTTAATTATTTCCTAGTTTGAAAAAGAAATAATTACAATTATTTAATTTAATTATTCCAATCGGTAACTGCGATTTGTTTGAAAAATAGATGGTTAGGACTGGATTTATTCTTGGTTGAGATTTGTTTGAAAAATAGATGGTTATGATTGAATTTATATTTAATATTATTAATTTTTTAATAAATAATATCTTATTTCCTAATTTGAAAAAGTCTTAATTATAATCATTTAATTATTTTAATGGGTGCTCGACTTAAAAATACATAAATTCGGGCAGTTTAGCACCTGAATCCCAAATTATAGGTCGTTCTTGGAAGAACTTTGATTTAAGTAGGCTTAAATTCGAGCAGTTTAGCACCTGAATCCCAGATTATAGGCCGTTCACTGAAAATTTGACTGTAGAATGCTTAGTCCGGGCGGTTTTTAGAACCTGAATCCTAAATGTATTCCGTTCTTGAGTTAATTCTCATTGAAGAATTCGAAGTTATACAGACAACTCTGAAGTCTTTGATCTTCGTAGAGAATCACTCTCTGTGTGTCTAGAATGAATTGAGGATGGCTCTTTATATAGTTGAAGGTTGAGGAAGCCCCATATACAACTCGCAATTTGATTGATCAATGGATGATTTGACCTAATTATTCGGGTTTGGGCATTTTCATCCCTGCAATTTGATCTTATTTCCTAATTTGAAAAGGTCATAATTATAATTATTTAATTATTTTAATGGGTGACTAAGATTTGTTCATAATTATAATTATTTAATTATTTTAATGGGTGACTGAGATTTGTTTGAGAAATAGATTGTCAGAATTTTACTAAATTATTTCCTAATTTGAAAATGTTATAATTATAATTATTTAACTATTTTAATGGGTGGCTGAGATTTGTTTTAGAAATAGATGGTCATGATTGGATTTATTCTGCTTTTATATATATTAAGATATGAGATAATTACGTACATTCAAAATTCCTTTATTACTGTGAGATATAAATATACAAAAATATTACTACTAACTATATAAATATATAGTGATATTCTAATATTACCCTTACACATGTGTTGCACATAAATGTTGTGTGCAGCATAAAAGTTCATGTGTAGTAAAGAAAGTGTGTGCAGCAAAAAAGTGTGAATTGTAAGTGTCATGTGCAGTGAAAAAATTACTTTCCGGCGGCAGTTCGACGGGAGGTCCGGTAGAAGTCCGACGGCCGGCTAACCGGTGGTCCGACAAGATCCAGCAAGGCCCGGCAGCCAGCAGGCGATGGTCCAGTGGGTGGGTGAGGGGTTTAGGGTTTGTGATTTAAAAGTGTATGGATTACATGACAGTAATTTTTTAAATTTATTGTATCTCCTAATAATTAAGGGTACAAAGTGTACCTATGAGTAATTTTTCTATTAATTTAATATATAGGTATTAAATTAAATGTTGGTATTGTATCTCACCTTAATTGGGGGATACGAAATAGTCAATACCATAGAAAATGTATTGTTAGTATTATACTAAAATAATTTCGGACTTTTAAGTATTATGAAAACAAACGCGGAGGGAGATCGTATCAATCCCCTAATACTGCCATACAAATTAGCTCTAGGTTGATAAAAAATCATCTACCATCTATCTCTTTAAATTGCTTTGCACGGAAATTAAAAATAATGTTTTTTTACTGTTATCAATTTTATTACTTTTGTAAAGTTAATATATTAATTCTATTTAATAAGTAAAATGTTAAGTATATTTTGTGTTAAAAAAGACGATAATTTTCAATTAAAGTGTATTAAAAAATTATTGTGTTGAATACTTTTACTATACTAAGATTGCTCACGGTGTAGTGGAATTCATGCGTATGGAAATTGTTCACAATTTAAAAGGATGGGGAAATACTTTTTTTTATAGAAAATTATAGAAAATAGTTCATTAGTATTTGGGGAACAATTTATAAGATAAATAAAAGTATAATGTGTTTTTAGTTAAGAGATATACTCCGTCCCTTTAAAGATTTTTTTTCTATTTTCATCGTTGCGAGTAAATTTTTTTTTTTATACACATGAACTCATATATACTCATTAATAAAATTAAAATATGAGGTCAACATATCTCTTGTTCTTGTGATTCTTAATGGATGCGCATTCGTTTGTTTCAAAAATTCACATTTCACATGTAAAAAGCAAAAGGACGGGGAGGGAGTACATATTCCTCGTTTAGTAAAAATGAGATAAAATCATTTTATTAGACTATTTTTCACAAAATTTTATTAGTTAACAATGTTTCTTTTTATTTAATAAGTTTAATTCTTCATACGAGTGCACCATATGGAGGATAAGTATAATTTTATAAAAGAGCAACATTGCTCTCGTATCAGACTTATATTTTTTTATATATTAATTATTAATTCTTATTAAAATATTATTACTTTTTATTGAATATATTATTATTTTTATTTCATATACAACAAATTATTCATATAATAGTTTATTGGACAAATATTATTTTTTATTAATCAAATATCACTTTTTATTTAGACGTGGTTACTTATTATTCATTAAAAAATAACTATATGTTGAGTTTTCACCCTTTATAAAATTAAAATTATGAGTGATTCCGTAAAATTTCTACTTATTAACTTCATGATAATACTAAAGAAGCCTTTGAGTAACTATCTTTATAAAAAATCTAACAAGTTCTTACATTTATAACTTGGATTTGTGCATTTTGATTCTAGTTTTTTTATTTATCTGTATGAAATCCATTCTATTATGATAGAAGTATTTTTATAATGTTATTTTGTGTAAATAAAATTTCAGTGTACGATATTGGTATTCGATGAAGTCGATACAATACAGTGACAATATAGTATTGTTAATTATTATGTGCATATCAATTTAGATGAATGAATTGTGAAAATTATTAACTTTTTTATAAATTATGAAGACAAGGTTTCTTGTGAGACGGATCGTGAAATGGGTCGTATTTTCTAAAGTATGATGAATAATAAATTAAAATATGCTTTTGGAATGTTATAGTATGATTCATTACAAATATACTTTAAATATCAATAAGCATGATTTACTTATAGTGTCAATTGTCATTTATTTTTGTAAAGATTGGGTATAAACCTTTATTCAATTGGACATGAGTGACGTGGACTTATTAACTAAGGCTCCTGGATCAGATTTGGATGTTTAGCATGGTTGGAAACTCATGCAAAACGAGCTGGTGTAACAGAAATTATTACAAATTAATTTTTGGGATATTTTGGAATCAAGTCAGGTGGATCTGTTTAGGGTGGTTTTTGGTGGTCCAACAAGTTTGTTTTGGATGATTATGAGCTCAAGATTGGAGCTGGGATTCCAAGGTTTCCATTGGTATATTGTTGAGAGTGAAATTTCACGTATTTTATGTGTGCACATTACACCATTTTTCTTAGGAAAACTATTGTTTTTACATGAAATTGTGTACGTTTTAGTATTTACACGATTTTGAGGCTATTAAGATGTTTTTGTGAGTTTTGAAGGCAGAAAACAGGAAAAAATATATTAAAGTCGGAAGCAGCGTGGAACAGTGTCGAAACTGGCCAGCTCGGGAGCAGCTCGGCTAACCTCTCGGGCCGAGCTGGGCCCGCTCACCACCCCAATCCAACCAAGTGGGGGTCAGATGGGGACCACGTGACATGGCAAGTGGACTGGACCCTGCTCGAATGCTGCTCGGCCAAGTCTAGGCCAAGCTCGAGTCGAGCTTGGTGCCGAGCAGCCTAATGTCGAGCCCAGTCACGGCCTATTCGATTCAGAACTGTATTTACATCCTTCAGATCGTGTTTTGGTTCAGAATAGATGCGAAAAAACCCCAAAAACTGTCCAAGATATAAGAGGGGAGATCAACACACAATTGATGATAATCTACTAACAATCCACACCATATCCATCGAAAATCACCTCTCCACATACAGATTCAGATCTAATTTCATCATCCATCCATCTTCAAGAGGGTTCCAAGTGCTAATTGAGAGAGAATCAGACGATCGGAGAGCCAGAGAAGGATCGTGAGACTACGCTTACGCTAGGGTATCACTATTCTCATCTTTTTCTTCCTTTATTCTTGATTTTTGGTATGAATTGCTTGGCCATGAGTATTGTTTGTGACCTCATGGGCTAAGTTCCTATACAGTTCTAGGGTTTGATGGATTAATTGAATTGATTTGGGAACCTAGACCATATATTGGGATTTTATACAGTTGATCTTTCGATTTTTACTTAATTTATTCAGACTTACTTATCTGCTTCGTAACGTCTTCATAATATTTTCATGACATCCGCTATAATGCTTGAATTATTGTATTAGCTTGTGTGTGTTCATGATTGTTATTGTCTATCTGTTAGGAATTGAAGTAGTTTCGCTATAAACACTTTAATTCAATGAACTGGTAAATCAAATACTTAATTTGTTTAGTGGAACAATGCAATTAAACAGTAAAGTAGGAAGTGAATAGAACCTTGTAGTAATTCCAAAAAATATCTTGTTAGTCGAACTTACCATCCGGAGGTATTGTTGTTTTATTTGATTAGTATCTAAGAATGAGGTTTGGTAATATTCACGCACCCTAGTATTTAAACCAGAATATATTGTTAGCTTAAAATCGGATCATATCTGGTGGGTTAACAGGGTTATATGGTGTATTTTCATTGAAACTGTATGAATGAGCAATTGAAGGTCTAGTAACCCGAATTAATTAGTCTTATACCTGATACCTTAGAATTGTTCGTTATCTCTTGATTAAAAATTATTTTATTTTTCTTGCTCTTAGTTCTTTAGTAATTTATTATTTCAGTATTTTAGTTAATTAATTCAAAACTCTTGAAAATTTGGTTACTTAATTCTTATTAAATAGTAATTTATAGCAAAATAAATAAATAGTTGTCTCAGTGGGATCGATAATTTAATTTGGGTACTTGTCGCTACAATTGTTATCCTTATACTTGAGGATTAAATTGGAGTGCGCAAAATACGCCTAACAAGTTTATGGCACCGTTGTGCGGGGGACAGTTTTAATTGTTTATTTTATTTTATTACTAATTTAATTAGAATATTTTTGTTGGGATTTAATTTTGTTTAACTTGAATTTTTTTTGAAGTTGCATGCTTACTAGATCGAAGACATGATTGAAAGATCTTGAATTTGATCCGGAGATAGAAGCGTCTGCGAGGAAAATGAGAGGAGCAATAAAGAATTTCAAAGCACCTCCTAAAGCTTCTAAGGTACCACCTCCGAAGAAGAAAATGGAGACACTGGATCCGAAAGCAGTCATAGAGGAGAAAGAAAAAGAGCAGATAGAAAATCAAGTTATCCCATAAGAGGCTGAATCAGAATCAGAATCAGAATCAGAATCAGAATCAAAATCAGAAACAGCAGATATGGGAGATAGAACACATGAGGATGACATTGTCATCCGAGAGACACTCAAGTCCACAATGTAGGAGGATCAGACGTAGTTGGAGCCATTCAAGAGGATGAAGCGAATGATATAAGGCCAGCCCTGATTAATATGATGGAGAAAAACTTCTTCGCCGGAGGCATTTTCGATGAACCTTACGGACATCTTAAGCGCTTCAACAGCTATATGGATACAATAAAAGCTATTGATGCTACTAATGATAGATGGAAGATGAGGCTTTTTCAGTTTTCTTTGGTTGACAAGGCGAGGGAGTGGTATGATAAATTGACAGGAAATAGTTGTTCTAACTGGTTTGAGTTGCAGCAGTTATTTGTTGATCGATTTATGCCACCTGGTAAGGTTCTTGCACTGAAGCAAGAAATCAATCAGTTCAAGCAGCGAAGAGATGAATATTTTGGAGAAGCTTGGGAAAGGTTTACAAATGCGTTGAGGAGATGCCCACAACATGGATTAAAAAATCTCAACTCATCATTGTCTTCTATAATGGCCTTGACAACGAAGTAAGAGTGTTGGTTGATACTTCTGCAGGAGGAACAATTTTTGGCAAAACATCTAATATCGTAGAGAAGCTGTTTGATGATATTTCAATGAACTCTAGGGATTGGCCGTCTGAGAGGATTCGAGGGATGTATATACTTGGAAAAGTTGCACAAGTTGAATAGAAGTTTTCTGAATCTGACAGGAATGGTAAGATTGTTTCTCAATTAGAGCAGATGAACAAACATCTGGTTACTCTGATATCAGGCAATAATGGGCGAGGAAACCAAGGGAATGCAAGTGATGAAGTAGCGATGAACCTTCAATAGGTTGAGGATGCTAATTGGGCAATGGGGTAGAGTCTTCAAGGTTTGAGAGCACCTCAGAATTGGCAAGGAAATAGGTACCCTCAAGGGAATTCCAACCAAATGAATAACCAAGGGGGATGTCCTAGTAATCAAGGAGGAAATTAGCAAAATCAGAAGAGGCATGAGACTTTGCTTACTCAAATCCGAATAATGCAGTTCTATACCCTCCTAATATTGATCATGGTGCCAAGACAGAAGAAGGAAAGATCGGTATTAATGAGGTTTTGACTAAATACATGAAGAAAAATAATGCCGACATTAACAAGATCAATAACTGTATTTTTCTCATGTACTCAAATATGACAAAGCAGAATGATGAAGTGAACAAGCAGTTGCAAAATTTATCATATACCATGGGCCAGATCTCCACTACAGTGAATCAGCAGCATCAGCAGTTTCAGAAAGGGAAATATCTGTCAGATACATAAATCAACCCAAAGGAGTGCCATGCGATTACTTTGAGATTGGGAAGCAGTATAAAGTTCCAGAACTGGTATAGAATGATACAGAACTGATGCAGAATGATACCAAATTGAAGAAGGACGAAACAAGGATGGAGTAAAGCCGCTTGGCAATGGCTCGGTAGCCAGCTCGGGCCGAGTTGCATCCCCATGGTACCGAGTTGCAGTCGAGTGACGTGTAGGCTGGTTCAGATACGTCTTTCTATTCGGCTCAAGCCCAGCTCTGCACTAATCACCCTTTGCTTGAGCTGAGCAGCCATCCGAGTAGCCCCAGGATTTTTCAGCGTGTCCGAGTTTTGTACAGAGTCAATCTGATCTTGAAATTACTGATAAAAAGTTGCAGAAAGCTAAGAAACTGAGAGAAAAGAAAGTGGTATTCGAGAAAGATAGTTTAGAACTTTCGATTACAAAGGTACCAATACCTTTCCCTCAGAGATTATTGACAAAGAGCCTTGATGAGAAGTTCAGAAAGTTTGCTGATGTAATGAGAAACTTTCAGATCAATATTCCCCTTTCCCAGGCCTTGGATCAGATGTCATACTATGCGAGGTTTATCAAGGAACTCATCTCCCAAAAGAGGAGCTTGAATAGTGTGGAAATGGTGAACCTGAAAGAAAACTATAGCTCAGTGATTCAAAGGAAGTTGCCTGAAAAGATGAAGGATCCTAGTAGTTTCATCATACCTTGCGAGATTGGAAAAAGACCAACTAGGAAAGCTTTATGTGATCTTGGAGTCAGCATAAATTTGATGCCTTTCTCAGTATTCAAGAAGCTTGGTTTGGGGGAGTTGAAGCCTACATCTGTGGCCTTACAGTTAGCAGATAGGTTGTTGACATACCCCGATGGAGTTATTGAGGATGTGCTAGTGAAGGTATCAAATCTGGTTTTTCCTGTGGATTTTCTGATTCTAGATATGGAGGATGACATTGATAGAATGCCTCTGATCTTGGGGCATCCATTCCTTGCAACTGGGAGAGCTCTGATTGATGTGTCCAAAGGAGAGTTGAGGCTTAGAGTTAATGAAAAAGAAATTTTTTTCTCCTTGAACAAGGCGATGTAGTGGCCTACAGAAGAGCAGGAGTGTAAGTTTATGGAAGTAGTAGAGGAGATCGTGGAGGATGACTTGCCCTTGATCCTGTCTAAGGATCCTGTTGAAACATGCATTAGTGAATCTTACTTTACCTACTATTAATGATATTTTACTTGATGAATTGTCTAATGAACTTGCTATTGAATTTCTTGAAACCTTACTTAATCTTGATGAGAGCAAGTACAAGCAAGAAGACTCGGCAGTAGAGGAAGTTATATGGACAAAGCAGTACTTGTCTCTACGTGTTGAAAGGGATGACAGCAAGGAAGAGAAGAAAGCTGAGCTCAAGACACTTCCAGATCATCTCATGTACGCTTATTTGGGGGAGAATGAAACTTTTTCGGTAATTGTATCTTCTTCTCTATCTAAAAGTGAACTTGATAAACTGTTAGCTGTTTTGAGAAAACATAAATCTTTGATAGGGTGAACAATTGAAGATTTGAAAGGGATTAATCCTGCCTTTTGCATGCATAAGATAAGACTTGAAGATGAAAATAAATGTTCTGTGGAACATCAGCAGAGGTTGAACCCTACTATGCAAGAGGTTGTTAGGAAACAAGTGCTTACATGGTTAGATGCAGGAATTATCTTTCCTATTAGCGATAGTACATATGTGAGTCCTTTGCATGTGGTAGCTAAGAAGGGGGGAATGACTGTAATTAAATCTGATGATGGTGAAGTGCTTGCTACTAGGATACCTTCGGGGTGGCGTGTCTGTGTTGATCATAGAAAATTAAATGAGAACACGTGTAAGGATCACTTTCCTTTACCTTTATGGATCAGATGTTGGATGGACTTGCAGGTTATGATTTTTATTATTTCTTGGATGGATACTCTGGTTACAATCAGATGATAATTGCACTAGGGATCAGGAATAGACTACATTCACCTGCCCCTATGACACTTTTGCCTTTAGGAAGTTGCCTTTTGATTTATGTAATGCACCTGTGACCTTTCAAAGGTGTATGATGGCTATTTTTTAGAGTCTGATTGAAAGAGTCATGAAAGTATTTATGGATGATTTCTCTGTATTTGGTTCTTCTTTTGACTCTTGTCTGCCTAACTTGTCTTTGGTCTTAGAGAGATGTGGAGAGACTAACCTCGTCTTAAACTGGGAGAAATGCCACTTCATGGTGAGAGACGGGATAGTCCTAGGACATCATGTTTCTGCTACAGGTCTTCAGGTTGATCGTGCCAATGTAGTGGCGATTGAGAAGCTTCCACCACCCACTAATGAAAGAGGAGTTCAGTTGTTCTTGGAGCACGCGGGATTCTATAGGAGATTTATAAAATATTTCTCTAAATATTCAAAACCGCTATCCAACTTACTTGAAAAGGATGTTAAATTTGATTTTGATGAAATATGCTTAAATGCTTTTCAGGTTCTCAAGGAAACATTGATAACTGCTCTGATTCTTGTCACTCCGGATTGGACTCTGCCATTTGTGCTGGAGTGTGATGCTACAGATACTGATTTGGGAGTCATGTTGAGACAGATGAGAGAAAAGAAGTTTCATGCCATATACTATGCAAGTAAGATATTTGATTCTGCTTAAAAGAATTACACAGTCACCGAGAAAGAATTCTCGGTGGTGGTGTATACCTTTGATAAGTTTCGACATTACTTGGTGGGCTTGAAGATTGTGGTTTACACTGATCACTCGACTATCAGATATTTGATGGATAAGAAGGATGCAAAGCTGAGGATAATCAGATGGATTCTCTTGCTTCAGGAGTTTGACATGGAGATTCGTGATAAGAAGGGGAGTGAGAACATCTTAGCCGACCACCTATCGCGTCTAGAGATGAAGGAGCACTGTGATAACACTGCTGAGGTCATCAAGGATCATTTTCCTGATGAGAGGATATTGATGGTAGATATTCAAAAGGTTTTCACAGTTTCAAAGACCTACCCTAAGAAAGAGAAAAAGGATGCTCCGGTGGTATGCTGATTTTGTGAACTACATTATCACGGGAGTAAAGCCTTATCAGCTGAGTAGACACCAGATGGTCAAGTTTCTGCATGATGTACAGTCTATCTTATGGGAGAAGCCATGGGTCTACAAAATCTGCACAGATTCTATAATCCATAGGTGTGTTCCTGAGGTTGAATGGGAGAGTGTTCTTGATTTCTGCCACTCGCAGCCGAATGGGGGGTCATTTTAGCGCCCAGAAGACTTCTCAAAAGGTTATTCAATCTGGTTTGTATTGGCCTACCGTGTTCAAAAGCTGTCAAGAGTATGTGGATACATGTGATAGATGCCAGCGGATGGGGAATATTACGAAGAGAGATGAGATGTCTTTGTAGCCGAGCATCGTAGTGGAGGTTTTCAATGTGTGGGGAATCAATTTTATGGGGCCATTTTTCCCATCTAATGGATTCATCTACATCCTGCTCGCAGTGGACTACATTTCAAAATGGGTGGAAGCAATTCCAACCAGGACGAATGATGCTAGAGTGATACAAGAATTCATCAAGAAGGATATTTTCAGCCATTTTGGAGTACCGAAGGCGCTTATAAGCGATGGAGGAACCCACTTTGTTAATAAGATGTTGGAGAAGGATCTTCGAGATTATGGAGTGAAGCATAGGGTTACAACACCCTATCATCCACAATCAAATGGGCAAGCCGAGATTTTCAACCATCAGATTAAGCAAGTGTTGGAGAAGACAGTTGGAAGTGTTGGCGCTTGGATCGTTTGGTTAACATGACCCGTTAGGGTTCCATACATTTCTAATATCAGCGGAAGCAATAAAACATGAAACGTATTACCGTTCACCAGGGTATGTTGAAGAAAGTTGATTCACGCTGGCAGACTGTACAGTCCCACGAGAATGGCCATAACTTCCTCGTCTGATGTTGGAATTGAATAATCTTTGTGCTCAGACGATCCTCTCTTCAACGGCTTTCCGTCAGTATATTGATCATCGAATTCTGATCACTGAGAGATTTTATATAAATTTTGCAAGGTGGCGGACAGCAGCAGCAAACTACCTTCTAATCTTCTGCCGTATGTCCCAAGTCCGATCTCGACGTCGTGTGGGCGACGATCTACGAGACCTCCTCAATCTGCTCTCAACCCTCATCACACGTGAATGATCAATTAGATTAGGGTTCCAGATAAGTTGAGGTGACTTATATACATGGGCTACAGCAGGGACCAGGAGGAGAAATTGGGTTGGGCCTCCATTGGGCTTAAGTATCCAAGCTTAGCCCAAAGCTTATACTTAAGTCCAATAATAATAATATATTCCACTAAAATATTATTACTGCACTGCCTTTCCAATCCCAAAATTACGTTTTGGGCTCCTTCTTATTATGAGCTCGTTAGTCTCCCCATGTTTAAGATATACAATGTCCATTAATTAATTTAAGTTACTGACAACTCAATTAATTAATATCTCATCCAAGAGTAGTACCACTCAACCTCATTATCATGCCGGAAAAATTCCACCTGCAGGGTTTACATGATAATCCTTATAAGCTCCTCAAGGGGACATCATCAACCTATGACGGACACGGATTCCTTCTACAATCAACAGCACACCATAGAGACAGCACTACTTCCCAACTCATCGAGTTTGTTGATTTAATTACATGTAAATCTCACCCATTGATGAATCAAAGAAATACATACTGCCCTACGTGTCGAGGTTATTGTATAGGGATTAAGAGCACGAACTTCCATAATAACAGAGATCAAGTTCTCCTATAAGTCAGTATAAGTCGAACGATCTCAAGCGGTCCTGCTCAATACACACAAGTGCACTAATGTGATTCTATAGCCAAGACAAGCTAATACCAAACCACACTACAAACATCCCGATAGAGAGTCCCTGTCTATCTCGGTTGTGAGCATCTATTTATACTTTATAAGGAAACCGATAATATGATCTTCCGCGTATTGTCGCACAACATATTATCTACAGTATAAAGTAAGTGGACTATTGCATCGTGCATATAAATAAATTATAAGACGCAATCATTTGATCATATGATTCTCATTTCAAATTAATTGTTATAACATTGTTCATACAAAAAGCTAGACTTTTAGTATACAATCCAACAATCTCCCACTTATACTAAAAGACTATGCTGTCATGTCTTCCGCCATACATTTGATTCCCACTCCTACTACACGACCATCAAAAGCTTTCGCTTTAAGGTCTTTGTAAATGGATTTACTAGGTTATCATCCGATGCAATCTAGGCGACAACAACCTTCCCCTCATCATACAATTTCTCGTAACAGGTGGTACTCGCGCTCCATGTGTTTAATTATCTTATGGACTTGTGATTCCTTCAAGTTTGCAACTGCACCAATATCATAAATATAAATTGTGATAATCTTGGGCAAACTTAGAATCATATCAAAGTTCTTCATGAAGTTTCTAGAGTCATACAGATACTTTGGCTACCTCATAAGCTGCAATTTATCATCTTTCCATGATGGAATCCGGAGTCTGAAATATATTTCTATATAACACTCCTCCACACTATGACTCAACTTCTTAAAATTAAACACATAACCTTGAGGTGGATTTACTGCCGTCCAATCTGACTAAAAAATATGAATCTACGTAATCCACAAGAAGCAGTGAATCTGCCCTGTAAGCCTACATATAATTCCAGTCCTTCTCTGGCACTTCATATATGTCTTACCACAATTCATCATTCTTGTTCCGGGTTACGTTGATACCTACTGTTCATGCCATCGGCAAAACAGTTATCCAATCTCGTGCATAGCATTCCTTAGATTAAGCTTCCTCATTTGCCGAAGCATAAGGAACCGCTTTCATCTTCTTCATCTACTTTTGTGTCACAAGACACATTCACTTAGATAAATTCACATGCTAAAATAAGTAAGGATCGTATCATCTTATGAAGTTTGAGATAAGCATAACATCCTTTCTTGTAATCCGTATTACAGTGATCAAAGGATATTTTTGCTCCTCTTAAGTCCTTCATATCATACTGCTTTATCAACCATACCCATACGCCCTATAATACTCTTTCATTGTCTCCAATGAGCAAGATACTATCTACGTATAGTACAAGAAATACCACCACATTTCCGTCACTCTTTTCAATACACAAGACATATCCGAGCATTGATAAAATCCATATCACTGGATTTCTTCATTAAAACGGATGTTCTATAATTTTGAAGCTTGCTTTAGTCCATTGATGGACACTTTTAAGCTTAATATCAAAATGCTCTTAGCTCTTTGCAATGAATCACTCTGGTTGCTTAAGATAGATGTTTTCCTCAAGACTTCCAATCAGGAAAGTTGTCTTAACATCTGTTCCCTATCCCTCATAATCCATATGAGTAGCAACAGGTAAAAGAGTCCGGATCAACTTAGGCATAGCTACCGGCGAACAGGTTATCTCATAATCGAACCCTTTCTTTCTGAGTATACCTTTTTCGCAACAAGCTTTGCTTCTAAGGTTTTTACCTTACCATATGATCCTCTTTTATTTTGTATGACCACTTCCAATGGCTTTCACACCATTTAGTAGTCTTACAAGCATCCAGACGTAATTTAAAATCCATCGATTCTATTTTAACATCATTGCACTAGCTAAGATATCGTATTTCGATCTTGTATTACTTCGTCGTATCCGTGGGTTCAATCCATGTTTACTAGGGATTAAGTCTTACGACTCTCTCAAAACATGTATTAAACAGATTGTCGAACATCCCTCCCACTACGACAAGGCATTACATGCAATTGTGTATCAGACGTGACATGCGTTGCAGTTTACCTTGTGGTATATCCTCTTGCACAATTGGTACTAATACTTTGTGTTTTCTTCTCACATCCTTTAGGACAATTTATAAATGGGTATGTGATTTATTACATAGTCCCTTTCCAAAAATCTAGTGTTTGTGTTAACAATCACTCTTCAATCTTTTAGACTAAATAAATCACCTTCATTTTTATAGCATATCCCACAAACAGACAAACATTCAAATGAATTACTGTTTCTAGGGCTTATCCATAAAATGAATTAAGTAATTCCAAATAATTCATCATCCATCTAATCATTACCATAAGAGTCTTATTCCTTCTATCCACCACACCATTCAGCTGGGGCTTGCCCGGTGTAGACCACTTGAGATTTAATCTCAACCTCTGATTAATAGCTCCTAATTATCCTAAGAGGTACTCGTAATGACGATTAAATCGTTATTACTTGATATATTTTCCATTATGCTTTAGTGTACCAACCTTGCAATTCTTGAATAAATCAAAGAACTTAGACATGCAGTGCATCAAATAAATATATCGGTATCTAGAATAATCTTCGATTATTCATTACCACCTCTCGCCTGGATAATATTAGGTCCGCTTGAATCAGAATGAACCAATTCCAACATATATATCTTTGGCTCTACACCCCTTTACCTTGAAAGGTAATTAATCATTTTTACTTCTAAGTAAGACTCGCAAGTCCGAAAGTTTTCACTTCAGATAAACCTTACGGTCCATCTGCTATCAACTTTTGAGTCCTACTCAAGTAAAATGATACACCAAATGCATGTTTAGTTCATCTCCGAAGGTTCCTTTCTCTTACTAAGATCAGAAGATGCATTATTAATAATTATTTGTTGCATCTGTGGAATATACATGATTTAAGAGTATACAAATTGTCAATAACGTACCTTAACAGATTATAGCTCCATCCTTCATTATTATGACCATGTCATTTAAATGAAATAGAGTATCTATCCGTAAATGCATAGAAACTGAAATAAAATTCATTCTATGAAAACGTACGTAAAGATAATTTCTCGTAATCAAACGTCTATTCATATCGTAAGATAAATAAACAACTCCCACTGCAACAGCCACTACTCTCGTAGTATTACCCATGTCTATAATAATCTCATCATCACTAAGTTACACGCTTTTAGTGATTCCGGTATCTACACACAACGTGTCAGTAGATGCCATCAATATTCATGCTTCAACAACTAGTGAATGAGATACTAACTTTGTTCACTCCTTTTATGAAATTGTATTTCCTTTATCACATGTTTTGTCAGAAGTTTCCCACCATATACAACCTCTTGTAATTCAGGAGAAACTTACTCAAAACATCTAGGCAATTATGAAGAATAAAATTGACTTAGGTTTCCCCTTCAACTTCTATTCCATGTATTTCCAATTCATTCAGCAAATTCAATCATGACCTACCGCCTTTTAACTTACTCAAGTATCCGAAGAGTTACATGAGACCATCATATTTCTATGAATCTCTTATCTCTTCACCAGAGACTTTAATATGCATCATGATAAGTCTTTTGTGAGAACACACATGTATTTCTTAAGCAGTAAAATTAGAATCCAAGATTCTTTTCTAATCATCTAATTTTGGACCAGTAAATATAATTTCTTTTAGTCAACCATAAGTGAAATAAAACTATTTGAAATTCAGAGAATCATAAAAAAAAATACACCGATAAAATCTTCGAATTTATCCATTTATATTGATTCCCTCAAAACAATATAAAATATAAATTCACCGACATCTCAAGCACCGTGAGTTTGCAAGCCACGATAGTGTGGACGTTTACAAACCCGAACATTTACAAGAGAAGGTTTTACCCATTAATTTCATTTGTCAACCTAACTTTATGACAAAATAATTAATAGTCGGTTCCTCTTTAGTCATGCAAATAAAAGCAGTGACTCCGATGGGGAGGATACTTATTATTTACACCTAAGTGTACACCATTATTTGACCCCAAGTCCATTGCGCGAGCTTATGTGCCTTACAGATGGAGAAGTACACACGCACTCGGATAACTTCCTACAGTCATCAATTATAAGTCTGTACAGTAATCCGCACATGAACTCATCCGATAGGGAGGAAGGTCTATGCCAACAAGCAAGTTCATGTACATCACATTACAAACATAATTTTAAAGAAGTCTGTTCCTGCAATATCCATGAATAAACTCATCCGATGGGGAGGAAGACTCTAATGCCGACGCGCAAGTTTATTCACATTGCTAACAAACCAATAATGGAGGCCGCGGGAATTAATTACCAATCCCCTATCCCACTTAGTTATTTAAAACCAAGGGTTTTTACATGCATATAATATTCAGAATAATATACGCAACCTAGCATGCTCATACTTCCAAATATATAACAATAATTGACCAATAAAACAATTATAGAAGTTATATATAAGGAAATAAATTGCCAAAAATAAGTTGACTTGATCAACACTCCAACATACATGCATATAATATACCAAATATAATACGCAATCTAGCATGCTTCTATTTAAGGCAATAAATCATATATAATCATGCATACATATATAACAATAATCAATTAATAAATCAATTATAACAGTTATATAACAGCGAATTCGATTGTTCGCCACCAATCACGAATGCGGACAACTACGACGGGGATCGATCTCACCGCAGCCTGCTCCACCACTCCGGCACCCTGCCCGATCATATTGTGAAAACTCACGCGGAATCTGATGCAGACCAGTCTAACTTGATGCAAACCCGCTCGAACCTAGTGCAGAGTCGATCGAACCTGATGCAGACCAATCGAACCTGATGTGAATCCGCTCGAACCTGGTGCATCATCGATCGAACCTGATGCAGACCAATCGAACTTGATGTGAATCCGCTCGAACCTAGTGCAACATCGATCGAACCTGATGTAGACCAATCGAACCTGATGTGAATCCGCTCGAACCTGGTGCAGCATTGATCGAACCTAATGCAGACCAATCAAACCTGATGCAAATCCGCTCGAACTGTCGCTTATCCAAGGGCCTACTTGCACGGTACCAAGTTCAGCCCAACAGTCAACATCAAACTACACCAACTGTCGTTCAGGGTTCGCAACTGTAGGAGTTTTGAACATGTTGTCCAAATTACAGGTCGATCCAACGGTTAGTTTCAGAGAAACAACTCTATTCCCTCGACTGCGCAGAACAGAATCGCCCAAAAACTGCTTCTGTTTTCGGCGTATTCCCGACAACAAAACGCTTCAAATACGATCTTCACCGTTCAGAATGTACATCCACAAAGTCCGAACGTGCTGACCAAATTACAGGTCGATCCAACGGTTAGTTTGTGAGAAACGGCTCTTTTCCCTCGACTGCGCAGAACAGAATTGCCCAAAAAACTGCTTCTGTTTTCGGCGTATTTCCGACAACACAAAGCTTCAAATACGATCTTCACCGTTCAGAATGTACATCCACAAAGTCCGAACGTGCTGACCAAATTTCAGCCTGATCCTACGGTTGAAACTCCGGTTATTTTTTCTGCAATATCACTGCGTTGGATTTTCTCTCAATTTCTTCCTTCCATGTGAAATTGACGAACAGTTTTCGTCGAATCCTCTCACACACAACCATCGACGAACAGATATGATATAGGGTATATTTCACATAGTGATATTCATGGTTTGCGCAGTAAAACTAAAACCCTAAACATGCGATCCTAATTTCGAAAAATTAATCACATAAACCCTAGCCTAACGTTTCACGCTTCACCACGAAACCAAAGCTCTGATACCAATTGTTGGCGCTTGGATCATTTGGTTACATGACCCGTTAGGGTTCCATACATTTCTAATATCAGCGGAAGCAATAAAACATGAAACGTATTACCGTTCACCAGGGTATGTTGAAGAAAGTTGATTCACGCTGGCAGACTGTGCAGTCCCACGAGAATGGCCATAACATCCTCGTCTGATGTCGGAATTAAATAATCTTTGTGCTCAGACGATTTTCTCTTCAACGGCTTTCCGTCAGTATATTGATCATCGAATTTTGATTACTGTGCGATTTTATATAAATTTTGCAAGGTGGCGGACAGCAGCAGCAAACTACCTTCTAATCTTCTGCCGTATGTCCCAAGTCCGATCTCGACGTCGTGTGGGCGACGATCTACGAGACCTCCTCAATCTGCTCTCAACCCTCATCACACGTGAATGATCAATTAGATTAGGGTTCCAGATAAGTTGAGGTGACTTATATACATGGGCTACAGCAGGGACCAGGAGGAGAAATTGGGTTGGGCCTCCATTGGGCTTAAGTATCCAAGCTTAGCCCAAAGCTTATACTTAAGTCCAATAATAATAATATATTCCACTAAAATATTATTACTGCACTGCCTTTCCAATCCCAAAATTACGTTTTGGGCTCCTTCTTATTATGAGCCCGTTAGTCTCCCCATGTTTAAGATATACAATGTCCATTAATTAATTTAAGTTACTGACAACTCAATTTATTAATATCTCATCCAAGAGTAGTACCACTCAACCTCATTATCATGTCGGAATAAATTTCACCTGCAGGGTTTACATGATAATCCTTATAAGCTCCTCAAGGGGACATCATCAACCTATGACGGACACGGATTCCTTCTACAATCAACAGCACACCATAGAGACAGCACTACTTCCCAACTCATCGAGTTTGTTGATTTAATTACATGTAAATCTCACCCATTGATGAATCAAAGAAATACATACTGCCCTACGTGTCGAGGTTATTGTATAGGGATTAAGAGCACGAACTTCCATAATAACAGAGATCAAGTTCTCCTATAAGTCAGTATAAGTCGAACGATCTCAAGCGGTCCTGCTCAATACACACAAGTGCACTAATGTGATTCTATAGCCAAGACAAGCTAATACCAAACCACACTACAACTATCCCGATAGAGAGTCCCCGTCTATCTCGGTTGTGAGCATCTATTTATACTTTATAAGGAAACCGATAATATGATCTTCCGCGTGTTGTCGCACAACATATTATCTACAGTATAAAGTAAGTGGACTATTGCATCGTGCATATAAATAAATTATAAGACGCAATCATTTGATCATATGATTCTCATTTCAAATTAATTGTTATAACATTGTTCATACAAAAAGCTAGACTTTTAGTATACAATCCAACAGGAAGTACAAGGAAAGATTGGTCTACGAAGCTTAATGATGCTTTGTGGGGATTTAGAACAGCTTTCAAGACTATTTTAGGGATGTCGCCTTACTAAATTATTTATGGGAAATCTTGCCACCTTCCTGTGGAGATTGAACATAAAGCTTTTTGGGCTGTCAGGCGTGTGAATTTGAGTATGGAGGATGCTAAGGACTTTCGAACAACTCAAATCAATGAGTTAGAGGAATTCTGAGAGAAAGCTTTTGAGAACTCGAGGATCTTCAAGGCATGGATGAATAGATGGCATGATGAAAAGATCTGATTCAAGGAGTTCAATATTGGTGATGAGCTACTTCTTTTCAATTATCGACTTAAACTTTTTGCAGGAAAGTTGAAGTCCCATTGGAGTGGACCGTTTGTCATACATAGAGCTTGTGGAGGGAGGACTTTTGAGTTGAAAAGCAAGAGTGGTGATATCATGGTAGCAAATGGCCAACGGTTGAAGCATTACAAGTCACCACAAGATATACAAGTACTCTCTCTTGAGTACTTGAGTTGAGGTTTGAATTCCGTCGTGACTCTCCGACGTTAAACATGAGTGCTTGTTGGGGGTTGTCCCTCCCATTTTATTGATTTTATATGTCTGTGTTTATGTAGGAATTTTATTAGGTATTGCTCAACTGCGGTATATACTTCTTTGCAAACTTAGTGTCTCACTTTGTTTGATCTAAGTTTGGGGGGTAACGTACATACCTTGTCTTGCAGTGCCGAACTAAATTTTCTGCATTGTGTGTGCTTGGAGGGTCGATTTTTTATGGGTTTTTAATATTGTTGATTTATTCATTGATGTTGAAGGTTAGATTTTTTGCAATTTTCCAGGTTTCTTATTTTTTTTTGTTTGTCGTTGTTGGTCTTAGTATTAGTGTAGTCGATTTATGGTTCTCTATGATGATTTTTTTATTTTTCTTAGCACTTGATGGTAGTATATTGGGTTATTTCATTTGGAATTGAATTATGAAGCAGAGTAAAGCACATAAAAAGTAGAAGAACATTGTCGGATACAGAACAGGACAGCTCGTCCATGGCTCGGCAACCAGCTCAAGCCGAGCTGCATGAGGATGATGTCCGACTGAGCTGAGTTGGTGCTGGCCAGAGGCCCCACTCGGCAGGAATTGGGGCCGTTCGACTACTAGCTTGGCCCGAGCGGGTTTTGTAGGTTCGCGAGCAGATTTAAAAACGTGTCCAGGTTCGTTTGAAAGCCATTTCCAGTATCAAAACACGTTCTACAGCCGCTGCTACACCTATTCCCTTTGCAAATCTGGCCATTTTTCTCCATTCCCGTTCATTAAAACACTACACACACTACACTACTCTCTTATTCTTGCATCAATTCATTAGATTAGGGCATTTTAGTAGGTGAATTGGGGCTTTTTGGGGTTGAGTGTCAAAGTTAAAAATTCACCATGTATAACACAAGAGGTACATTTTTCTTGACCCCCTTTCACTCCTAGAATGCTATTGGTGATGTGAATTTGACATGGGTAGGTGCTATATGTGTGAATTTACATGTTCAAGGTTGAGTTTGGTTGAAGCATTTGACGAGCAATTCATGTGCATTCGAATTTTGTGCGTAATTGTTGACTATATTGATTGTTTGTTGCTTTTGCTTTCAATTATGTAGATTGTTGTTGAGTATTGAACATATGTGAAGGAGTTGATTTATGCTTGAATGTGAAAGTAAGGTGGAAGTGGAGAATTGGTTTAGATTACACATGAATATGCTATATTTTTTAATGAAAAGTTCATGAAGGCTTGAATTTGATTTTTATAAGTTGAATGTGATCAAGCATGATTGTTCTTTGATTTTTGGAAGCATGTTTATGATGGAATTATTGAGTTGAAAATGTGAAAATAGGACGATTACTATTATGCATATTTAATTAAGAGTTAAAAGCTTGATTTATGACTTTTGTTTGAATATCATAGCTTTGAACTTGGATTTAAATTGCATAGGTCCTATTTATTTGATTATTTGATGGAAGAGTGTGCTCTGTCTATTGAATTGCAATAGGAAGGAATAAGAAGAAGAGAGCAGATGAGGGCCCTTCATATGAGCCCGATGATGAACCTGAGGTTGAAACTGCTGAACAGATATATGAAAGGTTGAGAAGAGAAAGGAGAGCACTAGAAGATGTGGGCATAGAGCTCGATAATTGGGATGAAGTGGTCGTTCTATACAGGAGGATATCAGATATAAACATAAATACTCGATACCAAGATGATCAGATAATGCAGACCCTACAGTTTACTGAGGATATTAGGTGGTTGTTTGATCAGGTGGGTATCTGGAGTTTTATGGAGATTAGAGCTCCGACTTATTTCAGACTTGCAGCAGAGTTCCTTTGCAGCTACGGGTTATGTACGACAATGAGATCCCATATGCGTGTGAGTTTGTATTAGGAGGAGGCGAACCCAAAGAAGAGACCCCGGACTCAATTAATCGGATGCTCAGATGTCCTAAGGGATTCCAGCTTTTGTGGAGCATGAAGATTTCAAGGCTAATGATTTTTAGAGGTTGATTACAGGAAGGAACGAGATATACTGTTCTAGTTATGCTCGGACTACCTGCATCTGCGATCCAGTGTTGAGGTATATGGATCGGATCCTTTCTTGCACTATCTTCTGCAGATCCGAGAGCGGTGTGACCCCTCAGGGGGAGCTCTATGTGCTGTGTTGTATGGTGTTAAGTTCAACCTAGGTACTTACCTGATTCATCAAATATATCAGTTCACTACCCATGTCCGACAGATAGTGAACATAGGAGGTTTGATTACTCCTATTGCTCATCATTACGGGATTGATACGAGCGAGATGGCGGTTGTGAGGAAGAAGCCAAACATTAATCTACGTTATTTGGAGTTAGGTAATGTGTTTAAGGTGACTACTAGAGGTGTCATGGAGTACTTGTATGGCATTGCACCCAATGTCATCTCTTTCCTTATTCAGCTGACTCACTTCATCACCATTCGAAATGAAGGGAATATTGGTATGAATACACCAGGCTATTAGGTAATCATTCGGGCGATATAGGAAGATCGATATTGGAGAATAGCCGAGCAGGTAGCACTTGCTTAGGCACAGTCGATGGCTATGGGTGCATCGGTAGATGAGGGAGATGACGGAGGTGATCAGGGGTTTGAGTTAGGAGGAGATGATGATGAAATGCCACACCAGGGCTATGGTGGTGGGGCAGATGAGCAGTATGAAGGAGCTCCAGGAGGAGCACAATTTGAGAAGTGTTAGATTGTATACTAAAAGCCTACCTTTTTGTATAAACAATGTTTAAACAATTTATTTGAATTGAGAATCATATAATCAAATGATTGCGTCTTATAATTTATTTATATATCAATGCAATAGTCCACTTATTTTATACTGTGGATAATATATTGTGCGACAACACGCGAAAGATCATATTATCATTTTTTTATAAAGTATAAACAGATGCTCACAACCGAGATAGACGGGGACTCTCTATCGGGATGGTTGTAGTATGATTTGGTATTAGTTTGTCTTGACTATAGAATCACATTAGTGCACTTTGTGTGTATTGAGCAGGACCACTTGAGATCGTTCGACTTGTAATGTCTATATAGAAGAAATTGATCTCTATTATTATAGATATTCGTGCTCTTAATCCCTATACAATAACCTCAACACGTAAGGCAGTATGTATCTCTTTGATTCATCAATGGATGAGATTTATATATATTAAATCGACAAACTCAGTGAGTTGGGAAATAGTGTTGTCTTTATGGTGTGCTGTTGATTGTAGAAGGAATCTGTGTCCGTTATAGATTGATGATGTCCCCTTGAGGAGCTCATAAGGGGTGGATTTATTCCGGCTTGATAATGAGGTTGAGTGGTACTACTCTCGGATGAGATATTAATTAATGGAGTTGTCAGTAACTTAATTAATTAATGGACACTATATATCTTAAAACATGAGGAGACTAACGAGCTCATAAAGAGAAGGAGCCCATAATGTAATTATGGGATTAGAACGGTAGTGCAGTAATAATATTTTAGTGGTATATATATTATTATTATTGGACTTAAGTATATAAGCTTTGGGCTAAGCTTGGATACTTAAGCCCAATGGAGGCCCAACTCTAATTTTTTCTCCTAGTCCCTGTTGTAGCCCATATATATAAGTCATCTCAGTTGTTCTAACCTTAAGTGAGATACACCTAACATGTGAAGAGGGTAGACGGAACAGCAGATTGAGAAGATCTCGAGGATCGTCGCCCACACGACGTCGAGATTGGACTTGAGAATACAGCAAAAGATCAAGAGGTCGTTTGATGTTACTGTCCGCCAATTTTCATGAATTTTATAAAATCATACAGACCTCAGAATTAGATTTGTGTATATACTAACAGAAAGCCACAGAAGAGAGGATTGTTTTGGCGTGTAGATCATTCAAATCTAATATCGGATGAGAGAGTTATGCCCAAAACGGTGAGGCTGCGCAGGCTGTCGGCGAGAATTCATCTTCTCCAACATACCCTGGTGAAAGGTAACACGTTTCTTGTTTTCATGCTTCCGCTGACTGTTAGAAATATATGGAATCCTAACGGTTCATGTTAACCAAATGATCGAATGCCAACAGGGAGATTTTATGTTCTCCGGAGCAGCCCACTATCCCTTGTACGGGATGCCACCACCTGCATTGCCTCCGGGTTTTGAGGTGTGGGAGCCGATGGTTTCATAGTATGGCCAGCAGGCCCAAGGTATGCATGCTCACTTATCTCACTTGTCTGCTGAAAACAGAAGGAGGAGAGGAGAAAACAGAGCTATCTGTTGCCAGCTAACGGAGGTCAATGTGACTCAAGTAGCGACCAACATCCAGATTGGAGCGCTGAACAATACGCTCAACCAGATGTCGGAGAGAGTGAGGACACAGGAGGAGATGATCTGTTATGAGCAGTGGTAGCTGATAGTGTTTGTGTCTCTTTATTCCCACCTTTTTGATTTTTCACTTCTTGATTCATTTGATGTATTTGCTAGATTTCTGTTCTTCTGATTTTGGCATGTATGATATGATTATTCTGTTGCTATCAGTACTGTGGATGTGATGGATGATATTTGATTATTGATTAGGAGTTCATGGTTTTGTTCATAGAGTAGCATGTGATTGCTTCATACTATATGGTTGTACTTGAGAAACAATTTGATATCGTGCTTTGATGTTGGGATGCTTGAAGTTTAATTATATGCATGGATGATTAGCTATGTAGCTTAATTAGGATTGCTCATTCATTCCTACAGATGTGAGATTTGAGCCTTTTGAAATCATGACTCGTAGCATGATTTAGTTTATTCTTGTGAGTATCGTTCATACACATGCATTCTAAAACTTTGCTTTATATCTTGCTTGAATCTACATGTTTGATTAGATAATATGAGATGATCTTAGGCCATCTTTGTTGTTTATTAGTCACTAGCCTAATTATTATCCTACCTATTAAAATTATCCGTAGTCAGCCCTTTTGAGCATAAAAGCCTTATTTGTTGGAAGCCTACGTAATTAGCCAATTGATCCCTTTGCTAGCCTTAAAAACTCTTACCTAGTAGAGAGTTGAAGGAGTCAAGTTGGTGTCTTATAAAGAAAAATATAAGGAGAAGTAATTTGGAAGTGATGAAAATGGTGGAATAAAATGGTTAAATTATTGCATGAAGGGGAAGTACCCAAAACTGGTACCCCATGAAAAAGGGTAGTGCCTGAAACTGGTACCCTTATTTGAAAAAAAAAGAAGAGAAAAGAAAAAAAAAAAAGAGGTTCAAGTAATGAAGTTGTGTTCAAAAGTGAATGAGGAACTCGAATTGCAAGAAGGGTTGAAGAGCATTGAAGGAGAAAGAAGAAAGGAAAGTTGTTTGTTGAAAGGCTGCAAGTCTTCTTTGATTCTCTACTAGTGAATTAGTCACTTTATCCATATATTCCCTACCTTTACCAAAGAGCTAACGTTACATCCTAATGCAAGACCTTTGTGATCCTATTGTCGAAATTTTTCCTTTAGTCGAGAGTTGAGATGATTGTCAAGCTTATGGTAATGCGTGTTTTAATTGATTATGAGTGTAAACACCTTACCCTAAAGTGTATATCTCACACTTGAGCGATGAGCGTAAATACTACCCGTGAGAATGGATGGATGAGCATTCTGAAAAAAAGTAAAATAGTTGATTTGAATTTTATGTTTTTAGATGGATGATTATCTTGTATTTGAAGTATGATTTTTGAATTGTTATATTGTCTTGGATGTCTTCTGCTGTGAAATTTCCTCTCAATTACTCTATTGGTTTTCTATGTCGTTGCCTTGGGACGAGCAACAGGTAAGTTTGGGGGTTTGTTGAGAGTGAAATTTCACACATTTTATGTGTGCACATTACACCGTTTTGCTTAGGAAAGTTATTATTTTTGCATAAAATTATGTACGATTTAGAATTTACATGATTTTGAGGCTACTAAGGTGTTTTTGTGAGTTTTGAAGGTAAAAACAGGGGAAAACAGACCAAGTCGGAAGCAGCGTGGAACAGAGTTAGAATGGGCCAGCTCGGGAGCAGCTCGGCTAGAGCGCTTGGGCTGAGCTAGGCCCGCTTGCCACCCTAATCCAGTCAAGTGGGGGTCAGATGGGGCCCACGTGACGTGGCAAGTGGGCTGGACCCCGCTCGGATGCTGCTCGGCCAGGTCCAGACCCAGCTCGAGCCAAACTGGGTGCCGAGCGGCCCAATTTCGAGCCCAGTCATGGCCTATTTGATTCAGAGCTATATTTACGCCCTTCAGACCATGTTTTGGTTCAGAATAGACGCGAAAATGCCCCAAAAACTGTCCAAGATATAAGAGGGGTGATCAACACACAATTGAGGAGAACCCACTCACAATCCACACCACATCCATCGAAAATCACCTCTCTACATACAGATTCAGATCTGATTTCATCATCCATCTATCTTCAAGAGGGTTCCAAGTATTAATTGAGAGAGAATCGGACGATCGGAGAGACAGATAAGGAACGTGAGACTACGCTTACGCTAGGGTTACACTATTCTCATCTTTTTCTTCCTTTATTCTTAATTTTTGGTATGAATTCCTTAGCCATGAGTGTTGTTTGTGACCTCATGGGCTAATTTCCTATACAGTTTTAGGGTTTGATCGATTGATTGAATTGATTTGGGAACCTAGACCATAGATTGGGATTTTATGTAGTTGATCTTTTGATTTTTACTTAATTTATTCAGACTTACTTATCTGCTTCGTAACGTCTTCATAATATTTTCATGGCATCCACTATAATGCTTGAATTATTGTGTTAGCTTGTGTGTGTTCATGATTGTTATTGTCTATCTGTTATGAATTGAAGTAGTTCCGCTATAAACACTTTAATTTCATAAACTGGTAAATCAAATACTTGATTTGTTTAGTGGAACAATGAAATTAAACAGTAAAGTAAGAAGTGAATAGAACCTTGTAGTAATTCCATAAAATATCTTGTTAGTAGAACTTACCATCCGGAGTTATTGTTGTTTGCTTTGATTAGTATATAGGAATGAGGTTTGATAATATTCACGCACCTTAGGATTTAAACTAGAATATACTGTTAGCTTAAAATCAGATCATATTTGGTGGGTTAACAGGGTTATGTGGTGTATTTTCATTGAAACTGCATGAATGAATAATTGAAGGTCTAGTAATCCGAATTAATTGGTCTTATACCTGATACCTTAGAACTGTTCGTTATCTCTTGATTAAAACTTATTTTATTTTTCTTCCTCTTAGTTATTCAGTAATTTATTATTTCAGTATTTTAGTTACTCTTGGAAATTTGGTTACTTAATTCTTATTAAATAGTAATTTATAGCAAAATAAATAATTAGCTGTCTCAATGGGATTGATAATTTAACTTGGGTATTTGTCGTTACAATTGACATCCTTATACTTGAGGATTAAATTGAAGTGCGCAAAATACGCCTAGCATATATGAAACAGTTACTTTGGAGATCATATAAGAGGCCAAAATCAACACACAAAAGAGCAAGTTAGCTTAGTTTTTTAAAATTTCAGTTGTGAGTGTGAAATGTATTTTTTTCTTCATTTCTGAGTGATCTTCTCTCTTATAAACCCATCAATCAATAAAATAACATCCTAACCTCAAGTGGATGTAGACCTTCATGGTAGAATCACTGTCTTTAACGATTTACATTCAATGTAATCTGCTGCTATACTCTGATAATTACAGGTGCTGGTGCAAGTGTTACTGCATCCAGATCAGCATCGTGACAGTGTCTTAAATACATCTAAATAATAATAATAACAACAAAAAACTTTTAAAACAAATCTAACAAATATACACTTTTTGGACTTTAATGTCCCTACTATTCAACAAATTATATTCGATGAGTCCCATGTCGACATGAATGCCAGTGAGTGTCGACGAGTGTCCCATATCGATGAGTGTCTATTCTAGTGTCGGTGAGTATCGGCGATCGGCCGGCGACGGCAGGTGGGTAAGTAAGAGGGGTGGGAATATTTTAGACCTTTTAGGGTGCAATTGGTTAAAATTGTTATAAAAGTTTGTTATTGATATTGTTAATTTAGTAAATAAATGGTTATTTTAAAATTTTCTCTACTTATATATATTAAATATATTTTAATAATGTATCGACCTGTTTCACATGTATCCATTTTATAAGGGAGTAGCTCAATTATAATTGTTTATAGGACAATTAATTTTATAAAATGTATTTATTGTCCAATTTCTTATAGGGTATGTCTTGGGTGAGACCTTCTCACGAATCCTCTTATGTGAGACGGATCATCCATGGGTTAAAAAGAGGCCTTTTAGATGAATTAATTACAATTTTGATAAATTAGTTACAATTAACGCAACATAAGCATCATGAGGCTCGCTGTTTACGAAAACATTTTTTTTCTTTCTTCTTATTTTGTTAAATAAATAATTTCGTTAGTTAATAAAAATATATTCTTTTTTATTTTTTAAAAAATTTATAATTAGACATCACTTTCTATACTTCCTTCATCACAGGCTAAGAGGGTCATTTTACCATTTTGATCGTTCCACCCAAAGAGTCTCATTTTCTTTTTTTGGACACATGGGACCCACCCACACCCACTGATACATTTAAAACATGGGCCCCCACACCCACTAATACAACTACCCACTACATATTAAATAATAACACTCCTTAATCCACGTGCCCAAAAGCAAATGAGACTCTTAGCCAGGGACGGAGAGAATATATATTATCAATTTTTATTTTTTTTAAAAAGTAATCATAAAATAATTTATTTAATAGATTATCACTTTTTATAAATCAAATATCATTTTTATTAAAATTGTTATTACTTTTTATTCATCTTACAAATGATTTATAAAATAGTGCAATTGGACGGTTATCACTTTTCATTTATCAAATATCATTTTCTATTAAAAATATTATCATTTTTTATCCGTCCTAATATTTATTCATGAAATAGTTGAATGAGTCAGTTATTACTTTTTCTTAGTATTACTTTTATTAAAAATATTATCACATTTTATCAATTCTTTAGATTGTTCATGAAATTCACTTTCGTAATTATTTATCACTTTTTATAAAAGAAGTTATAACTTTTTTTTAAATGTTATCACTTTTCATTTAAAGTATAAATAAATTAACGGTTCATGAAATAATTTACATCACCGTTATCACTTTTTCATCAATTCGGTATTACTTTTCCTCATAAAAATTATCACTGCTTATCATTCTCACCGAATTCATTCGTAAAATAAACTCACATGAGTCCTTGACATTATAAATTATTTATAACATAATTTAAAAGAAATGTTATCACGTTTTATTATTTTAGTAAATTTTTCGTGAAATAATTCAAATTTGATTATTAATCATTTTTATTAAAAATATTATCACTTTTTATTATTTTAGTGATTTGTTCGAGACGGATATTACTTTTGATTATAAATTATTTTTATTAAAAATATTATCACTTTTTATTATTTCAGTATATTGTTCGTGAAATACACTTTTTTAATTAGTTATCATTTTCTATTTAAAGTGTAATCACTTTTATTTATATTATAAATTATTTATGTAATAATCCACTCGGTATCACTTTTCATTCATTTGTGTACAACTTTTTAAAATTTATAATAATTAAATGAATAAAAAATTAGCTATTAAAATTTTAAATAATAAAAAATAAAGAAGAAAATAAAAATATATATATAAATAAATAAATATAGTGGATGATGGCTGATCATAAGCAATCTTCCAGAACGATTATGCCCATGCTTTTGCTGAATTTCCGCCGTGGGAGCTCCCGCATCAGGTATAAAAGATTTAATTACTATTCTAATTAGTTTTTTATTTAGTTTTTTAAGTTTTTTAATTTAAAAACCACCAAACATGGCCCTTAAAAATGTATTTAATGAATTAATGATTAATCCGTCTCACATAAAAGGATCATTGAGACGGTCTCACCAAAGTCTTTTCCTTTCTTATATAGACAAATTCTCTTGTGAGATGCTATTTAAGTGAGACAAATTCTCTTGTGAGACGCTATTTAAGTGAGACGGTTTGTAAAACGTGTTAAAGTATGTCTATTATTTAGATAAATTATATTTAATGGTTGTTAAAATATATTTTTTAAAGTATGCTTCATTATGTATTAAAATATGATTTCAGCGTGTTATAATATAATTTATTATTGACATATTTTAACTATAAATAAACATACTTTATCTCTACGATAAACATACTTTAATAATGGGTTGACCCCAAGAGAATTTCTCACTTATATATTCTCCGGTGTTAATAATTACTCCTTCTAATTTTAAATTTGTTATTAATAACTAAAAGATAATATGGTATATTTTATATCTTTTTATTATTTAAAAAATTATATTATCCTTACACGTATATAAAATTGATAAAAAAAATAATTTTTTTAAAACCTACGTAAGAAAGCAATCATTCACATTGCACCAAAATAAAGGGAATACATAATTAACACGAAAAAAAAGCAATTATTGTATAGGGGTGGCTATTTGCACCCCAATTTTACTAAACATACCCCAAAAATTATTTAAATTAAAATATTTTAATTAACATCACTCAAATACCCTTATATAATAATATACTCCCTCCGTCCGAGACTAAGAGTCTAATTTGCTTTTGGGCACGTGGATTAAGAAGTATTATTATTTAATGTGTAGTGGGTAGTTGTATTAGTGGGTGTGGAGGTCCCATGTTTTAAATGTATTAGTGGGTGTAAGTGGGTCTTATGTGTGCAAAAAAGGAAATGAGACTCTTTGGGTGAGACGAGCAAAATGGTAAAATGACCATCTTAGCTTGGGACGGAGAGAGTATTCATAAATACATCACTAAATGCACCCCAAAATTACTATGAATACCCCACTATAATTATAATTTCAGAAAAATAACGATGTTAATTGATTCTTCTCAAACTCTTGGTGTTATGACGTCGGACCGCCTTTCGTACAGCTACGCCCTGCTAAAGTCCGCATCATACGCCAACCACTGGAGCCGTTGTCGAGATGTTATCTTCTCAGAGTCTACAGAAATCCACCAAAATACGCGAGGAAGAAATTCATAAGATTGCTCGTGTACTGAGTAGAGTTTCTAGGAACAGAGTTAATCTGAATAATTTGATCTCAACGTACACGTATAAGCTCTCGCTGGAAAATCGTGTGTCGGTGAGGAAAATATCGGCGATGAAGTGGGGAAGGAAATTATCAACTGAATGAAGGGGTTTTTCATTCCTGCCATGGCATTAGGGATTTGCGATTATTTTTCGATTTTGAGGTGGATTGGGTACAAGGGATTGGAGAAGAATTTGATTGGTTTGCATAAGAAGAGGGATGAGGTGTTGCATTGATTGATGAGTTTTGGAAGAGAACGACGTCGTTGAAGGTGTAAGGATCAAGGAAGAACAGTTTGATTGGAACTCTATTATCTCTTTAACAATACCTGAATTCTACAGTGACGATGTTGCCAAAAGTATTCTGCTGGTAATTGATTATCTGAAATATTTATTTTCAATAATTATAAATAAAGTGGGGTATGTTAATTAAGAGTGTTGTTAAATACACACCCATTTTATTAAATACATACCCTTTATAAAATACACACTCCTTTTAAATTTTTATTTTTAAATTTTATTAAATACACACCCCTTAAAACTCCAAAAATACTCTTTTAATTTTATTATATACACACCCCGTAAAATTTACATAGTCAAGAATAAGAGAACTTTCTGATACAGGAGCTGCATGTCATCATATTCAAATGATGAATCATCGATGATTATCATCGGTCTGGGTCTTTAAGGGCGTGACGTAGAGAAGGGAGAGCTCATCGTCATCTGCGGCTACGCTGGCAGTTTGAAGCAAGATGGCAGCATTGATAATTCGAAGCCAAAATTTTAGGAGAGTTTGTTCAATTCAAAGAAAAATGGTTGTAATAGGAAAACGCAGAGACGAAAGGTTTTGGATATGATTGGTATGATATTGGATATGATTCCGTCACAACAAATAATGAAGGCAGTGAAAATTCAAAAGTTAACAATATATTTAAAGTTCGTTGAGTTCTTCCATGGCCGCCCCATTCATCAACACCATTGAATTCAACATAGCTTGCCCTGGTGGAGAAATCCCAACATAGATTGAAGGATCTGTACTATATTTGGGAGGCTGCCAACTAAGTGGCGAATTGCCCCCTTCGCTGACAAACTCTCCGGATTGAAGGTTTTGTACTTGTTAAATTACCCAAGTCATTTATGGATTATTAATGATGATATTTATGAATATAATGGTGTTATTCAGGTGAAGTAATAAAATAATGAGTACATGCATCTCCCAATTTCCTTTTTAACATGAGTCAGCGTATTAATAAATTACAAATTCCTCATGGAAATACAGTTTGATTCAATTACTGACTTTTACGTGTTAATGGTGATGTATATTATAGGCTTGAAGGAAAAGTTTGGTTCATAATTGGAGGAACGACGGGGACGTTGGCGAAGATGAACTCCATGACACTGCTGTTGATCTGTTCTAAAATGTGATGGTGATGACGTATGGCCCACCGAAGTGATTTAAAGGAATGGGGGTGTGTATTAATTAAATAAAATTAGGGTAATTTAGACTTTTAAAAATTATAAAATTTAAATATATAATAATAGGAGTGTGTATTTAATAAAAAGGGGTGTGCATTTAGCGGAACCCGTTAATTAATTCTAGGGTACATCTAGTAATGTATTTATGAATATATTATTATATAAGGATATTTAAGTCATATTAATTAAAATATTTGAATTAAAAAACTTTTTGGGGTATGTTTAATAAATTCGGGGTGCAAATAGCCTCCCCCTATTGTATATTGTCTAGGTTTATGTTTATTTATTTATTTTTTAGTTGTAGTATTAAGTTATTAACACATTTGTCGATATAGAAAATAATACTCCCTCCGTCTCAAATTCAAATTCACGTTTACTTTAGATACGGAGTTTAAGAAAAGTCACTTTTTGATTTACTTTTGAGGGTAGTATGATATTTTTGGGTAATAAATAAATGATAAAGTATGTTATGTGTGTTAAAAAGGTGATGTCAAATTTGAAATTAAAGTATGTTAGAGGGATATTATTTTGTTGTTTTTTTCCTTTTATGGAAGTGTGAAGTTGAATTTGGGACGGACCAAAACGGAAAGTGTGAAGTTGAAGTTGGGACGGAGGGTGTATTTCTTTCATCCTAGTAAAATGTATATATTTTGTCAAGCTAGTACATCATCATCATCTTATTATTATTATTATTATTATTATTAGGAATAAATATTTCAGAATTGGTATCTTCTCTTATCTGAGAAGTTGAAGATCGTGGCAATTCCACTTTGTAATCTATTGGAGAAATATAATTTCTCATTGAATTATGTCTTTGAAGAGACTTATTAGATTCAAATCTTATATTAACTGTTCCATCATTATTCTGAAGAATATCATAAATATTATTCTGATTTTGTACCTGGGATTGTACAAGAACTGTTTGTTCAATAATCCAATTTTCCAGAAAGTCAATTTCTTCACATTTAATAGGTCTTCTGGTTGTAATATTAGACCTACTAAAATTGGTTTAAATAATTATTTTTCATTTTATCAATACGTTTACACTGAGGATTCAGTGTATACAATGGTTTGTAATATATTCTGTAACAGATACATATAACTTCTGTTCCAAGAATATAATTATAACCATGTGTTTTAACATTTAATGTTAAAGCATCAAGTATATTAACATCAGATAAAGAAAATTGTAAATTAGGATAAACATTGAAATAAACTGGTCCATTAGCCAAACTGGATTGTATAATACCCATTAAAAATATCAAAATCAAATGGGTCCAAATGAGCCTGCCATCTAGCAAACATTTGCTTAGAAACATCATGTTTAAAATCTTTTTAAGACATAAATTTGGCTGCATTGCAGTCTGTTACAATAATAAATTTCTGATTATATAAATCATCTTGAAATTTTAAAACACATTTAACAATAGCAAGAATATCTTTTGCAATAGTAGCATAATTTTTATAGGATTCATTCCATTTCCCAGAATGAAATCTAACAAGATATGCTTGTTTATTATCAGGATTAATCTGGATTACTAATCATTAAGCAAGGTAGAGTTTTAACTCTGCATTTAATCTTTCTAACAGCATCAGTATGACTATTAGTCCATAGTTTAGGATTCTTCTTAAGTCTATCATATAAAATAGTTGTATCCTTAACCAAATTATGATAATAAGGAGCAATATAATTAAGACTTCCTAAAAATCTCTATAACTGAGTTTTATCAGTTATCTTATCAGGAAATTTATCTGCAAAATATATGCTTCTATTAATATGAATAATATTTCCTTTTACAATAAAATGTTCTAGAAATCTAATTCTAGTCTGGAATAATTCCATTTTTGGTTTAGATATTACTAATCCATTCTGAATAATTAATAACTTAAAAATATGCAGATGTTTAAAATGTATTTCAATGGATTTTGAATATATCAAAATATCATCAATGTAAACAATTATAAACTCACTATAAGGAGTAAAAATATCATTCATAATCTTCTGAAATTCAGAAGGAGCATTCTTTAAACCAAATAACATCACATTCCATTCATAATGTCATATTGGAACATTAAGTGTTACTTTATATCTGTCAGATTTATTAATCTGTATTTGCCAGTATCCTGACTTAAGATCGAATTTCGAAAATATTAGACTGTCATAAAGTCTATCCAATAAATCCTTTTTATTAGAAATTGGATGTCTGATCTATTTCAGAACTTTATTCAGAGGTTTATAATTAATAACCAATCTTGGTATACCTCTTTCAATTTCAAAATGTTTATTTACATAAAATACAGTGCATGACCACGGAGATTGAGAATGACTAATGAGTCCTTTTTGTAATAAAGATTCAATCTCCTTTTTACACAATTCTAAATACTCTGAATTCATTTGGCAAGGTCTAGCCTTTGTCGTAATATTCTTTTCATCAAAAGAATCTTCATAAGGTAAAGAAATAATATATTTTTTCTATCCCAAAAAGCATTGGGATGATCATTGCAAATTTCTAATGAAAATTAATTTTTCAAAAGACTAATTTTATCCTGTAATCTAGGATTTTTCAATTGATCATCAAGAGTAATAATATTAATCTCTTATTTTAAAAAACTAATTTGATTTTGCTTAGCTTTAATATTATCATAAAGACTATGCAAAACTTTTGTAAAAGGCTCAATAATAAATTCAAGGAAAATATAATCTCCTTTAAAAATACCAATAATACCTTTATTATCAATCTTTTTTATAGTGTTAAACAAGAAGGTAATAATACTACAAAAAATGCTGTTTATACACTTGCAGTTAATATAATTGAACATTTCACTGGAAGGTTCAGTGATAAAAGTGATACAATTAGAACACTGCTCTAAACATTGAGGTGTAGAATACTCTCTGATTTTAGGTGGTATAAGGATACTTTCCTAAGCAGAGTAATGGAATTGCCAGAATGTAATAACATTCATTGGAAGTCAAAATTTATTGACGGATTACCCATCTTATTTGCTGAAAGGGTAAGAAAAATCCTAAAACGTAATCATATTACGATTCCATATGAATGTTATACTTATGGTGCTCTAATAGACACTTGTATTCATGAAGGATTAGCTTTATGCAATGAAAAAAGCTAAATCAACAAATTAAAAGACAAAATCTCGATGAGAAAAAACAATTAGGAGAATTTTGTCAATAATTTGGTTTGGATAATCCTTCATCCAGTAAAACTAAAATTAATAGAGATAAAAATGTTTATAAACCTAAACATAAGAGATATTCTCCTAGACAGATTGAGAAAAAGAATAAAAGAAAGGAAGAAAAGTTCCAAAAGAAGTCTTATAGACATAGATATAATAAGAAAAAAGAGAGATATTGTAAAATATTTGGTAAAAAAGGTCATACCAAATAATTTTGTTGGACAAAGAAAAAGATTAATAATCTTGAAATTCCTGATGAATCAAGAAAATTATAATACAGACTCTTGAAGAAAAATGTGAAATTGAGAAATCAGAATCAGAAATTTCAACTACTTCTAAATTAGAAGAAGAAATCATTAATAATTTAGTTGATGAATACATTTCTAAATCAGAAGAATGTGAACCTTGTAAAGAAGGACTTATATGTCCTAAGGAGAATAATTATATTGATAATAATCAATCTGAGTTTTATGAAATAATGTCACAGTTTTCAATAAATGTTTTAGATTCTAATAATATTTTTGAATTATTAAAAATAATTAAAAACCCTAGACTAAGAACTCAGATAATAGATGAGATTGGTAATGACAATAGTGCTTCCTCTTCTAATAAAGAAGAAGATTTGACTCAGGACATTCATAATAAGAATAAATCTTATAACATGACAGAGGTCATGAACTAGTTAAGAACCAAATATCAGGTTCAAAGAGATATATCTCTACAAGATCTTCATAAAGAGGTTAATAATCTTAGAGAAGAAATAAAATTATTAAAGAATAAGAATCTTATTCAAGAATCTAGAATATCTAGATTGGAGGAATTTTCTAAAGGAAAAAATATTTCACATGAGAATATTTCTCAAAATATTGAGGTTAATAAACCTAGTATGTTTAATGACACATTTCTTTCTACTATTGAGATGGTCATATCCCAAAAATTGTATATTAAAATATCACTATTGATTGATAATAATTATACAAAAATATTTACTGCTCTGGTTGATAGTGGTGCAGATTTAAATGTTATACAGGAAGGATTAATACCTACCAGATATTTTCATAAAACAAGTCATACATTATGGCATGCAGGAGGTGATAAACTCCAAATTAATTTCAAGCTTCCTAAAGCTTGTGTTTGTGTTAATAACAAATGTATTTCGTAAATTTTTATACTTGCAAAAAATATTCCAAACCATGTTATACTTGGTACTCCATTTTTAAATAATATTTACCCTATAAAAAAGATTGATAATAAATGTATTATTGGTACTTTTAAAGGAGATGATATTTTCCTTGAATTTATTATTGAGCCTTTTACAAAAGTTTTGCATAGTCTTTATGATAATATTAAACCTAAGCAAAATCAAATTAATTTTTTGAAACAAGAGATTAATATTATTACTCTTGATGATCAATTGAAAAATCCTAAATTACAGGATAAAACTAGTTTTTTGAAAAATCAATTTTCATTAGAAATTTGCAATGATCATCCCAATGCTTTTTGGGATAGAAAAAACATATTATTCTTTTACCTTATGAAGATTCTTTTGATGAAAAAATATTCCGACAAAGGCTAGACCTTGTCAAATGAATTCAGAGTATTTAGAATTGTGTAAAAAAGAGATTGAATCTTTATTACAAAAAGGACTCATTAGTCATTCTCAATCTCCGTGGTCATGCACTGCATTTTATGTAAATAAACATTCTGAGATTGAAAGAGGTATACCAAGATTGGTTATTAATTATAAACCGCTGAATAAAGTTCTGAAATGGATCAGACATCCAATTTCTAATAAAAAGGATTTATTGGATAGACTTTATGACAGTCTAATATTTTTGAAATTCGATCTTAAAGCAGGATACTAACAAATACAGATTAATAAATCTGACAGATATAAAACAACATTTAATGTTCCAATAGGATATTATGAATGGAATGTGATGCCATTTGATTTAAAGAATGCTCCTTCTGAATTTCAGAAGATTGTGAATGATATTTTTACTCCTTATAGTGAGTTTATAATTGTTTACATTGATGATATTTTGGTATATTCAAAATCCTTTGAAATGCATTTTAAACATCTGCATATTTTTAAATTATTAATTATCAAGAATGGATTAGTAATATATAAACAAAAAATGGAATTATTCCATACTAGAATTAGATTTCTTGGACATTTTATTGAAAAAGGAAATATTATTCCTATTAATAGAAGCATAGGTTTTGCGGATAAATTTCCTGATAAGATAACTGATATACTTAAGAAGAATTCTAAACCATGGACTAATAGTCATACTGATGCTGTTAGAAAGATTAAATCCAGAGTTAAAACTCTACCTTACTTAATGATTAGTAATCCAAATTGGAAAAAGATTATAGAGATAGATGCCTCTAATATAAGATTTGGTGGTATATTAACTCAGATTAATCCTGATAATAAACAAGCATATCTTGTTAGATTTCATTCTGGGAAATGGAATGAATCCCAGAAAAATAATGCTACTATTTCAGAAATTTATTATTGTAACAGACTGCAATGCAGCCAAATTTATGTTTCAAAAAGATTTTAAACATGATGTTTCTAAGCAAGTGTTTGCTAGATGGCAGGCTCATTTAACCCCATTTGATTTTGATATTGTTTATAAAAAAGAGACGATAATAGTCTTCCAGATTTTTTAACTCGTGAATATTTTCAGGAATGAGCTCAAGAGGCAGAGGATCTTCCTCTTATAGAGGATGAGGAGGTAGAGGAAAAATGCCTGAGATAATATCTCAATATGGTAGTAAAAAGCTCATAGCAATGGATAGAGCTGAAAAAGAAGCATATCAAGAATTTCTTAATAAATAAATAAATAACAGAAACCAAATGAAGAAAGTAATACTTCTTCATCATCATATGCTCAAGTGGTTGAAAAAGAAGAATCTGATAATATTGGATTCATTCAAAATGAATATAGAGAAATAATATTTCTCTTAGAAGAAAGATATTTAAAATGGATCAATAACTCTTGGACTCTAATGCAATGATATATGGATAATAATTCCATGCAAATGAGGACTTATAAGTCAAGATATCTATATGAACAAATATTACTTCAAACTGGTTCTTGTGATATCACACATTTTACAGGAACTAGTAATGAAATTCATAATTTCAGCAAAATAATTATTAAAAAGGTAATATCCTTGGAAGATTGAGGAATTTCTCCATTAAGAGAAAAAAATGTTATGAATAATAAAGGAGTCCCAATGAAATATAATTATTGGGACTATTGTGATTCCGTTATGAAGATACTTAATTATGAGAATGATAAAAAGAGACATACTTGGTTTATCAAGCTATGTTCAAATGTTTATAAGGATGATATCCTACACTGGTTTATAATTGGTTTCATTGTTATGGCCCCACTTCAATTATTTTGCCTGAAAATATGAAAATTTCATTTGATAGATGGGTGAAAATATCCCCACAGCTTTTAAAAAAGTAAGAATTAAAATTATACATTGAGGGTATAGCCTCATGCAACTTTTTATTGAATTTTCAATACCATGGATCTTTAAATGGTCTCCAGAAGTAGGTAATACCGAAACAGGAATTCTATGTATATACAGGACATTTTATACTAAATTTTAGGATAAAATGTTATGTATAGATCCCAACACAAATCAGATTTATGGGATAGAAACAATGGAACTCTTGGAGAAAAAATTAAAATTATATAGTAATACTTATAAAGAAGTTCATACTCCTTCTCCATTCGATCATATTTTGAGAAAATCCAAAATGAAGTCATAAAATCTGACAAGAGAGCAGATGATAGCTGCCTATATTGAGGAAATGAAGAAGGATTTGATATCTCAATTTGGAGATGATAATAAATCAGATACTATGGTTTCTGAACAAATGCAAGATGCACAAGTTCTAAATGATGTGGATCTAGATTAAATTTTTATGGCAATTCAGGATACTCTGATAGAAAAATTTACACCTGAAAAAGAAGCACCTTCATCATCATCAATTCACAAAGGAAAATAATCCAGAATGGTAAACTAAGACACGAAAATTCCGAATATAATAAGCTGCCAGACAAATCACATCAACAATTGTTCATCAACAGTAAAGCAGCCGGACAAGCTACTATTCATCAACAGTAAATTACTGTATACCTTTTTAAAAATCGGCCTCAACAGTGAATCACTGTAGCACTTTAACTGTGCACTTTTTGAATTTTTGAAAATTTTTACTGTGTATGCCAAAAATTTAGGCTTTCCACAGTGTAAAAATGCGTTTTCTCCTGCCTATAAATATGTTGGTTTAGAATTAGCAGAATCATTGATCAGAACGCTCTTCCTTCTCTCTTCTGATCACCCTTGTAAGCTCATGTGTTGAGCATCCCCCTTTTTTGTATATATAAGTTTGTATTAATAAAAGAAGTATTCTGAGTACATATACTTTGTAAGTATTTACAGTTTTTATTTAATTTTTGTATCTATTATTTTTTTTAAAATTATGTTCATGTTTAGCCTAATAGGCTAAATTATTGATGTGTTGATTCATAACTATTAATTGTGCTAGCATGGAACTTATGTAGTTTATGGATAGGATATTCTGATAAGAATCTAATAGATTAGATAGAAATTAACTGACCTTATTATCAATATTATGCCTTAAATATGTTGCTCATGTTTGTAAGTCCCAGTTTTAGTCGATTGAAAGGTGTTGTCATGGGCATGTTTGGAGGTTTTATTTGGATATGATTTGAATAAAAAGTTGCCAGTTTTATTTCTATTCTGTAAAATGTCCTCAATGATTCTTATTACCGATACAGTCTTTAGATTGTTAGATCCTATCTTTAGATGGTATCAGTAGGTTAAATTATTCATGTGTTGATTCATAACTATTAACTGTGCTAGCATGGAACTTAGGTAGTTTATGGCTAGGATATTCTGATAAGACTCTAATGGGTTAGATAGAAATTAACTTGCCTTATTATCAAAATTATGCCTTAAATATGTTGCTCCTGTTTGTAAGTCTCAGTTTTAGCCGATTGAAAGGCGTTGTGATGGGCATATTTGGAGGGTTTATTTAGGTATGATTTGAATAAAAAGTTGCCGAATTTATTTTAATTGTGTAAAATATCCTCAATGATTCTTATTAGCGATCCTGTCTTTAGGTGGTTAGATCTTGTCTATAGATGGTATCAGAGCAATGGTAGTTATAATTGATATGTTATGGATCAACACATATTTTATCATGAATAATATCATGAACCTAATTAGTAAAAATACTAATATTAAGAATATTAGAAATGAGGAATATGATATTCCAGAGAATTTAGATCTACTTAATAAGTGGACCATCCCTACAATAGAACCTAGATTAATATATCAATTAGGTACTTTAGAAAAAATAGGTTTAAAACATGTAGTCAAAATTACTGAAGAATCGATTTACTTAGATAGTAATGATATGGTAATTAGATTATTATCTGAAAAAGATATAAATGCTTATAGTCAGACACATAAATTCCTTCATATAGGATTAGTACAAATTGCATTCAAACCTTTAACTTTAAAGAGATTACCAGAAAGCTTTATAGCAGCTTTAAGAGATGGTAGAAATTTGAATTGGAAGCAATCTTTAATGGGTATTATATAATCCAGTTTGGCTAATGGACCAGTTTATTTCAATGTTTATCCTAATTTACAATTATCTTTATCTGATGTTAATATACTTGATGCTTTAACATTAAATGTTAAAACACTTGGTTATAATTATATTCCTGGAACATAAGTTATATGTATATGTTACAGAATATATTACAAACCATTGTATACACTGAATCCTCAGTGTAAACGTATTGATAAAATGAAAAATGGGACAATAATGATTGAAACCAATTTTAGCAGGTCTAATATTACAACCAGAAGACCTATTACATGGGAAGAAATTGACTTTCCAGAAAATTAGATTATTGAACAAGCTTTTCCTGTACAATCCCGGGTAGAAAATCAGAATAATATTTCTTATATTCTTCAGAATAATGATGGAACAGTTAATATAAGATTTGAGTCTAATAAGTGTCTTCAAAGACATAATTAAATGAGAAATTATATTTCTCCAATAGATTACAAAGTGAAATTGCCACGATCTTCAACTTCTCAGATAAGAGAATATAGCAATTCTGAAATATTTACTCCTGTTACAAAAAGATTGTATATTAATAGGAATAATATTGTTAGAGAGGCAAATACTCGTAATATAAATGAGTCAGAATCGACAATATCGGAAATAAACTTTTCAATATAATTTTATTGAATTTTTGGAAAAATTTGATTTTAGTCCTGGTTCTTCAGTCAGAAAAATTATTTTTGAAGAATTTAAAAGTCAGGGTTATACATCTTTAAAAAAATGGTTTTTTGAGAATTTTACTCAAAATGAGATAAGAGTTTTCAGGATGAGTTTTATAAAACTTGTGAAGAGAATAATATATTAATACTTTTTGTCGTATGGTTTATGGAAACCTATGTTAAATATTATATTTTTATTTTAGAAAGAAATTGTAATTTGTAAAATGGTAATGTTGTGACAGAGATATATCCTCCACAACAATCCTTTCATATCGAAAAAAATGGACAGATTTATAATTTTTAGCTTTTGCTAAACTCATAGAAGATGATACAATACAAATTACTTGTAAACATATAAATACTATGTTTAAAAATCAGAATTATACAAATTTGTTTCTGAAAGTATTAGGAGAACAAATCTAGTCTATTCATGTTAAACTGAATATGATAATATCAGTCATTAATAAAGAAAGTCAACTTACTGTAATAGTTACAGAGAAGGAGAAAAAAATTTTTCCAAATTTTTAACCTGTAATAATTACAGAAATGGGTAAAGAGGCTAGCTTCCAACCACCTCCAGTAATATCTAATTTTAAAATCAAGCCATTGTATGAGCTAGAAAAATATCTTGAAGAAAAGCTTAATAAACTTAGCATAAAAACTCTTGATAAAGAGTTATATGATAATATCATAGAAAATCCTGATTATAGGTAGGTTTTTAAAAATCAAATCAATAAGATCAATACTAAATGAGCTGATAAGCTAATTCAGAATATGTTTTATTACAATAGACCAACACCCATGGATGTATAACATGAAGAATATACTGATACTATTGATATCAGTTATTCTGGTAATAAAATCTATGAGTGGAATATTGATGACTATTCTAATAAAAAGATCTATAATACAATACATAGAATGCTTATGTACTCAACTATTTGTAAAAATAGCAATAATTCTGATAAGATTATTGCAGCAATGACAGTTGCTGGATTTACTGGACAACTTAAAGGTTGGTGGGATAATTATTTATCTCAAAATGATAGAGATAATATTCTCAACATGGTTAAACAAGAAGGTAATAATACTACAGAAAATGCAGTTTATACACTTCAGTTAATATAATTGAACATTTCACTGGAAGGTTCAGTGATAATAGTGATACTATTAGAACACTCTTCATTTTCTCAATGTAGGCAGCTATCATCTGCTCTCTTGTCAGATTTTCTGACTTCATTTCGGATTTTCTCAAAATATGATCGAATGGAGAAAGAGTATGAACTTCTTTATAAGTATTACTATATAATTTCAATTTCTTCTCCAAGAGTTCTATTGTTTCTATCCCATAAATCTGATATGTTTTGGGTTCTATACATAACATTTTATCCTAAAATTTAGTATAAAATGTCTTGTATATACATGAGATTTCTGTTTCGGTATTACCTACTTTTGGAGACCATTTAAAGATCCATGGTATTGAAATTCAATAAAAAAGTAGTATGATGTTATATCCTCAATGTATAATTTTAATTCTTGATTTTTTAAAAGCTGTGGGGATATATCCACCCATCTATCAAATGAAATTTTCATATTTTCAGGTAAAATAATTGAAGTGGGGCCATAACCAATTTATAAACCAGTGTGAGATATCATCCTTATAAATATTTGAACATATCTTGATAAACCAAGTATGTTTCTTTTTATCATTCTCATAATTAAGTACCTTCATAAAGGAATCACAATAGTCCCAATAATTATATTTCATTGGGACTCCTTTATTATTCATAACATCTTTTTCTCTTAATGGAGAAATTCTCGAATCTTCCAAGGATATTACCTTTTTAATAAGAACTAGTTAGAAGTAATATCTGTTAACATAGATATCTTGACTTATAAGTCCTCATTTGCATGGAACTATTATCCATATATCTTTGCATTAGAGTCCAAGGGTCATTGATCCATTTTAAATTTCTTTCTTCTAACAGAAATATTATTTCTCTATATTCATTTTGAATGAATCCAATATTATCAGGATTAATCTGAGTTAATATACCACCAAATCCTATATTAGAGGCATCTGTCTCTATAATATTTTTCCAATTTGGATTACTAATCATTAAGCAAGGTAGAGTATTAACTCTGGATTTAATCTTCCTAACAGCATCAGTATGACTATTAGTCCATGGTTTAAGATTCTTCTTAAGTCTATCATATAAAATAGCTATATCATTAACCAAATTATGATAATAAGGAGTAATATAATCAAGACTTCCTAAAAATCTCTGCAACTAAGTTTTATAAATTATCTTATCAGGAAATTTATCCGCAAAATCTATGCTTCTATTAATAGGAAAAATATTTTCTTTTTCAATAAAATGTCCTAGAAATCTAATTCTAGTCTGGAATAATTCCATTTTTGGTTTAGATATTACTAATCCATTCTGAATAATTAATAATTTAAAAATATGCAGATGTTTAAAATGCATTTCAATGGATTTTGAATATACCAAAATATCATCAATGTAAACAATTATAAAATCACTATAAGGAGTAAAAATATCATTCATAATCTTCTGATATTCAGAAGGAGCATTCTTTAAACCAAATGACATCACATTCCATTCATAATATATTATTGGAATATTAAATGCTGTTTTATATCTGTCAGATTTATTAATCTGTATTTGCTAGTATCCGACATAAGATCGAATTTCGAAAATATTAGACTATCATAAAGTCTATCCAATAAATCCTTTTTATTAGGAATTGAATGTCTGATCCATTTTACAACTTTATTCAGAGGTTTATAATTAATAACCAATCTTGGTATACCTCTTTCAATCTAAGAATGTTTATTTACATAAATGCAGTGCATGACCTCGGAGATTGAGAATAACTAATGAGTCCTATTTGTAATAAAGAGTCAATCTCTTTTTTACACAATTCTAAATACTCTGAATTCATTTGACAAGGTCTAGCCCAAAAGAAATAAGGTAAAGAAATAATATGTTCATAAGAAATATTCTTTTCATCAAAAGAATCTTTATAAGGTAAAGAAATAATATGTTTTTTTCTATCCCAAAAAGCATTGGTATGATCATTGCAAATTTCTAATGAAAATGGATTTTCAAAAGACTAATTTTATCCTATAATCTAGGTTTTTTCAATTGATCATCAAGGGTAATAATATTAATCTCTTATTTAAAAAATTAATTTGATTTTGCTTAGCTTTAATATTATCATAAAGACTATGCAAAACTTTTGTAAAAGACTCAATAATAAATTCAAGGAAAATATCATCTCCTTTAAAAGTACCAATAATACCTTTATTATCAATCTTTTTTATGGGTAAATATTATTAAAAAATGGAGTACCAAGTATAACCTGGTTTGAAATATTTTTTGCAAGTATAAAACTTTGCGAAATACATTTGTTATTATCACCTCCTGCATGTCATAATGTATGACTTATTTTATGAAAATATCTGGTAGGTATTAATCCTTCATGTATAACATTTAAATCTGCACCACTATCAACCAGAGCAGTAAATATTTTTGTATAACGATTATCAATCAATAGTGATATTTTAATATACAATTTTTGGGATATAACCATCTCAATAGTAGAAAGAAATGTGTCATTAAACATACTAAGTTTATTAACTCAATATTTTGAGAAATATTCTCATGTGAAATATTTTCCTTTAGAAAATTCCTCCAATCTAGATATTCTAGATTCTTGAATAAGATTCTTATTCTTTAATAATTTTATTTCTTCTATGAGATTATTAACTTCTTTATGAAGATCTTGTAGAGATATATCTCTTTGAACCTTATATTTGCTTCTTAACTGGTTCATGACCTCTGTCATGTTATAAGATTTATTCTTATTAAGAATGTCCTGAGTCAAATCTTCTTCTTTATTAGAATAGGAAACACTATTGTCATTACCGATCTCATCTATTATCTGAGTTCTTAGTCTAGGATCTTTAATCATTTTTAATAATTCAAAAATATTATTAGAATCTAAAACATTTATTGAAAATTGTGACATAATTTTATAAAACTCAAATTGATTATTATCAATATCATTATTCTCATTAGGACATATAAGTCCTTCTTGTAAAGTTTCACATTCTTCTGATTCAGAAATGTCTCCATCAACTAAATTATTGATGATTTCTTCTTCTGATTCAGAAGTAGTTGAAAATTCTGACTCTAATTTCTCAAATTCAGATTTTTCTTCCAGAGTCTGTACTATAATTTTCTTGATATCATCAGGAATTTCAAGATTATTAATCATTTTCTGTAGTATTATTACCTTCTTATTTAACCATGTTGAGAATATTATCTCTATCATTTAAAGATAAATAATTATCCCACCAACCTTTAAGTTGTCCAGTAAATCCAACAATTATCATTGCTGCAATAACCTTATCAGAATTATTGCTATTTTTACAAATAGTTGAGTACATAAGCATTCTATGTACTGTATTATAGATCTGTTTATTAGAATAGCCAACAATATTCCACTCATAGATTTTATTACCAGAATAACTGATATAAATAGTATCAGTATATTCTTCATGTAATACATCCATGGGTATTGGTCTATTGTAATAAAACTTATTCTGAATTGGCTTATCACCCATTTAGTATTGATCTTATTGATCTGATTTTTAAAAACCTGCCTATAATCAGGATTTTCTATAATATTATCATATAACTCTTTATCAAGAGTTTTTATGCTAAGTTTATTAAACTTTTCTTCAATATATTTCTCAAGCTCATATAATGGCCTGATTTTAAAATTAAATATTATTGGAAGCGGTTGGAAGCTAGGCAATGCCTCTTTACCCTTTTCTGTAATTATTACAGGTTGGAAATTTGGTAAATCTTTTTTCTCCTTCTCTGTAACTATTACAGTGGGTTGACTTTTTTATTAATAACTGATATTATCATATCCAGTTTATCATGAATAGACTGGATTTGTTCTCCTAATACTTTCAGAAACAAATTTGTATAATTCTGATTTTTAAACATAGTATTTATATGTTTACAAGTAATTTGTATTGTATTATCTTCTATGAGTTTAACAAAAGCTAAAAAATTATAAATCTGTCCATTTTTTTTTCAATATGAAAAGATTATTGTGGAGGATATATCTCTGTCACAAAAATACCATTTTGCAAATTATAATTTCTTTCTAAAATAAAAATATAATATTTAACATATGTTTCCATAAACCATGTTAACATATTCTTCTCTTCACAAGTTTTATAAAACTCATCCTGAAAACTCATAATCTCATTTTGAGTAAAATTCTCAAAAAATCATTTTCTCAAAGATATATAACCCTGACTTTTAAATTCTTCAGAAATAATTTTTCTGGCTGAAGAACTAGGACTAAAATCATTTTTTTCAAAAAATTCCATAAAATTATATTAAAAGTCCATTTCGGACATTGTCGGTTCTGACTCATTTATATTACGAGTATTTGCCTCTCTAACAATATTATTCCTGTTAATATACAATCTTTCTGTAACAGGAGTAAATATTTCAGAATTAGTATCTTCTCTTATTTGAGAATTTGAAAATCGTGGCAATTCCACTTTGTAATCTATTGGAGAAATATAATTTCTCATTGAATTATGTCTTTGAAGAGACTTATTAGACTCAAATCTTATATTAACTGTTCCATCATTATTCTGAAGAATATCAGAAATATTATTCTGATTTTCTACCTGGGATTGTACAGGAACTGCTTGTTCAATAATCCAATTTTCTGGAAAGTTAATTTCATCCCTTTTAATAGGTCTTCTGATTGTAATATTAGACCTACTAAAATTGGTTTCAATAATTATTATCTCATTTTTCATTTTATCAATACGGTTACATACAGGATTCAGTGTATACAATGGTTTGTAATATATTCTGTAACAGATACATATAATTTCTATTCTAGGAATATAATTATAACCATGTGTTTTAACATTTAATGTTAAAGCATCAAGTATATTAACATCAGATAAAGACAATTGTAAATTAGGATAAACATTGAAATAAACTGGTCCATTAGCCAAACTGGATTGTATAATACCCATTTAAAATTGCTTCCAATTCAGATTTCTACCATCTCTTAAAGCTGCTATAAAGCTTTCTGGTAATCCCTTTAAAGTTAAAGGTTTGAATGTAATTTGTACTAATCCTATATGAAGGAATTTATGTGTCTAATTATAAGCATTTATATCTCTTTCAGATAATAATCTAATTACTATATCATTACTATCTAAGGAAATCGATTCTTCAGTAGTTTTGACAATTGTTTTAAACCTATTTTTTCAAAAGTACCTAATTGATATATTAATCTAGGTTCTATTTTAGGGATGATATACTTATTAAGCAGATCTAAATTCTCTGGAATATCATATCCTCATTTCTAATATTCTTAATATTAATATTTTTACTAATTAGGTTCATGATATTATTCATGATAAAATATGTGTTGATCCATAACATATCAATTATAACTACCATGGCTTTGATACCGTCTATAAACAGATCTAACCATCTAAAGACAGGATCCCTAATAAGAATCATTGAGGACATTTTACAAAATGGAAATAAGACTGGTAACTTTTTATTCAAATCATACTCAAATAAAACCTCCAAACATGCCCATCACAATGCCTTTCAATCGGCTAAAACTGGGACTTACAAACAAGAGCAACATATTTAAGGCATAATTTTGATAATAAGGCCGGTTTTATTTTCATTCTGTAAAATGTCCTCAATGATTCTTATAAGCGATCATGTCTTTATATTATTATTATTATTTATTTATTTATTTATTTTTATTTTTTAAATAACGCTGCACACAAATAAATTATTACACTAAAAGTTTTGGGAGTGTTATAGTATAACACAATTTATCAATAATTCAAATTGAATTTTGGGAAAAAAATAAAACAACTAATATTATACTGAGATAAAGAAATACTTTCTCAATTACACGTATAGAGTTATGCACTTTTTTTTTTGAGTTGTTCATTGTATTTATACACTATTCATTAATGGTAAAAACTCAATACTTATTTTTTACATTTTATTCATCAATTACAATAATTTTATTTTATTTTTTTACATTTTATTCATCATTTATAACAACTTTATATATATTTTCTCATTGAATTACCAATTTATCCTACTTTTTTTACATCATATATTTAAAAAAACAACATTTCTCAATTTTTGTAGCGGTACAAATGGGCATAAATATCCTAGATGGAGGGAGTACATTAAAATAATACTCTTTCCGTCCCATTTTAATGTTTACATATACATTTTACTTGGAGATTAATAAATATAATATTTTTATTTTTATATATAGTATGTTAAAAGATATGAGTAATATTTTTGTGTGGAATCTATTTACCAAAAATGAAAATATTGAGATTGAATAAGACACCCAAATTAAAAGGGCAAGTCTTGTATGAGATTGTGTCATGGTGAGTTCATTTTACGCTTTCGAAAATTAATTATCACTTTTGCTATAACGTTATTATTTTTGCTATAAAATGTTTACTTTTAATTTATATTATATTATAAATTTTTATAAAATAGTTCATTGTACCATTATTATTTTTTATCTATTATATATCACTTTTTATTAATGATGTTATTACCTTTTTATCTGTTTCTATAATTTTTTTTGTTAATTAAAAATATGTAGTATAAAAATTAAAATGAGAGTAGAATGTACCACTTTGTTGTAAAATGATTCCCAAGAGTAGTTAATATTGATAAAAATGGTTTACCCCACCATTAAGGCCCCACCGCACCTGCTTTGGGGATTGTTGGAGGAGGTAAATCGCAGGATGTGCCTCAAGTGACTTATAGAGAGGGCTCACTGTTTAACTTGTGCTTACAAGGGGCCAAATTCATGCCAAAGACAGGATTCGAACCCCTACTCTGTAGCTACCAAGCTCAGTTGGAAGGCGAGTAGTTAATATTGATAGTATTGGTGTATTGGGGCCAAGTTAAAATCGTACAACAAGTGTAGGATGGTGAGAAGTAGGAGATTAAAGAAAGTGGGGTGAGAGAAAGAGAGGGAGAGGCATTTGAAAATATTTTAATTGAGAGTTGCTGACCTAGCAACTCCTCTTTCATTGTTTAAAAATTTTGGAGGGATGGGTCCCACCCATGTAAAGAAAAAAGAGCCAGGTTTTCATTATTTTTCTCTGTAAAAGACGATGCTGGACGTGAGAATTCGGGGAAATGACAAACAAGGACACCCTGCAAGGGTCAATGTTTCTCTTTGCTCTACCACATTGTTTTCTACTCTTTTCATTATTTTTCATTTCAATTTATTACTCCCTCCATCTCTAAAAAGCTTGCACCCCTCTTTTTAGCACTGAGATTAAAAAAATAATAACTTTTAGGGGTATAATAGTATTTTTATGTAATATATAAATGATAAAGTATGGTAGGTAGAGATGATTTTTTTGTAATTAAAGTGTATGGGGAAGGGTGAATGCTTTTTACTTTTTGCTTTTTTTGGAATGTGCAAACTTTTATAGGACAACCCAAAATAAAAAGTGTGTCATCTGAAGTGAGACGGAGGGAGTAATTATTAGTATTTCTTTACTTTTGTCCTCTTTTCTATTCTTTATTTCTACTCCAATTTATTTTTAATTATTAGTTTTATTTACTTTTGTCGTCTTTTAAGTGAAATGGGCCTTTGACTCTTTCTCCTGAGAACCCCAAAAAAGGGTCCAACTGTGCTTCCGGTGCTTTGTTCGCCCTTGTGGTTACATTGGTTCAAAACTCGCCTCCAATGAAACAAAATAAAGTTGGTCTTGTGTATTTTTGGGTGCACAAAATATATAACGATATAATTGACATGATTGAATTCAATTAGGAATGGAAGGCTCATCTTATCTGCACACCTCTATTTATTAAATGAGCACTTTTGTTGGATTTGTCAAGAATAAAAGAAGGAGTTTTTTTTTTCTTTGTCCCACATTGAATAAAGAGTAAAAGGGGAGGGATCATTGGTGCTATATAAGGAGGCCCTTTGGCTTGATATCAAGTGCACCAATCAAATACACTTTAATCTTTGTATTTGATTCTTCTTAAATTCCTTTCTTGGATTCTCTGTTGTGAGAATGAGAAGAAACATGTGAATTAGTTAAAGATTTGTAAGAATGTAGGGACTGGAGTCGAGAGAGAGAAATTCTGTGTGATTGTAAAAATTTTTCACATAGTGGTATTTTCTCTGGTCGTGATTTTTCTCCGATTTTGGAGATTTCCACGTAAATTCTTGTGTTGTGCTTTTTCATATTCTTTTTTATTTGTCCATTAGGAATGAATATAGATCTGCTTATCCCAACAACTTTATTATTAAAAAAAATAATATTTAAAAAAATCTAGGGTAGGTCTTGTGTGAAACGGTCTCACGTGAGACCATTTTTCACTTTTTAAAATAGTTATGTGAAACGGTCTCACGTGAGACCATTTTCACTTTTTAAAATAGTTATACTTTCGCTATAAAATATTGTCACTTTCGCTATAAAATGTTATCATTTTTTATTTATATACTATAAATTATTCATGAAATAACATTATCACTTTTCATTAATTTATTATCACTTTCCTATATAAAAGTTATCATTTTCTGGCTGTCTCACGTAAGCTCTTACGCAGGGACGGAGCTAGACGATTTGTTTAGGGGGATAAAAATAAAAACATGATGATCATAATTCATATGTAAACGTTGAATAATATTAATCCATCTGTCCGATTGGATACTATTTGCATGTAAATTTAGAAATATTAATATTGTAAGATTATTATGGTCTAGTGCCATTAATAATTAAATATATAAGATATTTATTATGATAAAATATCTTAAATAAATATATGATTTAAAAAATAATATATATGAGATAAATAAGATTATATATATTTATGGATAGCAATCACAGAATGTGATTTGATAAAGATTTAATATCCCGATCTGATCCTCTCTCCACCTATAAAAAGATACAGTTTTATAAATTCTCTATTACATAAAGTCTTACATACTGTGCCATAAAGAAAGAGGTGAGGAGAGAGAAACCAGTTCCAGCATAATTCGTAGGAATGTATCAAAGGAGGATCGTCATTCATGGCGTCTCAAGGTATGACTTCTAATTTTATTAAAACTGTTGGATTGTATACTAAAAGTCTAGCTTTAGTATGAACAATGTTATAACAATTAATTTGAAATGAGAATCATATGATCAAATGATTGCGTCTTATAATTTATTTATATGTTCGATGCAATAGTCCACTTACTTTATACTGTAGATAATATATTGTGCGACAACACGCGGAAGATCATATTATCGATTTCCTTATAAAGTATAAACAGGTGCTCACAATCGAAATAGACGGAGACTCTCTATCGGGATTATTGTAGTGTGGTTTGGTATTAGCTTGTCTTGGATATAGAATCACATTAGTGCACTTTGTGTATATTGAGCAAGACCGCTTGAGATCATTCGACTTATACTGACGTATAGGAGAAATTGATCTCAGTTATTTTGGATGTTCGTACTCTTAATCCCCATACAATAACCTCGACACGTAAAACAATATATATTTCTTTGATTCATCAATGAGTGAGATTTACAAGTTATTAAATCAACAAACTCAGTGAGTTGGGAAATAGTACTGTCTCTATGGTGTGCTGTTGATTGTAGAAGGAATCCATGTCCGACATAGGTTGATGATGCTCCCTTGAGGAGCTCATAAGAATTATCATGTAACCCTGCTGGTGGATTTATTACGGCATGATAATGAGGTTGAGTGATACTACTTCAGATAAGATATTAATTAATGGAGTTATCAGTAACTTAATTAATTAATGGACATTGTATATCTTAAACATGGGGAGACTAACGGGCTCATAATAAGAAGGAGCCCATAACGTAATTATGAGATTAGAACAGTAGTGCAGTAATAATATTTTAGTGGTATATATTATTATTATTGAACTTAAGTATAAGCTTTGGGCTAAGCTTGATACTTAAGCCCAATAGAGGCCTAACTCTAATTTCTCCTCCTGGTCCCTGCTGTAACCCATATATAAGTCATCTCACATGTCCGAAAACCTTAATCTATGAGATTAATCACGCCTAACACTGTGACGAGGGTGAGAGAATAGTAGATTGAGAAGATCTCGAGGATCGTCACCCATACGACGTCAAGATTGGACTTGGGAATACAACAGAAGACTGGAAGGTTGTTTGCTGCTGCTGTCCGCCACTTTCTATGATTTTTATAAAATCGTATAGACTTCAGCACAGGACTTGTGATATACTGACGGAAAGCTACGGAAGAACGGATCGTTTTGGCATATAGATAACTCAAATCTGACATCAGATGAGAGAGTTATGCCCAAAACGGTGAGACTGCGCAGGCTCGGGGCGAGAATTCATCGTCTTCAACATACCCTGGTGAAAGGTAATACGTTTCTTGTTTACTTGCTTCTGCTGCTTGTTAGAAACGTATGGAACCCTAATGGGTCACGTTAACCAAATGATCGAATGCCAACAATTGGTATCAGAGCTTTGGTTTCGTGGTGAAGCGTGAAACGTTAGACTAGGGTTTGAGTGGAATACATGATATTAGGGTTTAGAGTTTAATTCTTGTTGAAACCTTAATTGTACACACACATCACCGCACAGTATCGCGGCGATGGCAAGGCATGGCCGGCGATGGAAGCGCGGTGGAGAATGTACGATAAGAGGCGGCTTATGATGGTCGTTGAGGTGAAAGACACAATTCAGTGATGGATAATGGGCGAACCTCAGTGCCGGATGATGGCCTAAAATAGTATCTAATGCGATGGTGGCACGGCTGGCGCCTGAAAGTGCTAGCTGAACGATGGTGACACAGCGCTGGATGTTTTGGATCGTCGAAACGTGGCGGCTGCACCATGGTGCCATGATGGTGGGTTGCGAGTGGCACACGGTGCTATTAGGGTTGCACCGCTGTTGGTAGACAGAGTCGTGGATGGCGGGTTGTTTGTGTAAGCGGCAGGTTCAGTCGTCGGTAGCCGCTGCTGGCATGTTGCCGGCAGCAGACGGCGTTTGTTCTTCTACTGATCGGGAAACCAAAGGAGATGTGGCGCTGATGTCATGCATGGCTAGGCTGTAGCTGGGCCATTTTGGACGAAGACTTGGTGGCGGAAAGATCCCAACGACAGCGAGTTCCTTATAGACGGCTTTGGAAGCGGGCATACGGACGTTCGGTGAGCAACACGTTGTTCCAATCGGGTCTCAAGTGGGGTTCGATTGGGTCATCACAACTTCCAATCGGGTGCTCATGATTTCTGGTCGGGTTTGTGGTGAAGCCGAGCGAGTCTGCATCTTCCGTTCGGTCTGGGTTTGTCGGATCTGCACCAAGCTCATACCCATCTTCATTGGCGATCATAGGATGGAGCCAGCGATGACCACTTGAAACTTCATGCGCAAAAGCAGCATGGCAGGGGCGCCGGCGAGTCGTGGATTTGCTGTCCTGTCACACGATTGGCAGTGTGTTTTCCAGTCGAACGCAGTTACACGGCAGAAAGTTATCACCATAAGCAGATGATCACTGCTAGATGGAGGTGTCTTGTGGCTTAACCTTAAGGACGATTGGTGACCATTCCGGCTGAGAAACAATCGTTCCGGTGGGTGTCTAGATTTTCCGATGGGTGAATGCTTGGTGAGAATCGGCTGTGTTGCTGTGGGTTCGCGAAGTGACGACTGGCGGCTGGTCCATAGCTGCAAGCTGTCCATGGTTGGCGCCGGCAGTGTTTTCCGGTGAGCTGGTGCACAAGAGAACGCTGTATCAATGGCAGATCGTCGATGGTTTCACGGCAGCGGCCGTGAACAGGCCTCTTCGATGGGCTTCCGGCATAGGACATGTTCTCCGGTATACCATGTTTATCCGGTGGGCAGTTTCACCGTAAGGCATTTGCATCACTGGAGTGGCTTCTCCGGCCAGTTGTGATGCGTGTAGGATGGGTTATTTGCAGAACAAATTTGCTTTCTTCTTGTTCAAGACACCTTATTAGTTGCTTAATTGTTGACCAAGTTAACTTCTTTTATTTAGCAATTATTTTTATTCCTTATATATAATTGTTATAATTGTTTTATTTGTCAGTTATTATTATATATTTGAATGACATGTGCTATTTGATTTACTGCCTAATTTGCCGTAATAATAACATGTTTATTTGCATATTTTATATTTAGAATATATTGTATGCATGAAAAAATCCTCGGTATTAAATAACCAAGTGGGAGAGGGGATTAGTAACAAATTCTCGCGGCCTCCATTATTGATTTGTAAGTGATGTGAGTAAACTTGCGTGTTGGCAATAGGTCTTCCTCCCTAACGGATGAGTTTATTCACGGATCATTGGTACAGACTTCATTAAATAATTATTGTTTGTAATGTGGCATATTAACTTGCGTGTTGGCATAGACCTTCCTCCCTAACGGATGAGTTTATGTGCGGTTCACTGGTATAAACATATAATCGATGATTGTATGAAGTTATTCGAGTGCGTGTGTACTTCTCCAACTGTAAGGCACATAAGCTTGAGCAGCGGACTTGAGATCAAATAATGGTATACACTTAGGTGTAAATAATTAATATCCTCCGCAATGGAGTCACTACTATTATTTGCATGGCTAAAGAGGAACCGACTATTAATTATTTTGTCATGAGGTTAGGTTGACGAATGAAATTAATGGGTAAAACCTTCTTTTGTAAATGTTCAAGTTTGTAAATGTCCACACTAACGTGGCTTGCAGACTCACGGTGCTTGAGATGTTGGTGAATTTTATTTTATATTATTTTAAGGGAATCAATATAAATAGATAAATTTGAAGATTTGATCGGTGTATTTATTTATGATTCTCTGAATTTTCAAAATGATTTATCTTGCTTATTATTTGCTAAAAGAAACATATTTACTTGTCCAAGATTAGATGATTAGAAAAGAATCTTGATTTTGAATTTTTAATGCTTAGGAAAATATATTTGTTCTCACTAAGGATGTCTAATGACGCCTATTAAAGTCTCTAGTGGAGAGGTGTGAGGTTCATAGAAATATGATGGTCTAATGTAAATCTTCGGATACCTGAGTAAGGTTCATAGGCGGGAGGTCATGTTAATTTGATGAATGAATTGGAAATACTTGAAGTAGAAATTGAAAGGGAAACCTAAATCAATTTATTCTTCATAGTTTGCCTAGGTGTTTTGAGTAAGTTCTGCCTGAAATACAAGAGGTTGTATATGGTAGGGAACTTCTGACAAAACATGTGGCAAAGGAAATCCATTTTCATCAAAGTATGAACAAGGCTAGTATCTCATTCACTAGTCGTTGAAGCATGATTAGTTATGGCATCTACTGACACATTGTGTGTAGATACCGGAATAACTAAAAGCCTGCAACTTAGTGATGATGAGATTGTAATATACATGGGTAATACTACGAGAGTAGTGACTGTTTCACTGGAAGTTGTTTATTTATCTTACGTTCGGAATAAACGTTTGGTTTTAAGAAATGATCTTTACGTATGTTTTTCATAGAAAGAATTTGATTTCGATTTCTATGCATTTACGGATGGATACTCCATTTCATTTAAATGACATGGTCATAGTGATGAGGCATGGAGCTATAAATATATTGTTGTAAGTTGGTGGATAATTTGTACTCTTAAATCATGTTTATCCCACGGATGCAACAAATAGTAATTAATAATACATCTTCTAATCTTGATAAGAGAAAGACTCTCATGGAAATGATTAGATAGATGATGAATTATTTGAAATTACTAAATTCATTTAATGGGTATGCCCTAGAAACAGCATGTTGTATAAAGCTTGTCTGTTTGTGGGATATCCTAGAAAAATGATGGGTGATGATTTAGTCCAAATATCGAAGGGTGATTGTTAACTCAAACACTAGATTTTTAGAAAAGGACTATGTATTAAATTATAAACCTATGTATAAATTGTTCAAAAGGAAGTGAGAGGGAAAGCACAAAGTATTAGTACCAATTGTACAAGAGGAGATACCACAAGGTAAACTGCAATGGGTGTCATGTCTGATACACAATTGTGTGTAGTGCCTTGTCGTAGTGGGAGGGTTGTTCAACAACCTGATAAGATATATGTTTTGAGAGAGTCATGAGACTTGGTCCCTAGTAAACATGGAATCGACCCACAGATACGACGAAGCATTACAAGATAGAGATGCGGAATCTTAGCAAAGTACAATGAATGTTGAAATAGAATCAATGGATTCTAAATTAGATTTGGGATTTTGTAGAACCACTAAATGGTGTGAAAGTCATTGGAAGTGGTCATAAAAATAAAAGAGGATCATACGGTAAGCTGAAAACCTTGGAAGCAAAACTTGTAGCGAAAAGGTATAATCAGAAAGAAAAGGTTCGATTATAAGGAAACTTGTTCGCCGATAGCTATGCCTATGTTGATCTGGATTCTTTTATTTGTTGCTACTCATATGAAATATGAGAGATAACAAATAGATGTCAAGACAGCTTTCCTGATTGGAAGTCTTGAGGAAAACATCTATGTAAAGCAACCAGAGTGATTTATTACAAAGGGCTAAGATCATTATGATAGTAAGCTTAAAAGTGTTCATCGATGGACTAAAGCAAGCTTCATGATTATGAAGCATCCGTTTTAATGAGGAAATCCAGTCATATGGATTTATTCAAAGCTCGGATGTGTCTTGTGTATTGAAAAGAGTGACGGAAACGTGGTGGTATCTCTTGTACTATACATAGATAGTATCTTGCTCATTGGAGACAATGAAAGAGTATTGTCGGGCGTATGAGTATGGTTAATAAAGCGGTATATAATGAAGGACTTAAGAGAAGCAAAATATATCCTTTTGATCACGGTAATACGGATCACAAAAAAGATGTTATGCTTGTCTCAAGCTTCATGAGATGATACGATCCTTATTTGTTTAGCATGTGACTTTATCTAAGGAAATGTGTCTTGAGACACAAAAAGAAGATACTGGTGATGAAAGCAGTTCCTTATGCTTTGGCGAATAAGGAAAGTTAATCTAAGAAATGTTATGCATGAGTATGGATAATTATTTTGCCGAAGGCATGAACAGTGGGTATCAAGGTAACCCAAAACAAGAATGATGAAATGTGGTTAGACATATACTTATGTAACTGAAGAGGACCAGAAATTATATGTGGACTTACCGAACAGATTCACTGCTTCTTATGGGTTACATAGATTCAGATTTTTCAAACAGATAGGGACGGCAGTAAATCCACCTCAAAGGTTATGTGTTTAATTTTAGGAAGTTGAGTCATAATATGGTGGAGTGTTATATAGAAATATATTTCGGACTCCGAACTCCATCATGGGAAGATGATAATAATGGTGCCTAAGAGGCAGCCAAAGTATTTGTATGACTCTAGAAACTTCATGATGGACTTCAAAGTGATACTAAGTTTGCCCAAGGTTATCACAATTTATTGTGATAATAGTGTGCAGTTGCAAACTTGAAGGAATCACAAGTCCATAAGGCAATTAAACACATGGAGCGTAAGTACCACCTGTTACGAGAAATCGTATGATGAAGGGAAGGTTGTTGTCGCCTAGATTGCACCGGACGATAACCTAGTAAATTCATTTACAAGAACCTTAAAGCGAGAGCTTTTGGTGGTCTTGTAGGGGGAGTGGGAATCAGATGTATGGCAGAAGACATGATATCATAGTCTTTTAGTATAAGTGGGAGATTGTTGGATTGTATACTAAAAGTCTAGCTTTAGTATGAACAATATTATAACAATTAATTTAAAATGAGAATCATATGATCAAATGATTGCATCTTATAATTTATTTATATGTTCGATGTAGTAGTCCACTTACTTTATACTGTAGATAATATGTTGTGCGACAACATGCAGAAGATCATATTATCGGTTTCCTTATAAAGTATAAACAGATGCTCACAACCTAGATAGATAGAGACTCTCTATCGGTATGGTTGTAGTGTGGTTTGGTATTAGCTTGTCTTAGCTATAGAATCACATTAGTGCACTTTTTGTGTATTGAGCAGGACCGTTTGAGATCGTTCAACTTATACTGACTTATAGGAGAAATTAATCTCAGTTATTATGGATGTTCGTGCTCTTAATCTCTATATAATAACCTCGACACGTAAGGCAGTATGTATTTCTTTGATTCATCAATGGGTGAGATTTACATGTTAATAAATCAACAAACTCAGTGTGTTGGGAAATAGTGCTGTCTCTATGGTGTGCTGTTGATTGTAGAAGGAATCTATGTCCGACATAGGTTGATGATGTCCCCTTGAGGAGCTCATAAGGATTATCATGTAAACCTTGTAGGTGGATTTATTCCGGCATGATAATGAGGTTGAGTGGTACTACTCTCGGATGAGATATTAATTAATGGAGTTGTCAGTAACTTAATTAATTAATGGGCATTTTATATCTTAAACATGGGGAGACTAACGGGCTCATAATAAGGAGCCCATAACATAATTATGGGATTAGAACGGTAGTACAGTAATAATATTTTAGTGGTATATATTATTATTATTGGACTTAAGTATAAGCTTTGGGCTAAGCTTGGATACTTAAGCCCAATTGAGGCCAAACTCTAATTTCTTCTCCTGGTCCCTGCTATAGCCCGTATATAAGTCATCTCACCTGTTCGGAAACCCTAATCTATGAGATTAATTACGCCTAACACTGTGAAGAGGGTGAGAGAACAACAGATTGAGAAGATCTCGAGGATTGTCACCCACACGACGTCGAGATTGGACTTGGGAATACAACAGAAGACTGGAAGGTTATTTCCTGGTACTATCTGCCACTTTCTATGATTTTTATAAAATTATACAGACTTCAGAATAGGACGTGTAATATACGACGGAAAGCCACAGAGGAAAGGATAGTTTTGGCGTGTAGATCACTCAAATCCGACATCGAATGAGAGAGTTATGCCCAAAATAGTGAGGCTGCGCAGGCTCGTGGCGAGAATTCATCGTCTTCAACATACCTTGGTGAAAGGTAATACATTTCTTGTTTACTTGCTTCCACTGCATGTTAGAAACGTATGGAACCCTAACGGGTCATGTTAACCAAATGATCGAACGCCAACAAAAACATGTAAAAATCATGAAGATCTAAGATCCATGTCAATTATGAATTAATTGCTTATGTTGAATTCATGCTTACATGTGGTATCAGAGCATGGTTTTGAATCTCATGATTTTTCGTATAAATTTTTAGTATGCTTATTCCTATAATTGAAAAATCATACAATAATGTTTATTATGTATTTTAATTTGGAATTAATTAACCCAAGGCATGTTATTTCAAAATTCCATAATTGGTACTTATGCGAATCAAGATTATGTTTATGAAATTAGTTGATTATGTTTATGAAATTAGTTGATTTGATTTTATGCATCATAATAATTATTCTGGGAATCAAGCACTATCCCATCAGAAATGATTATGTTACTTTTATCATATTTGTTGAGTTGAATAATAATAATACTGCCATATGAGTTAATTTAGATATAATGATTACGTATTTTAAAGAATTTTGGCATTAATTAACAATATTTCTTACTTAATAAATTTTAATTTTAATTATGATGATGTGCTGTTTATTTAAGTAATATGTATTAAAATAAAAATCATGAGATTAAATATTATGCATAATTGAGGATATTTTCTCGTTATTAATCGAATATGATGACTTTGATGGGATTGTAATTTAAAATAGTCCGTCATTAATGAAGATTTATGATTAGAGATTAATTATCATTTAAATAAGGCAATGTTCAATTGACAACATTAAGTGCATGCCTAGTATAATAATAATATTATTATGTATATGAACATTTTATTGTGATAAAATTTAATGATGATTATTATAATTGTAATCTTAATGTCCATAAAATTAATATAATTATGTGTCTTCTATGGAATAATTATAATTATGCACATCTAATGATAAAGATATTATGTGATGAAGAAATTCATGTCTTGAAATATTATTCATGAATAATTAATAGAATATTTATGAAATCTTATGAAGTAACTAAATCATTGATTATTATTCATCTTACTTTTGAATATAATCTATTATGTGAATCTTTGATAAGATTATAATGAATGATTTTACGATTTAAATTTATTTAATGTTGACCTGTAAATTACCAAAGTGGTCTAACCTGAAAGAATAATAAAGATAAATCGTATAATTAAATTTTAATTTTTCATATTTATGTGATGCTTGAATAAAGAAAATTATTATATGGGTTATTAAAAATTTCATAATTATAAGACTATAAATTCACCCAAAGGTGATTGCTAGTCTTTATAATTCATGAATATGAAGATAAATTGATAATTAATATATTATGACAAATTGTTTTGTATGTCCAAAGATGAAAAAATAGTTTTAATGATAATATTTAATTATCAAATTATGTTAAATTTGCAAGCCTCATTATGATTATGATTATATATTGTTGTATCACCCAAAGGAGAACTTCGATATACATTTATTGACTTCGATCCTGAATATATTATTAAATTACTCAAGGTATTTGTGGAATAAATTATATTATTCTTAATCTTAAAATACTTATATTCATTAGTCTCCACTCGCATGCTGCGTTTATTCCATTATAAAATGGATTAATGTAATTTAATTAGTGAGAATAAATCTAATTTCACCAAAGTGTTTTGGATTTTATTTGTCACTTCAAGATAAATTGTTTCTTTGCTTGTACTAGCAATAAAAACTAAGTTATCTGACTATAATGTTTGTGTTAGATCAAACAGACTGAGCCTAATGCTTATGCGAATAAATGTGACTAAGAAATTAAGTCTATCATACTTAAAGTTAAAAGTGTCAAGGAATTTATGAGATTAGTGAGAAATCATTCATAAATTACTAATAAACCTCTTGTCGAGATATTAATGGCTACCTTAACCACCATGAAGTTTGATGGTTCTCGTGGCATACATGAACTTATCATTAAAGATAACAAATATTGAAACAAGATTTAAACCTTCCATAATGAATATGATTGAAAACTATTAGTGCAGTTTACAAACTCACTACCTTATAAGTATGACATGTTCCAAATGAACCATAAGAAGGACGAATGAAATATGAATTAAATTCACATAATGTTGAAATTAATGTTGGTTCAAAAGGAAAGGTTTAAGACAGAATTTAAACATTATGTTCGTTTAAAAGAAATAATAATAAAGTTGATACCAAACGTGACATTAATGTTTGAGGTAACGCTCTAAAAAAATAGTAAATAAAAAGTCTTTCATGATCTAGACTTTTACTGATCTTTATATTTGTGTGAATTGCATTAAAGAAAAGTAAACTAAACACATAAATAATAGAGCCACGATAACTACACAACTTCTTATAATAGTTTACTCCGCTAATTGTGAGTCTTATGATAATACATTTCTTAAAGAAATAATAATATTTCATCATTTTTAATTTTAAATTTAAAATTTCACATTATGGTTATATCTATCTTTGCAAGAAAAATCTCATTGTATAAATGCTTGATAAACATTTATTAATGAAATTGAGAAAATTAGATAGAAAAGTGAAAATTTATAAAGTTGGGAAGAAGTGATGAATTTCATAAAAAATATGATGAATTATCATGCTCAATTATTAAATTACAAGAAAAATTTGCATTTATGTTTAATGCAAAATATCACGTGCACCACAATATTGGTGCTGCAGAATGATATAATCGTACTTTATTGAATATGGTTAAAAGCATATTGAATGATTAATCTATATCTATATTTTGTGGATATATGCACTTAAAACTGCCACGGTCGAGTTTTTAGAAAAGCAGTTTTCAAATCACCTTATGAACTGTGAATCAGTAGAAAACTTGATCTTCGGCAGTTGCATGTGACACTCTTTCCTTTTGAGCTCAAAGATAATTCTTCTCTACCAACATCAATTTTTGCTCTTACCGTAGATAGAAATGACTTTCCCAAATAAGTGGAACTTTAGGGTCCGCCTTTACTTCTAACACTATATAATCAACCGGAAAAGCTAGACCCTTCATTTTCACCTCCACGTCTTCAATAATTCCTAGTGGCTTCACAACCTCACCATTTACCACTTCAAGACGGATAGTCGTAGGCTTGAACTCTCCAATTTCAAGGTGCTTGAAAATAATATGAGACATCACATTGACGTTCGCCCCCAAGTTATACAATGCATCAAGAGTGTCTTTTCCTTCAAAATCACAAGGTATTATGAACTTTTCCTGATCACCATCTTTTGTAGGCCCCCCTTTCTGTACTGATTCACTTATTTCGAGTGGCTCTTCTTTCTTTTTCTCTTCATACTTCTTCTTGAGAGATTTGACATCTTCCTCAAACTTCTTTTTCTTTTCTTCCTTTACAAACATATGTGGATAGGGAATAGGGAATGGAGTGATCGGAATACCCCAATAGTCACGATTGTACTCCTCTTCTTTGACCTTCTCCTCCACTTTGTTTTCCTCTTGCACCCTTTTCCACTTAAATATCCATTTAGGCCCCTTCTCTTCTTTCTTACTTATCTCTTCCATTTCTCCAACAACCTTGCATTCCACCAACCCTTCTTCATCTTTTCCTCTTTCCTCTCAACTAACAAACATTGAGCTTTCAGATTATTCTCGGGTGTGACGGGAAACTTTTCTTTTTGTTGAGTACTCAAAGCACTTGCAATTTGTCCAACATTATACTCCAAAGCTTTGAGCCTTTTTTCATTTGCTTCTTTGGCTTTTTTCGATGCTTCATCTTGAGCTTGGTTTGGTGCCTCTTGAGCTTTGTTTGATGAGATCAATTGTTCAAGTAGCTCATTGATCGATGCTTTCCCTTCATTTTTTGGTGCCTTAGACCCCAGTTGATATTTTGGAGGATAAGCAACCGTATTGTTCGAGTTGGAGTAGGAAAAGTTGTCTTGCCTCATTTGTAGTTGTGGAAAAAAACTTCCACCACTTTGATTATTATAACCTCCTTGCCTTGGTTGAAAATTACCTTGGAAATTATTTTGGTAATTCCCTTGGTAACTTCTTCCTTGCATGTACAAAACGTCCTCCACACGTGGCATAGACATGGCCCATTGTTCTCCACTCACAATATTCGAAGGTAGCAAACCTTGCTTTACTTTCCCTTCAACCATATTAGCACCTTGATTCAAGCTCATTTGTCTCAAGACCTCCCACGCTATCATTTCAACACTTGGCTTTTGTAGCTCAACATTCACACTTTTGACATTAAACTGTTGCCCTTAATCAAAATTCTCAAAACCATAGCATCCACTTACTCTCTCTGATGGCCATTGGTAAACATTTGTAGCAATCTCATAAAATATTCTTATTGCCCTTTGTGGAGTTACTCCAAGTACGGATCCACCAGCCGAAGCATCAACAAACACTCTTTGACCATTAACAAATCCTTGATAGAAAAATCCAACTTGTTGATTTTCTGGGAATCCATGTTGTGGACACTTGCGAAGCATATCCTTAAACCATTCTCACGCTTCATAAAAACTTTCTTAAGGCATTTGATTGAATTGAGTAATCAAGCTCTTCATTTGAAGCATCTTGGAAGGTGGAAAATACTTGTTCAAGAACATTTGTGCAAGCTCATCCCAAGTGTTACACGTACCCGGAGTAATGGTAGATAGCCATGTTCGAGTTTTATCCTTCAATGAAAACGGAAACAACCTCATCCTTATACAATCCTCACTCTTCTTCATTCATCTTCACGGTGTTAGAAATCTCAATGAATTGAGCTAGATGAGAATTAGGATCTTCATTTGGGGTTCCACCAAATTGTTGGTCTCTCACCATAGAAATCAAGCCTGCTTTAATTTCAAAGTTGTTGGCGTTTATTGGTGGGCCCATCATATGTGGCATAGTCCTCAGCATAAAGAAATCCCAAATCACCCTTTGATCATTATGAACCCCATGTTGCACCGGAGGTGGTGGTGGTAGAGCATAAGCTTGTGGAAGTCCTTGTTGAAGTAAAGCTTCTTGAACCATTTGTTGAAGCAAAGCTTGATTGTTGAAAGCTCCATGATTTTGAAAAGCTTGTTGAGGAGGGTTGGCATTGAATTGTTGCTCTTGTACATTTTGCACGCCTTCCCCATTATGCTCTATTTCCACACGATTATCACATTGAAAATTCTCCATTTGATCACTCTTCCTTGATTTGGTCTCCTTCCTCCTTCGAAAAGTTTGTTCTATTACCAAGTCAATAGGCTCCGATTTTATCTCCCTTGACCTGGTTTGCATACACCTTCACAAAGAAGAGAAGTTAGTATTGAGGTTTACAAAAACAAATAATAAGTAAACAAATAAAATAAAAATGTACCTATTAAGATTACTCGAAACGATCCTTCTTCAAGCTACAAGAAACCATTGCCTCCCCGACAACAGCGCCATTTGATTAGCCATAACTTGTAGTCGGGTTGACCAATTCAAGAATTTATCAAACCACAGGGAGGAAGACACTAGAGCTTAAGCGATATCACATTTTTCGTAATTTTATAGAGACGAATCATCAAAGGGATGGTTGTTCAAAAAAGTAATTAAAATCAAGCAAGCAATGATCAATCAAATAAAATAGAATGATGAAGAGTGGCTTTCCAAATTAAGTAAAAGTGAGATTAACAACAATTAAGAAGTGAAAATCCTAGGACAAATGCATCAAATTCAAATGAATCATGGGTTTAAGACTAAGGGCCAACACTAAATTCACCTAAACTCCCTCTCGAGATGAATAGGAATTCGATCCATTTAAGAATCCCAAAATAGCTCAATGGATTGGTTCTCACTCAAACAATTCCAACTAGGTACTAAGCTTGAAATGAGAGTCCCTTCACATGATTAATCAACCTCTCGATCTAACCAACCGGATGTTCTATCAAAGGGTTTTAAATTCCAAAGGATTTCTCAATCTCTTTACAATTTATAATGCACATGAAGCGTATGATAAAATGATTCAATTAATTATCCTAAATATGCAATTGACTTCTCAGTCTAATCACATGTTTAAAACAACAAACCACACAAATCATCATAAACATCAAGATCTAAAGCACCAATGATAGAAAATCAATTAACCCAATCAACATATGAATTTTAATACATCAATTCCAAAATTATCCAACAACTCTCATGTTGCTAATCTCACAAGGGAGATTAGCCTACCATATTCAAAAGGAAATCAACATAGACATTAAAATCCTTACAAAATATGATAAACAATAAGGTTTCAATACAAATTATAGATGAAAACTCCCTTGGATGGATCCAATGGTGATCTCCTTCTTCTCTTTGCTATTCTCCTCTCTTCCTTGCTTCTTTTCCTCAAATGTATGGTGAAGTTGATGGTTGGATGAAAACAGATGGAATGGATGGTGAATGGATGAAGATGATAGTGTAAAATGGAAGGATTTGTGTGTGATGTGTGTTTGCAGCCTCAAACCCAAAAATCTGATTAAATATTGAAGTATTGAGTATTTATATCCCTTGGGAAGCTTCTAGAAGGTTTCTGATTTTTTCTGATCCCTGCACCTACACGGCACGTGTGCATGCACACGCCACAGAGTGGCCATGTAGGTGTTTCTGATGACGGAGCACGACCACCCCTTATAGGCACGTGTTCGAAACATGAGTCGTGTGTGGGAACACGGCTCGTGTACCCAACATGACCGGCCATGTTGGTGCTTCTCCTATTTTTCTTCTTTCTGTTTTGGCTCGTTCTACCTCGTTTCAACTCCGAATTGAGATCCGCTTTTTTTCACATCTTTATTTTCGCATTTATAATCTATTTTTACCTAGAAATCATAATTTTAATCTTTTTCTCAAATATTTTCATAAAAACACAAAATACAATCAAATAGTACATAAAAATGGAAAAAATAATACGAAAACACATATAAAAAGACACTAAAATCTATGTGAAAATATCACTAATCACACCCCTAAACTTAAAGTGTTGTGCGTCCCCGAAAAATAAAAATAATAAACCAAGGGAAGAGATTTTCACTTAGAAAAAGACTAAACGAACATCAGAGATAACACATCAATAGCAATAAGACTACAAAGTACGTTAAACTCATAACATGCAACATATATATATATATATATATATATATTACCAAGTTCAATTCAAAGAGAATAAAATGTAATATAGTCCCTTCCGGCCCTAGCCTCTCATCAGATATCAATTTCACTCACTCTATCAATTAGGTAAAACAAACTCATCAATCGATTGGATCGACTCGCTATAGACTTGCTCGTGGACTACATTCACAAACCTACTAAAGTTTCCATTAGTGATAAAAAAGGACTTTTCATTAGGATGTAATGATCTGTTCTTTGGTAGGGTAGGAAGAATATAGGTAAGAGTGACAAATCAAGTGTAAGTAATCGAAGAGATGGCCAATTTCTTCAACATCTTAACTTTTCTTTCTTCCTTTCTTATCTTTATAATCACAAGCACTAATCATCAACTTTCCTTAGATTTATAGCTTTTCCTAATTCATGCTCCCTTCTTTGAACTTTTAAGTACTTGAACATATTATCGTTTCTTTGCTCATTTTCTTATTTTGAGGTTGCATGTCCATTCTTGTTTATTCTCTTTTCATCATTTTTCTTGCTTGTTTACCATTTCCATTTTCTTTTGCTTTCTTAACAAACCTTTCTAGCCACCGTCTCTTCAATTACTCACACAAAAGGGTAAATATATAAAGCTCATGTGGGTAGTGAAGGTTTGTATTATGCTTAGTTCACAATAAATAGGCTTATAGGCTCAAAGTGGTTGACTATGGATGATGTTCATGGTAGGAAAATATATGGCAATGACCATAGATAACAAGGATGACCTTAGATCATATCATCAATCTCCATTAATCGGGCTCGTTCTTATAGTCCTTGAGCAATTCTAACTTATCAAACACAACCAATCTGCTCGTGAAGAAAATATCAAGTATGCACGGTTGAGGCTCAAATACTTACAAGTTTATGCTCGGACCTTGAGGCACTTATTACACCACATTCATCTCAAAATTGAACAAGTTAAGTAAAACATGATACAATTTGAAAGTATAGAGATTCTTAATCATAATTTGTTATCACTTATCACCACGACATATTATCACTCGGGTTCAAAAAATTTACTACAACATCCCAAAAATAAACCACCAAAATTATCCCTAAACAAGAATAAAACTACACACAAAACATAAAATAAAGACACAACAAACAACAAACAACCAAAAACACATAACATGAAAAATAAAAATCACATCCATCAATAGACAATGAAGCACACATTCATATCATCCATGATCAATTAATCTCACAAATATCCAAACCTTTGATTTAAACAGAAATCCTTAATTACGAAAATAAATCTTCCAAAAACATAACAAATGGAGTAACATGTTAATCACATCAATCCAAATTAAAATCAATTCGTGTCAAGAAACTAGAAGTGATAAAGTGTAAAGTAAACTCCCTCAATAGGAATTTGGTAGTGGAAGTTGTTAGCTCTGAGCTCAATTTGTGCTTCCAATACCCTTCATTCATGCTCAAAAACTTATCAAACACCATTTGCTCAACAATTATAATAAAAATATAGACTAACATGAACTTCAACACCACCAATCGGACCAAAGTCAAACCAAAACTCATGAGAAATTTTTTAAAATTGACCCAATTTTCCAAGAAAATCTCTCATCATCATCGTATCAAGTACACTCAAGTGGTGAGTCATACCACGCACTCTCCCCCAAAACTTAAATCGACACAAGTTAAGAATTAAGTTTTTAAAACATAGTGGGACTTATCCTTGTAGTTTCCATTGACAATCTTATTGTGGATAAGTAAACGCCTCTAACGAATTAAGTTATGTCCACCACACACTAGCCCCCCAAACTTAACTCGAGACAAGAGTCGAGAATTAAGTTTGCAACAAGTGGTGAGACATGCCTACTCAAATCCATGAAGCACTTCCCCTTTTCTTCAATATGCATTTTCTCACAAGCACAATCCACCTCCAAGACCAAAATGCAAACAACAACGCAAACATCAAAAGATAAAAAGGGTGTCTTTTGATTTTGAATAATAAAAATTTATTCTCTTTATTTTATAATTCTACTTATTTGATAAAGGGTGACTTTTTATTTTGAATATATGATTATTGTTAAAACCTAATTTCATTATGTTTATTCACTTTTAAATCATATATTTGAGACTTAGTTATTATCGTTAAAAATATTTTATATATCTTTTCCTTTAAGCTTTCGTTACTTTAAAAAATTATGTTTTGGATAAAAATTAATATTTAGTCATGTGCTAAACAGTTAAAACTTTATATTTATATATATGGAATTTTGGGATGTGACAGAGTGGTATCAGAGCATTGTTTACGTTTCTGTATATCCGTGTTTGTATTAAAACAATAATAATAATATTTTCAATGTATTTAATTAAATTTCTATAATAGATTAATATGTATTAATTCACCCATCACCGCTTTGCTGTTCCATCTCAACAAGGTACATTCATTATACATGATATTTAAAGTTTTTATTTATTTTTCATTCAAATCAAATTTATCATTCAAAACGTGACATTTCATGCCTCATTCACTGCATGACATATTACATTAACTACAAACTTCCAATCAAAGCATGATTTTGTCAATATATCAATAAGTGTTTACATTTACCATTTCATGATCCATTTATCTCAAAGACAGTATGCTGAAGTTACACATTTACATTGACAATTTTCATTTTCATGACATGAAATATAGGACATGATTTCATCATGCACATCATGATGTTATAATTTTGTTTTTAACTTCTAATCTCTCATATATAATGAGGAACCATTAATTATAACTTCATAAGTTTAAATTTATATATGTTTCAAACAAATTACCATATTAAATAATATATAAACATTAGATCACACTCTAATATTTCTTTTATTTAATCTTACATTGTACTTATAATGATCATTTGGGATGTTTTATTGAAAATTTTATTCTTCATCAATCACTTTATTTTGATAATCTTATTTAAAATACTATAATTAAAGACTCTTACTCTCTTTATAAATAAATTTCATGAGTGAGTTCTAATTTCTAAATGTAAAGTCCTACTTCAATTTCTGGACCTCAAATATATTTTCATTCAATTCTTATTTTATGTTTTCATCTTTTCAAATCTTGTTTCATGTCTTGCATTCTTAATTTTAACTTACCACAATATTTTGAACATCTATATTCTTCAAATTATAATCATTTTAATATCATCTTCAATTTCTCAAACAATTCTAAATTTAAAAATTTTTACTTTTCTATATTCTACTAGTCTAATTGTTTAGTCTAATTGTTTCAAAGTTTTTCTTAGTCATTCATTTCGAAAACATGATCATTAGATACACATGTATACAAATTAAATTTTATATTTGAGGGTTTATTTTTAAGTTTATATTTCATAAGTAGACTTAAAAAAAAGTTTGGCCATAAGAATTTGACATTTTTATATGGATCCATTATTTTAATTAATTATTTAATCGCTTAAATTTTAATTTAAATAATTCAAATGGTAAGGTTTACAAGTTGGAACCTAAAATTTTCTATTGATTTTAATTAACACAAGTTTTGAAATCAATATATTGTTTTAAGTTTTCATAAATTACTCATACTTTTTAACTTTCAATAGATTTTTTTAAAGACATAAATAATTTTTAAGGCATAATTTAAATGATTTCACAATTCTTATAAAAATATTTTCGATAGCAATAATATTCTTTTTCTAAATACAAAATTTAATCTACAATCATATTCATTTCTCATATTTAATATGTAAAATTTTCGAAGTGTAAGTTTAGAGTTTTACATTTATCTTTAAAAAATTTCCTTATCAAAGAAAGTCAATGTCTATAATTTTGATTTAAACAAAATTTAATTATGGGATTTCGTATTTTACATCAACAAAATTTTCAAATACCTTTGAAGAAAGAAGACTAGCTAGTAGTTTCAAATTGTTATTTTTAATGTTTATTATTATTATTAAAAAAATTGTACAAATATTTCAGTAAAGTCAACCCTTTATTTATTTATCAATTCTTAAATTCTTTTTAAGTTATATATTCATTATTTATCTCATAAAAAAACATATTGATCTAAGTGTAATGACATGAACATATTTTCAAGTGTATATATTATCTTAAGACTAGATATCGTGCGTATGATACTTTAATGTCATGATCAACGTATTTCAAAAGGATAATTACAAGGTTTATACCCTTTTGTATTTCATTCATATCATTACATGAAAAATTAATTAAAATTTTTCATGAATCCTTGCATGTTAGAATATTTTTCTAATGTATCATTTTTTTAAAAAAAATATTTGATGACTTCACCATTTTATATAAAATGACGCAAAAAAAGTTTCATATTCTTTTTTTTATTGTAGTATAATAGATATTCATGTTTAATTTTTTTATTAGCCTCAAATTTATATTTCATTAAATTATCATTGTGTATATTTTGAGGCATTAAAAATACTCCTAATTTTCTAAAACATTTCATTTACAAAACTTCATATGCTTCATTTTAGAAAGAAAGAGTTGAAGTTTTCATTATTTTAATGTAAGTTTAATTTTTTTTAAAAAAATTAATCATACTTAAATTCACATCCCACATCATCTCCACTTTTAAAATGCTATATCATTTCATTTTACATCCTAATCAAGGGTTTTATTTTAGAGGATAGCAATTTTCAATATAAGTCATTCTTAATGCTTCAATTCATCTTATTCAATTTATTTAGAAATCAAGTTTGATTACATTAAAATTATAAGTGAGTTTTATTATTTCCACTTATAAAAAAATATATTTTTGTTGTTAAAACATTTACAAATTATATTCAAAATGATACATAAATCTATTTATACAAGCATTCTTTATAAATAATATTCTGAATTTCAAGGACGAAATTATTTTCAAGAAGGGGAGATTGTAATATCCAGAATATTAATATAAATATATTTATTTATTTCTTTTTAAAATAAAGATAAATATATATCAATTTTTATTTAAAGCACATTAAAACTTTTAGTCAAATTTTTATAAGTATTAAATTTTAAATTCCATTTCAGTTGTATTTTAATTTTTCTTGGATTCAAACCAAGCCCAAATATACTTTTATATCAAGTCCATATTAAAGTCCAAATTATCCATCATATAAAAAGAAATACTGGTCTTTTAATTTATTCATTTCCTGCACCGTAGAAACTAGGGTTTACAAAATACAGAAAAATAAAGTGAGAAACGTATTTCTTCGTCGTCTCTCCTTTAATGATCCAGAAGAAGACTAAAAAATCTTATTCCAAAATTATTCTCACTATATCAATGATGAGCGTTTTCTCAACACACAATATTAATCCCCAAGTGTGAAGGATGCTATTGTAGTTTTGATAAGCGACCAAGTGAATATCGAACCCAAAGGACCTATTATTATCAATTTAATTGTAATCTAACTTATTCAGACTAATATGGTAATATAGTTGTGATGATTAAGTAACCAATAAAAAAAATATTTAAAATAGCAATTAAATAAACAAGCAGTAGAGATTGAACAAAAGTGAATAAGTGTGAAATTAGGTAGTTCTTCAGGTTATCCATTTTTACTCATTAACTTCCCTTCCGTGTATCATTGTCGGACTCTGCCTTGTGGAGTATGGACGCATCACTAAGCCATGCAAATTTACTCTATGACACAAATAAATAAGTGTGTGACACGTGTGAATATCCTTATAGCAAGAGATATAATTCACCCCCTTTCTAAGTACTATCAGTATTAATTATTTTCCGTGCACTTAGTACTTGATGAGAGTGGAAATTCATGAATTTTTTGGTCCGATTTGATACCTCTTTGAGTGTTTATGTCACGCCCCGACCCCAGACAGAGCGCGACAACCGCCACGTTAACCATAAATTTCGCAGAATGGGTGCACTCCACTCCACAAAGTTTATAGAAAACGTAAGGCTTGCTATCAAGTACCTGTAGAACTGAACAACTGATAACAACGGGTACAACCCGAGGACATCATCTCATAAAGTATCAACAAGGATTTACAAAGGTACAAAATACAACGGTGTAACTTAGTTTAAAGAAAATATACATGAACGATATAACATCGCGAAAGTACAAAAAGAACATCAAGGGGATCACCAAATATAAACTATACAATCTCGCCAATGAATCCGTCAATTTACATAAAAGAGAAAGTACCCAAAACACTGATTGGATGACGAGCAAACGATAGGAAAACCTCCAACCAAAACGATATCAACAGCCTGAAAAGGAAAGAATGATGGGGGTGAGCAAAACCACTAGCTCAGTGAGGTGATAAGCCGGTCACCCCGACCCTTATACGAAGCATGTATTCCCACTCACGGTTCATAACATAAAATCCAACATTTCGTCCCACAATAACTATTTCTCACTCAGTGTACATATTAATGAAAATAAAAACCTTAGTGCACATTTACGAATAACACAATTAGTTCAAACAATATGTTATCACATAAAAGACGCGTGGGTAGTCAATATCCTCCTCGAACTGAGCTCTCCGTCGAGAGACAGTCCAAGCCCGTCACCGTTACTCTAGATAAAATGCACATTAATATTCTTCTCAACACGCCAAGTGCTAAAGTTCACAATTCAAAATCGACGTGAATACTTGAAATGATCAAACATATAAACATATATGACATGCATGTCCCACACCGGTGACGTTGACTGAGCCTATAATAGACTGATCCATCTAACAATCACCCTCCAGAATATCAGTATTTGGCAAATGGACAGGTGCCCCGTTAGATCTAACTCACCCGGGTTTGCTAAGCAACGGGCAACTTGGTTGCCACTCTAACTCACCCGAACTGCGACAATTCGAGCTACTTAATCAATGTCACTCCAACTCACCCGAACCGTGACCAATTCGGGCTACTTAACCTTGGTACCAGACATACATATGCATGTGCATCATAAGATGAATAACGACTCAAGTTAGAGTCTTAATTGGCACACAATAATAACCAGAAATCAATTCTCAAATAATTCACAATAAATGCTATCAGATATCGAGCCAGCAAGGCTCTTCAACATAAGTTAAAATCAATAATACTCATAAAATGGCTAACAGGACTCTAACCAGAGCAATCGAGCCAATCAGGCTCTTTACCACATAACACAATACCCAATAATTTTCTTATCAATTAACTAAAACTAAAATAAATGCATATTTATCGAGGGTCCACATTTCCCACAAGAGAAGGCGTTCCTGAATTATCAACTCACAAGGAAGTGATTAACTCTCTCCGGAATCTGAAGTCGGTCCTTTGCCCTTCGTCGATGGTTCTTTACCTAGAAAGGAGATGAGCAATTAAAGACAAATTAAATATAACTAACTATTAGCGGTAACATCCCTTTCATTGGTAAAAACAAATCCTAATCGAATTCGAACGAGTCGATATTAAATAAAAATGGCATGTAACTCCTTAACATCAGTTCCCAATCCCACATAACCCGTTTCAATACATTAACTAAACGAAACGATAGAAAATAAGTTTGAATTCGATATAAAAATTCTGAAATTTTCCAGCTAGCGTCAGTTTACGAGAAAAATCATAACTAATTGTAGAATAATCGGATTGAGGCGTTTCAAGTGGCTACGGAAAGCTAACGAGTTCTACATACAGAAATTAAGTTTGCAAACTTTCGAGGGCAATAGCTAAGTCAAAATCAGTTAGAACAGTCTGCGAATTACCCACATACCAAAAAGAAAAACACTATAAAATTACAAAACCATGAAGAAGGAAGCTTAATTAACACACCACTTACCTCAAAACAACTTAGAAACCACCTAGGATAAGGGTTGTAAGGGAGAATTTGATCAACAAGGGTTTCTCCTCTTCACTCTCTTCTTTCCCCTCTTTTGTTTTTCTTCTTCCGTTCTTCTCTCTCTCTTTTTTTTAACTTTAGCCTTAATAATTATATATCAGGCCATTTAAGTGGGCTGAAACTTTGGGCCACAAAATAAATAAATAAATAAGTTTGGGCTTTCTAAAAAAAATCTAGTTGGGCTAAGATAGGGCTGGCCTTTTGGGCCATAAAAATAAATAAATAGGTTTTGGGCTTTTTAAAAAAAATCTAGTTGAGCTAAGATATTATAGTTTAATTACTATTATTTACACAAATCTTAATACTTTGAATGATTATTGACTAAAAGATACTTAAGAGGTTTTTTTTTGTGTTTTGATAGGAAAAAAGATGAAAAATGCTAAGTTGGAATGAAGGGTGAATTTGTGCAATATATCAAGGAAACAGAGAACTGCATTTCGTAATTTTTCTGTATGCATGTAGAAGTCCAAATTGGTCAAGTGATATATGGTTAGAAAGTTACTGAAGAGAGTATCGCGTGGGCACAAGAATCACCTCAATCAGAGATCAGATGAAGAAGTTATGCTCAAAACCGTGAGGTCGCGCAGCTGCCAGCGAGAATTCTGAAAATTCACGAAAATTACCCTCTATTTCCTATTTTCTTAGTGGCCAAGTTATTACCTAATATAATATCCCTCATATATTCCATAATTATATTTTTCCTAATTTTTCAAGATCCCACATCCTTTTTACTCCTTATTTTATTCTATTCTCACACCTATATATACCCCATTCTCATCACCACATAAAGGTGTGGAGAACCCGCCTAATCTACCACCACCACATTACCTAGGGTTTTAAACCCTAGTCCACTATATCCGCCTTTCATCTTCTACCCATCATCTGCCATCCACCATCTGGAGAGGATTCAAGAGAGAGTATTCGTCTACTTGATCGGAGACGGGAATCTGGAGAGGACGAAGTTAAAGAAGGAGAACCAAACAAATAAGTTTTCTATTCTTTACTTTATTCTTTCTAGTTTTTAGACTCGTGGGTAAGTTTCTTCCATAGACATGGTTGTTACTTGTAACACCATGGGCTAAGTATCTTGTTGGTATTGTTAGGGCTATATACTATTTTGATTATGTGATTTGATTGCTCTAGACTTGGATTTTTATACTGCAGTATGTTTATTTCTTTATTGAAGAAAATATTTTGAGACTTCATATTATTGTGTTTTCAGTCTTGATTTCCTTTAATTATTCATTATGGTATCACTGATTGATAGTTAATATGATTATTTATTTCTGCATGATAGTTGTTGTTTCCTGAGACAGTCTTACGGGATTAGCCTATAATACCTAAGAGTGTTAGACAATAAATTTGGAATATTAATTACTTGGTAAAACATCATTATTAGGTAATTGGTAAGGAGACAAAAGAGGTTAATAATTGCGTACCTAGAAAGGGAAATCTAGTGCTCTAGCCTTTAATGGAATTTAGCATGAAGTACCTATAGAGGGAGAGATAGTTAATTTCTTATCGATCCTAAGATTTGCAGCTCATTATAAGTGTTAGATCTTACCTGATCAAGGTGGTCTAACTAGGCTTAGCGATCCTCTTATAAATATATGTAGGTAATTAATTTGGGTTTAGAATAATCAGTCACATGGTTAAGATGGATTGCCCTTAGCGTTATTAGTCTCTTATATTGGAATACTTGATTTTTTCTCGGCAGCGTATCTTATTTTATTTTATTATTTAATAATTAATTTTCATAAATTGAGTTTGTCTTAAATAGAAATAGTCATATTAGATTTATTTGTCACTCTGACACTATTCCATGGGTTCGATAATTTAACTTGGTCACACATGCACTACAATTGTTCCCTTATGCTTGTGGGTGAGATTCATGTTTTCGAAAGAAAATAGCGATCAGTACTCTAACCCGATATGATCTTCCTTTATAACTATGAAGTTATTCTCTTTGTCTTACTTATTAACCCGAATCATATTTAATTAACAAGTATTTATATAAGATAGTTCTAATGATACTTCGGAGTCTCCTCTCTTAAAATCATAACATGTAATCCTACTCAGCAGTGAACGCACTCAATCAATAACCAAGATATGTATTCAGACTCTACGTAACAATTAATGATGCACAAAATAACTCTGAGTATGAATTAAAAAGGCATAGTCTTATATAAATTAAACCACAAGTAGTGTTGTACGGAGTATACACATAGAAGTTCAATTAACTCATAAAACCTTCATAAACCCTAGAACTACCGAAGCGGTTCTAGCCCATATTGATCGAAGGACAATCATGATGGTTGGATAGATCTTACCCATAGTCTTGAAAATTACAAGATAAATTAAAAGGCGAAGTAAACCCTAGGTGCGGGCGCCGTCGCATCTCTATTCTCTTAAATCTTCACTTGATTCGATAGATAAATCTTTCTCCACAGCTCCGTAGGATGATGTAGAGTTTTGGATGTTGTGTAGAATGAAGGTGATGAATGGCTCCTTTTCTCCTACGTAGGGTCTTTCTTTTATACTTGTAAGCTCTCTTTATAGACCTTGGATGGACTTTTCGAGCAAAAACATGTACTGAAGGTGTAAAAATATGGATTTGGAATCTTCCCACTTATCGATTCGGGTCGAACCACTCATGGCCTGGTCGAATCGGCCTGTAATGGATCTGCAGGTGACTGGTTCGACTCGAACCACCGATCTAACCAGAAGCTCGTGGTCGAATCACCTCTGCAACTCTTCAGGCTTTTGGTTCGACCACGGTTCGACCATCATGCCTGGTTGAACCATGATGTCGTGGTCGAACCTGTTGAAACACATCTTCAGGTGGCTTGTTCGACCCGAACCAGTGGTTGAACCACTCGTGTTCTAGTCGAACTAGGTGCTTTCGTGTTCCTCTTCTGATTCCGAGCACTTCTGTCCTATTTTTCTTCGAGAATCTGCTCAAACGGCCTCAAACACACCTGATTCGTGACTTTCCACTACATATCTCGATTCATCTCGACTTATAATCAAATCATACATCATTATCACATAAATTAGGACTCAAATTACGTGAATTTTACACGCTCATCACATTTTCTTTGCACGCAAACTTAATCCCCAAGTATTAAGAATATCATTGCAGTTTAAGCAAATGACCAAGTGAAATATCGAGCCCAAAGGACGGCGTATTATCAATTTAATTATTTACTAATTAATTAAGACAAAATAATAAAGGTTGGTGGATTTAATTAACAACTACTAAATTGGCTCAAGAATGGAGAATAGGTAGCTCTAGGGTAATCCAGTTTTAATACTTAACTTCCCTCTCAAGTGCAGGCCGACTCTGCCTTATGGATTATGGACTCATCACTAAACCATGCAAATCTACTCTATAGACATAAGTAAATATGCGTGTAACACGTGTGAATAACCTTGGAGCAAGAGATATAATTTTACTCCACTTTCTAGGTACTATCAGTATCAATTTTTTCTCACGTCTGGAATCTAACCTGATATGATCTCCCTTTATAGGTACTATAAAATTACCCTCTTTATCCTGCTTACTAACCTAAATTCAATTCAATTAATAAGCATTTATATATGGAAGTTCTAATGAAGTTCGGAGTCCCCTCACTTAGAATCATAACATGGAATCCTGTTCAGCAATGTACGCGCTCAATCAACAACCAAGATATATATTCAGACACTATATAACTGTTGAAGATGCACAAAACGTCTCTGAATATGGATTAAAAACGTGCAATCATATATAAAATAAATCCACAAGTAGTGTTGTATGGAGGACACACAAGAGAGTTTAATTAATTCATTAAACCATCAAAACCCTAGATCTACCAAAACGGTTCTAACCCATGCTGTTGAGAAGATCAATTATGGGGGTTGGATAGATCTTACCCATATGTCTGGAAAATACAAGATAAATTAAGAAACGAATAAAACCCTAGATACGGGAGTCGTCGCGTCCTTCTCTGTCTAGAATCCTCCTCTTGGTTCTCCTCTTGATTCAACAGACGAATCTTCAAAGTGATGGATGGATGGATGAAAGGATGTGGATGATGGTTCGGAGTGATCCCCCCTTGTGGGACGTAGGATGATTGTATTGTTGTCTCTTCTTGGAGTGATCTACATCCCCTTTTATTCTTGTAAGCTTTCCTTATGGACCTTGTATGGGCTTTTTATTGGAAAAACATGAAAATACATGCACTGGGGTGTAAAAACATGGATCTGGAGCTGTCCCAGGCATTTGGTTCGACCTTTGGGCTTGGTTTAACCAGATCATGGAGGTCGAACAACTCTATAACACGTTTTCAGGTTCCTAGTTCGACACGAACCAGTGTTTGAACCAGATCAGTGAGGTCAAACTAGCTCAGTGATGTCGAACCAGCTTGCGTAGCCTCACTGTTTTGCGTATAACTTTCACATTCAAACTTCGATTTGAGTATTCTTGCGCTCACGCGATCCTCTCTTCCTTGGCTTTCCATCCATATAAATAACTCACAGAAACTTCCACATTTGAATGTATAACAAGTCATGTAAAATGGCACAGCCGTTCAATTCGGCACAGCTTGTGCGATGTCACCATTTTGATCATAACTTTTTCGTTTGAATTCGATTGAGGTGTTTCTTACGCTAAAACGACCCTCTCTTCTGTGGCTTTCTAAACATGTATCACAATTCTAGTTTTAAGCTCCATACAAATACTGAAAAATTCACGACCAAAAATTACACAAGTTGGTCGTGCATTTTCCAGTATTCTTGCTCAAGTTACACATTTTCTCCAACTTTGCACTTTTGATTATTTTTTTAATAAAACACCTCAAACACACCTTTTTCTCACATATATCGAATATAAGACTCTTGTGCTAATATATAACAACAATTCCCATCAAAATGTGTTAAATTGGACATACAAACACACTTATATTCATTCTCATCAATCAACGTATAATTTAAAGTGTCAAACTTACTTGCAAAGTTGAGGTAACTCATCTCTAGTCTTTCAAATTCATATATATTTAGATCCAATAGTCATGAAATTTTAATATGTCATTTATTGTTTAGTTTTGGACTTATATTTAAAATTTCATAATTTTTGAAATTGTATTTTATTTTATACAAATTTTATACTTCTGCCTGCAGAATCTGAAATTTGCATGCGTATTTGATTAGAAAATTCAAAATTTATTGTTATAGTTTTCCAAATCTACTGAATTTTAGATATCTCATAATTCGTATATTTTAGAATGTTCAGTAAAATTATAAGATTTAAATTAAATTTATATTAATTTATATTATTTTTACAAAGCTTCTGATTGTTCTTTCAAAAGTATGTTGTTTCATGTTTATGAATTTTAAAGTCAAATTTAAAGTTGTCTAAAAATCTTCATTTTCGAAAATACCTTGACATATGATGTTAATAATATTCAGGAATAATTTCAATTGATTTGGATCACTTTATTAATTTATATATGAATTTTATATTATCAGCATGTCTTGTTTTGATTTTTGATTTAATGCTTATTTGAAATTACAAAACAAATATTGAAACTATTCCAAATATTCTAATTTTCATATATATATATATATATATATATATATATATTTTGTAATATATGATTTAACATATTATATCAAAATTTCACGTTAATGTTAAGAGTAGATTATTTTTTTTATACAATTTCAAAATTTGTTTCAAGTAAATCTTAATTTATTTTCTAAAAATATAAAAATCTTATGTACTGATCTCCAAAAATTATAATTTTTGGGTATATTATATTATGATATATTCAGTATAACATACATTATTTTTAAATGATTACACATATGTATAATTTATGATACGCTTATTTTATCATAATGTGTCAGAAATTCCAACTTCTGTAGTTTCAGTTTTGAAAATATTAAGCATATAGTTATACATCTTTAAACTTAATGAAATTAGACTATGTTGTATTAATGCAAGTCTAGTATGTATACGTAAAGTTTTGTGCTATTTTTTATTATTACTTTAATATTTATAAATTTAAATATTAATGTTTATGCATGTTTAACATTCTATTTGAACTTTTATTTTCTTCCCATTCAATTTGTGATGTTTTAAACTTATAAAATACTTTTACTCATAATCACTTTTACTTTATTTAAGACTTAAATCATTCCATTTCAATTATTTAAAACTCAAACAACATTTAATGATATATTTAAAAGTAACTTATTTCATGTTAGATGACGAACATTACAAGGATTCAAGTAAAATCAATTACATCCATATGCATCCACGACATTCATTCCAGGTGTGTAAATTCTTACTTTGTCTTTATTAACTTCTACTTGTGGTATCTTTGAGTTTATACATGTACATATAGGTCTCATGACCTTTATAAACGAGACTTTTACTACTGAATAATTGAGAAATCAGTTGTTCAGTACATTTACATTAACATTTACATCTACATCTACATGATTTATTTTACTTAATTGATGTTGCATGTAGTATTTAATTCTGTCAAGTATGTTTCTCCATTGAGCTTGTGGTTTGCTCATCCCATCACTTCATATCATTTTAATGTTTAAAAGATGGAACGTAGAGAGAGACGATGGGTGGTGATTGTTTATTGGTATGGAAATAGAATAATTGAACAAGTTTAATTTACACAATTACATTTTAGAAAATTTAATCTCTTTATTTTATAAATTCTATTTATTGGATAAAGGGTGTCTTTATATTTTGAATAATATGATTATTGTTAAAACCTAATTTCATTAGGTTTATTTTCACTTTTAAATCATATATTTGAGACTTAGTTATTAGTGTTAATAACATTTTATATATCTTTTCCTTTAAGCTTCCGCTACTTTAAAAAAATTTATGTTTTGGATAAAAATTAATATTTAGTCATGTCCTAAACAGTTAAAATTTTATATTTATATATATGGAATTTTTGGATGTGAAATATTTAAAAGGCTTGGTTTGGGGAAGCTGACACCAACAACAACTGCTCTTCAGTTAGCAGATAGATCCATGACTTTTCCTATGAGAGTGATTGAAGATGTTCTGGTGAAAGTGGATAAGTTGGTCTTTCTGGTGGATTTTCTTGTACTTGATATGGAAGATGACAAGGATGACATTCCCATTATTTTAGGGCAGCCATTCCTTGCGACAGCTGGACCCATGATAGATGTTCAGGAAGGGAAGCTTAGACTGCTGATAGATAATGAAGATGTGATTTTCTCTCTTGAGAAAGCAATGAAGATGCCCATGAAGACTCAATCATGCGAGAGCATAGATGTGATTTCTAACTTGTTTAATCTTGATTTTGCTAGGAAAGATGGTTATGAATTTGAATGAAAGATTGGGAAGGATGAGTTTAGACAACCATGGGAGAAAAGAAATTCCAAGGATCATATACTTGTGACTAAGAAAGGTGAGGGGCTGAGTGTAGACAAGAAGAGAGAAAGGAAGTATTTGAAGATGAGGATGCGAGAAGACCGCCCTCTGATCCAATTGTTCAAAAGGCTGCATATCGTCGTGACTCTCCAACGTTAAATATGAGCGTCTGTTGGGGGCTTGCCCTTCTATTTTATTGCTTTATTATTTCTTTTGTGTGAGTGGGGAGTTATTATATTTAAGGTTGTCACGCCTAGGAAATTACATCTCTTTGCAAACTTAGTTTCGACTTATATTTTTACTAAGTTTGGGGGGGTGTGATGTACTTACTTCGTCTTATGAGCACTAAGGGTATATTTGTCCTTTCGTTGGTTGCTTGTTTGTTAGGGGGTTGATTTTTTGTGGCATATTAATATTTTAACCGGTGTTGGTATGTCAATTTTTTACAACTTACCTAATATTTAATGTGTTGTTTTTATGTGTTTTCTAGTGTTAATGGTCGAGTTTTTAATTTTTTTTCTTTTGATTTTTTTGATGTCCTATATTATTATTGATGGATCCTGTGATGATGAGGTGTTTGAGCTTTGATGATAGAAAAGATAAAAGAGTGGCGAGATGAGTTCTACGCTGAGGCTTTGACTTGTCTGAGTTGAACAACTCGAGGAGCTCGTACATACTTTGAAGGAGAAATCAGGTGCCCTCATTTCCTTATTCTTATTTTTATGTGTCCTTTTAATTAGTAGGAGTGGAAGGATTGAGGTCTTGGTTTTGTGATCATTTTGTGCTTGAAGTGTTTTAATTGTGTCTGAAATTCATATGCTCTTGAAATTGATGAAGGAATTGTACTTGAATTATATTGTGCTATGATGTTCTATGTGTACTTGTGGGATATTACTTATCATGAAAAATGCTCTGTTAATTGTTAAAACCCATGTGAGATTTTGAGCCTCAATATTGATCATGTACATAATCACACTACAAGAAATTATACATTTTATGACGAAAAAAATTGCGACGCAAGATTTTCATCATTTTAGTAATTTAAAATTGAAGAATTTTTCTTTTGTCGCTAAAATGTTTCTTTTAGCGACGCAATCAGCTGTTGTCATTATAGTAATTTTATTTGTCACTATTTACTCTATTTCATGACGACGCTGATAAATGCATTACGATTTTATTTAACAATATCTTCTTTCAAATAAAAAATTGGAGGTCAGTTCTTTAATGACAAATTTACATTAATTAGTGACAAACACCAATATCATGAATAAGTTATATATTCTTGACGAAAATAAAATTGTCACAAAAATTTTAAACAATTAAAGACATCACTTTTATGTCACAAATATCTTACTATAGTGACAGTAAATAGATTTCGTTATCTTTTTATTAGAATGTGAGTTACAGTTTAGCACAACAAATGAATTTCATCATAATTTTTTCAAGGATACTTTTTTTAAACCTTTGAGGGTAATTCTTTAATGACAATGACAATTTTATAATAGTTAGTAACGACATTTATTATTATAATTAAAAATATTTACATGACGAAAATCAATTTGTCACCAAAAATTTATATAATTCGTGACAACGTATTATGTCACTATACATCTAGCTAATATGATAATAAATAGAAATCATCAAATTTTTATTAGAAGACGAGCTATTCTTAATGCACCAAGTGAATTTTATAATAATTTGATTTGGAAATGTGATAGATTTAAATTTTATTCATTTTCAATATATATATATATATATATATTATTTCCATTATTAATACTTTTCTTCCCCACAAATTACTTTATTTAATAACAATATTAATAACTTTTCACATTTAAGATAATTTAAAATAGGGTCAATAAATATTAGGTACAAAATGTATTTAGATATTACTAATTCGTATATTCGCTATAGAAAATTACGTACAGATACAAAATTTAATTTTTTCCCCCATATAACCCATTCTTACTGAACATCAGTGTGCATCGTGTGAAGCAAATTAAAAAAAAAACACGATTAAGTATTTATATGTATATACATTACTGTGCACTCATTTGAGATAAATAATTTTTGGGGAAAAAAATGAATAAACTATTTATATGAATATACATCAATGTACATTTAGGTGAGATAAATAATTGTCAAAGAGTCATTGAATACAACCTTATTTTGTACACACGTGTGCACAATGTACTTAATCAATCTGAACTTTGATTAATTAATTGGAAACTTGTCACAAAATGAAGAATGTAGTCACAATTAGAAGAACGAAGACAAATACTCCTTCCGTCCCGCAATAATACTTACGCTTCCTTTGTAAATTACGAAGGAAGCGTAAGCATTATTATGGGACGGAGGGAGTATGTACATTGGCGTGTATTTAGAGAGAAATAATAAAAAGTGACCGCAGAGAGAATTAGTAAAACGATTTTTTCTTAAATTATTTCTTTCAAAATATGTACATCAACGTGCATTTAGAGAGATGAATAAAGAAAGAGACCGTAGAGATAATTAGGAAAACGATTTTTTCATAAATTATTTCTTTTAAAATCTGTACATCAGCGTGCATTTAGAGAGAGGAATAAAAAAAAGTGACTGCAGAGAGAGTTAGAAAAATAATTTTTTCCTAAATTACCTCTCCTAAAATCTCGAGTGATAAGTATAATAATAGTGTACATCGATGTACACTGACAAAAGAAAGGTATTTCTGTATAAACGTTGAATATTAGTGTACATTAGTGTACACTAATATTAAACGTTGAATATTAGTTTTGATGTAGTGTACATTAGTGTTCAACAAAATTATTGTTCTGTATAAAAATTCAATATTAAACGTTGTGAACAAGGGTAATGTTGGGAGAAAAAAATCGTTATGTATCCCACAATAATTATATTATATTAATGTATTTATTAATAATTAGGTTGTAAATACACGTACCTATAATTAATAAACCCTTTAAAATAATTAAAATACTTAAGTAGACTATTTTACTAACAATTTGAAAGAATGAAAAACAATCAGTAACACGTGTTAAAGACCAATAAGTCTGTAAATCAATACTTACACAATGATTATTCAAATAATCCTGTTAAAAAAATATAAAAAAAAAATAATCGACAAACTATGAGTCTATATAGTCTATTTCAAAAATCAAAACTCAATATAATATCTATATGATATTAATTTAATCATATCATTATTGCATCTAAAAATGATAAATACATTTGACAAATAATAGTACAAAGTACAATACATCCAAATCACCATAGTATAAGATATTATAAAAACAATCCCTTGGAGAAAAATCTAGTCAATGTCTTGTTTAATTACAACTTTTAATTGCTAAATGGATATTAATCAAACTAGTAAACAACACCAAAATAGTATACTAAGTAGTGTTTAAAGTTAAAAAAAAGCTGAACCAAGTTGAATTCTGATTCAGTTGCATCCAGATGAAGACATTAACATTGTATGCCGAATTAGAAATCTACATTCTAACAATTATAGATTAGCTAGCCGCCAAACAAAACTACTAGGAGAGATTGGTCTCCAGAAATGTCACCAAGCTGATTCTCACAAATAGCAGCAAATACCAACAAATACAGAACCACCTTATGGTACATATGCAGCATGCAACGAAAAATCATCAATAGTAGAACAACCACTCTTAGAAAAATCCCAGAAAATCCTTTGGGCCAAACTAGATAGAACTAGCGAAAACTAAGGCAGAACAAACCAAAGGAAGTACTAATATAGACAAAATAACAATAACCAACAATTGAGCACACAAATTGAGAAGGTTAGACTAGCATAGCAAAAAAAAAAAACAAATAATTAACAAATTACATACCAAAACCAAACAAAACCAACAAGACCACCATGTGCTCGTCTGGAATCAGAACAGAAAAAATATCCAATAACCATTAAAGCAGAGCCAGAACAATCATCAGAATTAATGTCCAGCGACTACTAAAGCAATCCAGAATTAAAAATAGAGAATACCAATATAGTAATTATTAAGGAAGTTCCCAACCTTGAAAAATTAGAAAGCAGTTGCAAACATGGAAAAATCCCATGATCAACAGTCAACAACAATAATCCATGCAGCCAAAAGTTCTTAAAATCCTATCTTCCAAGATGCAGTGTACACAAAAACCAGTAGCGAATCTATGCAGTTGACCGATACCTGGTGCTAGGCTGTGGAAGCTGCCTTTTGCAGTCTAAGTATCATATCCTACATACTTTGCTAAAACCTAAAATAAAACTAAACAACAAGTTCCTGCCATATTCAACACCTTCTATATGAAATACTAAACATTAGGGATGTAAACAACAAAAAATAACACTTCCCGCCATAGTCCTATAAATGTTGTTAACATGATCTTCACATATTCAAATTAATTTTTCCTAACAAAGCCTACCACTTTAAAATCTGCTCTTGCAAAAAGAAAACAAATCAAACAACAAATAAATTAAAATGATAAATTAATAAACAGGCCAATAAATAAATATTGGTTTGTTTTCTTATAAATATAGCACCTCGTCTTCTGTAAAACAAGGTTCACACACATTCTCTTCATTTATAAACTGAATAGAAAATTATATATGACATGATCATTTTAAACAACAAAATATTCAAAACCTTAGGAGAGAATTGTGATTGTGCAAGAAAAATTATCAAAAACATATATATAATAGAAAAACTAATACAATCAGATAAATATAAAATTATGAGAGACCACAAATGTCTTGATGAATATCGAATTGATTCTGACAATTAGTGCTAAGATTAGTTCCTATTCGATTAGACACATTCATTCTTTTATAAATAAATAAATCAATTTCATCTCTTAAAAGAAAAAAATAAAAAAATTCTCGTATTAATTCTGACGAAAAAAGGATAAATTCTTCAGGTTTTTCTAAACCAACAAACACAGTCATCTACTAAAGAACTTAAAGAGATGGAAGCAAAGCTAGCCCAGATAAAATAGATAAAACATAATATAATGTCTATACAGGTAGCAGTTGCAAAAGATATCAAGGGAATACAAAAAACAAGCGCCTTCAGCTCCAAAGATTTCTGATTACATGCATGTAATCATTCTCAATAATAAGCTTTCCATGCGTTAATAAGCAAAAGTGCCAGAAAAGATGTATTAGATATGACTCTTGAGATATTTTTAAGTCCCTATGAAAACATATATCAGTAATGACAACCACTATAAAAGCCATACCAAAGAATTTGGTCTTTGACGATACCCAAGCCACACCAACATCACCAGCCTGAATTTTAGTCATCTCTGCAACATCTCGCACATTTCTGGGCAGATACATTATTGCATGTAGGTAAGAATTTCTCAAGCTCCTTAGCAGGAATATAGTCGCCCATATGATGCCTCTTTTCTATTAGGACCTGTGCAAAGAATTACATAAGAAAAAATATTCATATTTTTGTCACAAACAATTTTCAAACTAGTAGTAGACACAAGTTTCTAAAAGAAAGAATGGTTTGAAACTTAACCTTGGAGGGAGGCAGGTGGTGGCATCTCATCTTTTGAAGCTTTAGGAGGCCTCCGCATTTCTTCTTATGCAGTTTTCTTCATATAAAATTGCACTACTGCAATGGGATATGAATAGGGTGGAGTGCTTGTAATTTTGTATAACTATTTATTGGTTAAAAGAAAATTTTGAAATAATAGAATAGAATGGTAACCTAATTGGGCGAGAAAAAGAGTTTATATAGCACCGCATTGAATTAGATACAATCTGGAAACAATCTGGAAAATTTTGTATTAATTTTGGTGCTAGGGAATGGGAATGGAAAAGTGATTTGATTCCCAAGTTTATGAAAATGGGTCATAACTCCCAAAATTGAGATGAATCAAAGTGATACCCCTCTACTATCAAAGGGATTCCCATTTCCATTCCATACTTTTATCCAAACATCCCGTAAATATACTTGAACAGAAAAATGAGATTCCATCCAGAAGTTATTACCTGCTTTATTTCCCAAGTCACTGAATTTCTTCATAAGATAAGCTTCATTTCCATCAATATAGGTAAGTTCCCAATACCTGAGAAAATTAGGAGTACTTGATCACAAATCAAATAGATTGCATAACATTCAATGCAAGATTGCAGCTTTACAGAAGTTTTACCAAACCTACTTACAAGATTTTAAGTACAAAAGTTTAACCTCATTTCTATTCCTCATTCAAACAGCTTTACATTAAGAAGTGAAAAACTGAAACTTTTTAACTATTGTACTAAATAAATGATATCATAGAAGTTCTAATACTAGTTCAGAGAGGATAAAATCACCATCTACAAACTACAATAAGTGAATTGTTACAAACACGTGCAAATACACAAACACATCTGCATCAACAGAGAAAGACAAATGCTTTCCAAGCAAAACAAGAGTATTAGCATACGAAACAATTCAACACAAGAAAGTGTTCCACTCTATTTCTAAGGAAAGAGTTGATTAAATTGAATCAAAGTTCTTAGACCATTCATAAGAGTGGAGAATATCTCATCGTCGATTCCAGGAGTCGAATCCAAAATAATGAGTGTCACATCCCTGCGCAAGAAAACATTGAACAACTCTTTTGGTGAATAAAAGCTTTCTAAAAATCGAAAATGGCTTCGAATTTAACTTTTGTTTTCATTGCTGACAGTAAATAAAGGAAGGAATCCAGACTAAATCAAACTTAAATTTCAATTTTAGAATATTACAGGCTTAAAGGAAAATACTAGAATCCAAAATCCCAATACTAGTCTAGAAATTGTAATAGAAATATAATTGTTCAGAACCTACCGACGGAAAACAAGGTTTAGCGTCGATTCCTTCTGGATATTGAAGACTATGATGGTGTGGCCATATTCGATCCACTTTCTCGAAAAAGACGGGGCTTTGTTCCTGGTCCTTGAGCGTTGTTATGGGTATTATACCCCATGCCCATTGGGCCGGAAGCCCAACAAACCACGATACAAGGGAATAAGCCCAAACCTAGAAGACACATCTCGAGAAATAGCCAAGGATGGGCTAGAAGGATGAGCCCATTGTCGAAGCCCGGAGAGCGGAAGGACCAATGGCTAGAAAGCCTAATGAAGGGATATGAGGCCGAGGCCCCTCGGCAGAGTACCTGAATCCAAAGCCGAAGAGAGCACTCCTGGGTTCGGACGAGCAAGGAAACCTCGGAAACACACCTGGCCGATGACCGGAAGGGTTATCAGGTCTGCGGGGCAAAATACAGACACAACTGCAGGGATAACTAGTGGCAACATGCTAAAAGACAAGAATAACGATAGGGAGATATGTCTTGGGCAACAATCCCTACACTAGAAGACAACACACAACAGGCATGCCTTTCGTAATCCACCAATAGGAAGCCAGCAAAGGGGAGAAGGACCTACTACATGCTGGGAATCGTCTGGCGGCACCCTGCACCGACTGTTAAAAGTTGCCGATGTACCTGCAGCACTCATTGATGGCTGCTTGTCTTCATCCAGGTGGCACCACGAGATTGGATGACATTAGGGTTTGGTTGGTAGTATAAATAGTTCTCTCTCAGGAGAGAAGCAGGTTACTCATTCTCACACTTGACACTACACTTGTAATTGGAAGGTTTTATGAGTGTTGTTCTTGTGGAGAGTAATAAAAATTGGATGAGTTCTTTGGTGGGAATTCAGTCTTCTATTGGTTTCGATCTTTTATTTATGGATTTATCTTGTTTGATTGTGATCGTTCTTGGTTCAGTTACATAATAATCTTTACCTCTTAAACACAAATTAACTAGCCAAGAACACACATCAACAGTTAGCGCCGTCTGTGGGAATCGCTATGATTAGCTGTCCCTGTTCTGTTTTTTAATTCTTGGTTTAGTTCTTTGAGAAAAATCCTTGGATCCTTGTTCTGTTTCTTTATTTTGAGATGGGAGGTGAAGGATTTACAACCCCTATAAATGAAGAGAGGGGAGAATGTTCCAGAGCTCAGTAAAACGTGACCATGAGTGGAAATAATGTCCAAATCAGCGCACCGGCAATAGAGGTGCCCACCCCCGTGAGGTCTATTCCTGTCCCAAATTTAGGCGACCCCCAGAAAACAAAAGAAATGAATGAAAGGATTCTAAGGGTGATTGACGAGTACGCTGTGGAAGCTCCCCCAATTCAACTAGCGAGGTTGAGCTTTAGCGGCCCTTATAGGGCTCCACGGCGATCTGCGGGAGGATCTCAAGAGAAGGAAGGATGCCAGGAAAGAACACATCGGAGGAGATGCAAGAGAAACTATCAACTTCATACGGAGGAGGAACGCCGGAGAATGGGAGAGCGTGAACGAAACTCCAGCAGAAGGAAGGCGCAGTGAATACCTCCAACGACCGGAAACGGGAGCTCAAAGGCAACCGCAACCAGGAAGGAATCAAGGGATGAGGAATCCCCCACCCCCGAAGGTATTCGTGGGGAATGATGCTTGAAAACAACCACGGTTCGGACGAAATCATGAGGCTGGGCACCCCTCACCTAGGGAAAGGTCGAGAGAAGAAGGATCTCACCAACCTCGCCTACAAAACCAAAGGAGAGGTCGACCCGCAACCCGGGAAGTGCCAGTGGAAGACGAAGCCCCACGAAGAACCCCTTATGTCTCTCAAAGGAGGCATAACCGTAGCAGAAGGCCAAGGAATCAGAGATCCTATTCATCTTCAACACCTACTCACAGGAGAGCAGAGATCCCTCGTGGGAAGATCTACCCACGACTGAGCTATCCTTACCACGGAACGGAAGGAACCAAAGACCCGCCTCACGAAGAGGGATGAGATGATGGATACCCGAATGAAAATGTGGTCGAAGAATAGAGGAGCATTTCCAAATGCCCCAGCCAAGGACCTACAAGCCTTGATTAACGAGGAGGTGAATAAGCGCTTCGCGGACCTGGAAAGGAAGATGTCCAGAATAGGAGGAGTCTTCCAATCAGCGATGGCTCCCTCATCTTTCATGGCAGAAATCAGTAATGCCCCTCGGCAACAAGGAATTAAGTTTCCCTCCAGCCTAATTTTCGATTGTCATTATGATCCCTACTCTCATATTGAAAAATATCTGATGTGGATGAAGGCTCAAGGCGTGAAGGATATCACATCGTGTAGGATGTTCCCTCTAACCCTAGGAAACAAGGCCCACACCTAGTTTAGAGCGGTTCCGGCAGCATCCATCAAGAGCTTGGGAGAACTAATGGAGGTTTTTCTGATTCAATATTTGTACCTTGGGGCACCTAAAGAGCCGAAACACAATCTGGCTAACATTCGCCAGGGATCGACAGAAAGCTTGCGAGATTTTCTGAAGAGGTTCAACGAGCAGAGGTCAATGGGGAAAGTCATGGGGGACGAAGCATGCCTCATCACGGTGATAGGAGCACTTCACCCAGATACTAGCTTGTGGAAAGCGGTACAGCTTAAGTGCCCGCATCCTACGCGGCCTTCATGGTCATGACAAATGAATACATCCAAGCCGAGGATATTTCCAAGATGGCGAAGAAGGCGAGCAATCAAAGCACCTCGGCATAGCCTGGTAGGAAGAAAGTAAGCATAGGATGGGTGAAGGAATACAGAACACCTGCCACGTTGAAATCTTTCATAGTGGATACCGAGGTACAACAAATGTACGAAGAACTAAAGTCGAGCACCAATCTAAACATTGTTGAAGTCTTTTACTACGTCAAAGATCAATAGATTCTTCGGGCACCGAGACTAGTCCTACGAACATCAGAACTCACCAATACTCGAAAGTATTGCATGTACCATCAGACGCATGGACACAATACTGTTCAGTGCCGAGACTTAATCACGGAATTGTGAAAGCTATTCAAGGAAGGGAAGTTGAGAGAAATGCCGAGGGTGTATTGGAGAGACGCTAATCTTCCTCTTCCTCAGGTCGACAGAGGTCCCCAGATAGAGGACGGAATGGAAAAGTAATGCCTCTACCCCCTCCGCCTCCAGGATGGCTACCAGTGTTCAATAGGACAGGAGGGAAAACCCCAAGGGGAGACTGACCCGGAGAAATACACATGATGGAGCCCGTAAAAGAGATTCCTTATGTCAGAACCTATCAAGCGCTGACCACTACATCAAAAAGAAGAAGAAAGGCAGAGCTGAGAGATTTAAGCCAAAAAATCCCTCAAGTATGGTAGCTGACCTTGCAGACGCAAGGGATAACGGAAGCTGACATCGTCTTCACAGAAATGGATTTCTATGGGGTAAGAACTCCTCATTCTGACCCCTTAGTCATTTCACCTGTGCTGTCGGGAGTCAAAGTTCATAGATGTTTGGTAGATACCGAGGCGTATGCCAATGTGATCTTTAAGGAGGTATTTGAAAATCTGAGAGAAGAGAGTCACCACAAGGTGAGACCCTGTAGTGACGAGATCAAAGGATTCAGTAATACGTTGACTAGGCCGACCATGGAAGTTGATTTATCCATCTAGTTGGAAGGTTCAGACGGGATGACCCGGATGCAGAAACAGCTAACATTCAAAGTTGTAGATCAAGCCTCTACTTACAACTGTATACTGGGGCACCCATTAATCCATGCCTTCGGAGCTATCCCGTCCACCCTTCACCAATGCCTGCTGACGTCCCATTGCAATTAGATGTGGGAACAACAATGAGTATTTGTACCTCGTATACTAGACTCATGGTTGAATTTGACGTCTCTGAACCTCTTTTTAAAGAACTGAATGCAGAAACAGACTGTGGGGAGTTTGTTCAGAAAATCATGTATAAGTTTGCCCCATCGTTTTGTTCAGATTGTAGGGGAATCGAACATAGAAAAAGAGTATTCAAACTTGACAATGGAACAACCAAGGTGGATGGTATTAGTGACCCAAATAGCATGACAAGAGGTTTCCTTCAACCTTGTCAGAAGAACCACAAACTGAATAATCAAAATTAGAAAACTGGTTTTAAGACACCATGGGGGAACAAAAAAGCTCAACTTGATAAGATGGATGGTAATATTTCCTCCTCATTGAGAAGGTATGATGTCCTTATGGAAAACCCAGAGAAAGTATCTGATTTGATTCCGAAAGCATTGCAAGAGGGAATAAGTGGAGTTAAATCTAGCCGACACCCTGTGGTGATGAGTACTGCTAGAAATAATGTACGGGAATAAGGATATCACCCTCCTAGAATTATTCTCCTGACTAAAGAAGAGATTGAGGATATGTTTCTATTAACTAATATGGGAAAGAAACCACAATCAAAGGTTGATCAATGAAGTGCATCACTGGGAATGTTCGTGGGATGAGTAATGCACCCACCCAGTGAGCAGTGAAAAACTTGGTGCGGTAGTGGAAGGTTAGTATTATTAACCTAGTTGAAATATCTGGCAATAATATTGATTATATGATGTCTCAAGTTTGTCCCGGTTGGAAATTTTTATCTAATTGTCCCGGTTGGAAATTTTTATCTAACATTGACTACTGTGAGAAAGCTAGAGTGGTTATTGCATGGGATCCCAATCTAGTGTCAATCTCTAATATTGTGGCTCATTCCCAAGCTATTTTAGTGGATTTTACATGTGAAACTACCTCTAAATCGTTCACCATGATGGAGGTTTATGGGGATAACCGTGTGGTAAAATGACATTTTCTTTGGGAGTTCTTGAATACAGTTCATGTGACTATTGTCAAGTCATGGATCATTATGAAAGACTTTAATGTGGTTATATCCAGCAATGAGTGATCGAATGATAGCTCATCTTCTTTCTATTGGCATAGGGCTGATCTAGAGAATACTTATTCGGTGCTAGACCTAGTCGATGCACCTTTCAAAGGTCTATTTTATACTTGGAGCAATTGAGAGACTGGGAGTGAGCTGGATAGGGTCCTCATCAAGTATGAGTGGAGTCGAATTGAGTGGGTTGTGGAAGTAGAGTTCTTTCATCCCAGGGAGTTCTCGAATTACTTGCCTAGTGATGAGAATGATAATTCACGTATTTTGAGCACCGATTTATGTGGAAATTGAGTATGATTTGATTAATTATTAAGATGAATCCAGATGTTTATGGAAAATCCACGAGTCAGATGCTACTGAGGCTATTTGAGCATATTTGTACAGGAAAACAGGTCTTAAGTGTTCAGAATTGGAAAACATGATTTTCGAGGTGATTTCCGAGGCTTGCTTGACCTAAAGAGGCTATTCGATCAGGTTCAGACTGGTCGAACCAATGAGATAAGTCGAACGGAGGAGCTTTCAGCATACACAATGGTCATTCGACTAAGACGTTCCGTTCGACCAAGCGAAGTCATGTCGAACAACAGAGGGCAAGTTGAACGGTAAGCGTGAAGATGGGTTTTAGCTTACAGTTGCGCCGTTCGACCAAGAGGTCCTATTTGACCAATTCCATTCTGGGCGAACGACAACGTATCAGCTCCGAAAAGTTGGGATTTCACCTCTAAGTGCATGCATGTGCGTGTTTTCGATGAAAAAGCCCAGTAAAGGTCTATGAGGAGAAGTAACAAGTATAAAAAGGGGCGCTAATCACATCAAAAAGGGAGTTAGATACCACATCCTACACCACATTCGAACCCTAACTCCATCTGCAGGAGCAGTAGAGAGAGATTCAGACAGTGAATCAAGTGAGAACCAAGTGAAGATTCAAGATGGAGCGAGAAGTGACGGCGCCCACATCTAGGGTTTCCTTCACAACTTAATCTATGTTGTAATTTTCAAGACTATGGATAAGATCTATCCAATCACCATGAACGTTCTTCGAAGCGTTATGGGCTAGAACCAATTTGGTAGTACTAGGGTTATAAAGGTTTTTATCTAATTAATTGAACTTCCGTGTATAGACTCGTACAACACTACTTGTGGTTTATTTTATAAAGATTATGCTTTATTAATTCATACTCAGTGTCGTTTTGTGCATCATTAACTGTTATGTAGAGTCTGAATACATTTCTTGGTCATTGATTGAGTGCGTTCACTAATGAGCAAGATTACATGTTATGATTCTAAGTGACGGAGCTCTGAAGTCTCATTATAACTATCTTATATAAATACTTATTAATTGAATTGAATTCGGGTTAGTAAGTAGGATAAAGAGGATAATTATATAATACCTATAAAGGGAGATCATATCGGGTTAGAGTACTAAGTACACGGAAATAATTGATACTGATAGTACCTAGAAAGGGGAATGTAATTATATCTCTTTCTCCAAAGTAATTTACACGTGTTACACGCTTGTCTGCTTGTGTCTATAGAGTAGATTTGCATGGTTTAGGGATGCATCCATATTCCATAAGGCAGAGTCGGACATTGACATACGGAAGGAAGATTAACTAGTGAAATTGGATGGTCCGAAGAGCTACCATCTTCTCACTTGAACAAACTCTTGTTTATTCTCTACTGTTATTTATTTAATTGTTATTTTAATTAATTGTTTATTTATCACTAGATCATCACAACTTTATTGCCATATTAGTCTTAATAAGTTAGTTAATAATTAAATTGATAATAATACGTCCCTTGGATTCGATAATCATTTGGTCGCTTATCAAAGCTACAATAACATCCTTAACACTTGGGGTTTAATATTGTGTGTTGAGAAAACACTCATCAAGTTCTTGGCGCCATTGCCGGGGATGACATTAATTATTAGTTTATTATTTCTAGTTTAATTGAGACTACTTTATTCTTGTCTTGATTTTCTAACGCTTATTTTTCTTAGGTGTATGCTCACTAGATCAAAGGTAGGAAATTTAGTACCTTATAATCCAGAGATTGGAGCATCGTCGAGGAAGAAAAAGAAGAACAAGAACAAGAACGTAGAACCAACTGAGGCTCTTAATTTAGGAGTTGAAGTTGGCGAGCTGAACTCGAAGTGACTGAAACTGCAACCGAGATTAACTTTGAAGCAGAAGCAGTCAACATGGCGGTGAATCCAGATAATCTTGCCATCCGTGAATTCTTTAAGAACAACGGAGGAGGCAATGTGGGCCTGTTAGGAGCAAGAGGGGCCGGAGCTGATTTTGATCTTCACTCTGCTCTGATCAGCATGATTGAAATGAGTCCCTTCTCTTGGGGAACCTTTGAAGATCATCAGCAACATCTGAATAAGTTTCTTAGTTATGCAAATACACAAAAGGATGCAGGAACTCATGAGGATGCAAGGAGGATTATTCTATTTAAGTTCTCACTTAATGAAAAGGCGAGAGATTGGTACGATAATCTTGATGCCGCTGAATGCACTACCTGGGAGCAATTGAAATTGAAGTTCTTGGAGCGATACATGCCACCATCAAAGGTGTTTAAGATGAAATAAGAAATCAATCAACTTGCTACCAATGGTAATGAGAAGTTTCATGAGGCTTGGGACCGATTCAATGACAAGCTTCGAAAGTGTCCACAACATGGGATATCTAAAACTCAATACATTAGTATTTTCTATAATGGATTGGACTGTGATTCTCGAGTTTTACTTGATGCTTCTTCTAATGGAGCATTGCTTACAAAGTCATCAGTAGAGGTCGAAAAGCTCTTTGAGGATATTTCAATGAATTCAAGTGATCGGCCAACTGATAGAGTAAGAGGCACTTATGTTCTTGGAAAAGTAGTGCGATTGAGCACACTATGGTTAAGTCGAGTAGAGAAGATGAAATCATCTCTAGTTTGGCTAGTATCAACAAGTTACTTGAGTCTCAGGAAAAACAGATCACTGATATAGCACAGTGAGTGCCAATGATGCATCAGGACGTCGGTTATGAAGGAACTAATCAAGAGGAATTGGAAGAAGCGAATTACGCTATGGGTCAAAGCATTCAAGGAACAAGGTATCCGAATAATCAAGGAAATAGGAATTATCAGGGGAGCTACAATAATCTTGGTCCCTCGGGTAACTATCAACAACCAAGGAGGTCAAAATTTTCGTGGAGCAATCAAAATGCGGCGATGCAACCTCCTATTGATGTTAATCCTGGTGCTAAGACGAAAGAAGGAATACCAGGTTTAGACGATACGATGAACCGATATGTGGCTAAGAATGATGCTAGGGTGGATCGTTTGGAAGAAAAAATTGATTAAAATCATGAAGAATTGTCAAAGCAGATGAAGGAACTAACATTGTTGATAGGTCAGATGGCGGGGAGCGTAAACCATTAACATAAACAATTGAGAAAGGAAAGCTTCCATCACAAAGTATTACGAACCCTAAGTCTTGTAATGCCATCACATTGAGGTCCGAGACGTAGTACGAAGGCCCGATGAAGCTGGTGAGCAAAAATGAAGAAAGAAGTAGCACTGTTCGACCAGCGCTACCTCGTTCGACCAGAACTGAAGTTCGATCTGAGGTCGAATAGCCTTCGGAAAAATAGAGTTTTAATACTCTTTTTTCTTCCCCGCCATTCGACCAAGAAACTTTTGTTTGACCAGATCACTCTGGTCGAACCATAGTCGAACAAGCACTTGTAGAGATGGAGGATCGCATTCAGATTATAGGGTCGTCATTCGACCAGACTCATCCCGTTCGACCATAATATTTTGGTCGGACTATGGTCGAACTAGCAGTGGACAAGCTAAAACTGACTTTAGAGACCTCATTCGACCACACTCATGTTGTTCGACCAGACCACTCTTGTGCACCTCCCGTTTTGATACCAAATGCTACACCCATTGTTTAGAATACTTCAAAGCTATCCAAAGAGCAAAATACTGAGCTTATAGTATAGAAGAAGTGGGAAAGATCCAAGAGATTGAAAGCCAATAAGGATAAAGCGAAGGAGGTGGAACGTGATGAATGGGGAATCTAAAACAAAGATACCTTCTCCGTTTCCCTTTAGGATAGTGAAAAAGGGATTGGAAGATAAGTTCAAGAGATTTCAAGATATAATGAACAAGATAAGCTTGAGCATTCCTTTCTCCGAAGCAATCATGGAGATATCATACTATGTCCGATTTTTTAAAGATATCATATTGAAAGAGAGAAGCCTGAACGGAGTAGCGACAGTAAATCTATCAGAAAACTGCAGCTTGATCATCAGAGAAAGCTACCATAGAAGTTGAAGGATTCGGGGAGCTTCACTATTCTATGTGAAATTGGAAAGGGACCAGCACGTAAAGCTCTATGCGATCTTGGAGCAAGCATCAACTTGATGCCCTTATCTATATTTAAGAAGCTAAGTTTGGGGGAGCTCGCTCCCATAATAGTGGCTCTACAATTAGCTGATAGGTCTATGACTTTTTCGAAGGGTGTGATAGAGGATGTACTTGTCAAAGTGGATAAGCTTGTCTTTCCTATGGATTTTCTTGTGCTAGAGATGGAAGATGACAAGGATAATGTTCCTCTTATTTTGGGAAGGCCATTTCATGCCACAACTGGAGCTATGATTGATGTCCAAAAAGGGACCTTAGATTGAGAATGGATAAAGAAGAGGTTCAATTCAATCTGGATAGGGCAATGAAGATGCCAATGGAGACGCAATGTCACAGCATTGATGTGGTAAAGGAGATCGTGAAAGAAGATATGTCCTTGATCCTGTCAAAGGATCCCTTGGAGACATGCTTGGCTGAGTCTCTTACTTTTCCTACCACAGAGCTCGATGGGCTTTCTAATGAGGTATGTATTGAATTTCTTGAAAATTTACTTGCTTTGGGTGATGATAGTTATGAATCGAAAAGAACTAAGCTTGAAGAAGTCAAATGGACTAGGACATACCTACCATTGGATAGAGAAAGCACATCGAAGGAAATAAAAGAAGGAGGAGTTGAAACCACTACCGGAGCACTTGAAGTATGCCTATCTAGGCGATAATGAAGCTTATCTGGTAATTGTATCTTCTTCTCTTACTGATAATCAACTCGAAGAGTTGTTAGATGTGCTTAGGAAGTATAAGTCTACTATTGGTTGGACTCTTGATGATTTGAAGGGTATTAGTCCATCATATTGCATGCATAAGATTAGGTTGCTAGATGAAGCTAAGAGTAGTATTCAGAATCAGCAGAGAATTAATCCCGCGATTCAAGAAATGATTAGGAAGCAAATCCTAACGTGGTTAGATACAGGAATTATTTATCCAATTAATGATAGTCCCCATGTGAGTCCATTGCATGTTGTAGCTAAAAAGGGGGGCATGACTATTGTGAAAGCCGATGATGGCGAGACCTTAGCCACTAGGATTCCTACGGGATGGCGTGTGTGTACGAATTACAGGAAACTGAATGAAAATACATGCAAAGACCATTTCCCTCTTCCTTTCATGGATCAAATGCTTGATCGTCTAGCAGGGTATGAGTTTTATTATTTCTTGAACGGGTACTCGTGTTATAATCAAATCATGATTGCGCCCGAGGATCAAGAAAAGATGACTTTTACTTGCCCATATAGAACCTTTTCTTTTAGAAAAATACCTTTTGGATTGTGTAATGCAACTGCTACATTTCAGCGTTGCATGATAGCCATATTTGATGGGTTGATAGAGAAAATCATGGAGATGTTTATGGATGATTTTTCTGTGTTTGGTTCCTCTTTTGATATTTGTTTGTCTAACCTAGCTACTGTTTTGAAGAGATGTCAAGAAACTAATCTTGTCTTGAATTGGGAGAAGTGCCACTTCATGGTAAGAGATGGGATTGTTTTTGGTCATCATATCTCGGCCAAGGGATTGCAGGTAGATAGAGCTATGGTGGTGGCGATTGAGAAGCTTCCACCACAACATATGAGAAAGGAGTGTGGTCCTTCCTTGGACACGCCGATTTCTATAGAAGATTTATTAAAGACTTTTCAAAATACTCCAAGCCCTTATCTCACTTACTTGAAAATGATGTTCCTTTTGTTTTTGATGAAGAATGTCTAACAACTTTTCAGGCTTTGAAAGAGGCGCTTAATACTGCACCTATCTTGATCACACCGGATTGGACTTAGCCGTTTGTACTTATGTGTGATGCAAGTGATTTAGCACTTGGAGTGCTGCTCGGGTAGCTGAGAGAAAGATGTTCTACACCATCTACTATGCGAGTAAAACTTTTGATCCAGCATAAAAGAACTACACTATCACTGAGAAGGAATTTTTAACGGTTGTGTATGCATTTAAAAATTTTCGACAGTATTTAGTTGACATGAAAACTATTGTGTACACGGATCATTCTGTGATCAGGTACTTGACAGAGGCGAAGGAAGCGAAGCCTAGGATTATTCGATGGATCCTTCTTTTACAAGATTTGACTTGGAGATTCGAGACAAGAAAGGAATGGAGAATGTTTTGGCAGATCACCTATCAAGGTTAGAGACAAGGAAACATTGTGATGACTCTTTTGAATACATTGAAGTGATGTTCCCGGATAAGAAGATCATGGCGGTGTTTGTGGAAGGAGCAGAGAGAGCTTGTGTAGTGGCTGCTCAATGAATGGATCCATGGTATGCGGATTATGTCAATTACATTGCCGTAGGTGAAATTCCAAAAAATCTCAATAGGTATCAACTTGCAAAATTTAAGAGAGATGTTGAGACTTTCATATGGTACAATCCATTTGTATACAAAATTTATATGGATTCAATCATCCGTAGGTGTGTGCCCGAGATAGAGATGGAGAGTGTTCCTGATTTTTGTCATGCACAACCTAAAGGGGGCACTTCGGAGCTCAAAAGACTGCAGTCAAGGTACTACAATTCGCTCTGTGTTGGCCTACTTTGTTTAAAGACTGTGAATCCTATGTGGCGACATGCGATAGATGTCAAAGGATAGGAAATGTAAGTAGAAGAGATGAGATGCCACTTCAGCCGAGCATTGTTGTTGAGATCTTTGATATATGGGGAATCGATTTTATGGGGCAATTTCCCCCATCTAATGGATTTCTCTACATCCTACTTACTGTGGATTATGTTTCTAAGTGGGTGGAGGCCATTCCTACCCGCATGAATGATTAAAAGACCGTGTTGTCTTTCTTGAGGAAACATATATTTGTCCACTATGGAGTCCCAAGAGCACTTGTAAGTGATGGAGGTTCTCACTTCGTCAACAAGCTTCTTGAAAGAGTGCTCAAGGATTATGGTGTTAAGCATAGAGTTACTACACCCTATCATCCTCAAGCGAATGATCAAGCGGAAGTCTCTAATCGGCAAGTGAAGCAAATCCTGGAGAAGGTGGTCGGAACTAATAGGAAGGATTGGGCCATGAAGCTCGACGACGTCTTATGGGGGTTCCAAACTGCGTACAAAGTGGTGCTTGACATGTCGCCGTATCAAATTATCTAGGAGAAGCCGTGCCACTTACCCGTAGAGGTTCAACATAGAGCTTTTTGGGCATTGAGAAGTTTGAACTTGTGTCTTAAGAATCAAAAGGAGTTGAGGATGATTCATATCAATCAACTAGATGAGTTCAGAAATCAAGCTTATAGGAACTCGGTGATCTACAAGGAAAGAATGAAGAAATGGCATGATTCAAAGATCACTTATAAGGAGTTCAAGAAAAGAATGAGGTATTACTTTTTAATTCTCGTTTGAAGATTTTCACAGGAAAATTGAAATCAAAGTGGACGGGACCATTCATTAGCCATAGAACCTGCGGAGGGTGGAGTTTTGAAATCATGGACAAAGATAGAGACATCATAGCGGCGAATGGGCATCGATTGAAGCACTATAGGCTGCCGGATAATGCTTGTGTCGTCTTTAAAGATACCTTACATTGAGTTGGTACAGTTGATTGGTCGTTAATAGTCGGGATGACCAATTAAAGAATTTATCGAACCTAAGGGAGGAACGTGCTAGAGTTTAAACGATCTCAAGTTTATCGTGATTTTATAAGGACGATCGAAAGGGAGGATAGATTGCAAATAAATGCAAGTAAATTAATGCAAGAACAAGAATAAAATAAATGTTAGAATGAATGGGTTCCAAATGATGCAAGGATGAGATTAGCAATAATCATGGCATAAATAACAAAGGAATCATACAATTAATTTAATCTCTCATGGACATGGCATAGAAACAATCGCTAATTCTGTCTAAACTCTCTCTCGAGATGGATAGGATGTAGGCCCTCAATAAGACTCCCAATAGCACATAGGATCGAGACCAAAGTGAACACCTCCTGCTAGGTACTAATTACTCTACGAGTTCCCTAATGAGGTACTAAATCATAGCAATATTCCCTATTAAGGTATTATGAATTCACTAATGGCTTGGGTCTCCTCACCTAATCAACTAATCTCTCAATTCAGCCAATTAAATGTTCTATAAATGGTTCTAAATCTAAAAGGATATCTCTATCTCATTCTAAATTAATGCACATGAAGTGTATGATGAAATAATTCAATGAACTATCCTAAACACATAATTGAGACATTTCCTCAGGACGAGCAACATGTAAGTTTGGGGGTTTGATGAGAGTGATAATTCACATATTTTGAGCACCGATTTATGTGGAAATTGAGTACGATTTGGTTTACTATTAAGACGAATCAGGATGTTTGTGAAAAATCCACGAGTCAGATGCTACTGAGGCTATTTGAGCGTATTTGTACAGGAAAATAGGTCTTAAGTGTTTGGAATTGGAAAACACGATTTTTGAGGCAATTTCCAAGGCTTGCTCAACCTAAAAAGGTTGTTCGACCAAGTTCAATCTGGTCGAACAAAGGAGATAAGTCGAATGGAGGAGCTTTCAGCATATAGAGTAGTCGTTCAACTAAGACGTTCCGTTCGACCAAGCAAATTCAAGTCAAACAATAGAGGCCAAGTCGAACGGTAAGTGTGAAAATGGGTTTCAGCTTACAGTCGCGCCGTTCGACCAGCGTTCGACCAAAAGGTCCCATTCGACCATTACATTCTAGTCGAACGGCGATGTATCAGCTCTGAAAAGTCAGGATTTCATCTCCAAGTGCATGCATGTGTGTGTTTTCGACAAAAAAGCCCAGTAAAGGTCCACGAGGAGAAATAACAAATATAAAAAGGGGTGCCAATCACACCAAAAAGGGAGTTAGATACCACATCCATCCTACACTACATCCGAACCCTAACTCCATCCGCAGGAGTGGTAGAGAGAGATTTGGGCAGCGAGTAAAGTGAGAACCAAGTGAAGATTCAAGACGGAGCGAGAAGTGACGGTGCCCACATCTAGAGTTTACTTCGCAACTTAATCTATCATGTAATTTTCAAGACTATGGGTAAGATCTATCCAATCACCATGAACATTCTTTGAAGCGCTATGAGCTAGAACCACTTTGGTAGTTCTAGGGTTATGAAGGTTTTTATTTAATTAATTAAACTTCCGTGTGTATACTCCGTACAACACTACTTGTGGTTTATTTTATATAAGATTATGCTTTATTAATTCATACTCGGAGTCATTTTGTGCATCTTTAACTGTTATGTAGAGTCTGAATACATCTTTTGGTTATATTGATTGAGTGCGTTCACTGCTGAGCAGAATTACATATTATGATTCTTAGTGAGGGAACTTTGAAATCTAATTAGAATTATCTTATATAAATACTAATTAATTGAATTGAATTCGGGTTAGTAAGTAGGATAAAGAGGATAATTATATAGTACCTATAAAGGTAGATCATATCGAGTTAGAATACTAAGTGCACGGGAAATAATTGATACTGATAGTACCTAGAAAGAGGGTGTAATTATATCTCTTGCTCCAAAGTAATTTACACATGTTGCCCGCTTGTCCGCTTGTGTCTATAGAGTAGATTTGCATGGTTTAGCGATGCGCCCATATTCCATAAGGCAGAGTCGAACATTGACATACGGAAGGGAGATTAACTAGTGAAACTAAATGGTCCGAAGAGCTACCTATCTTCTCACTTGAACAAACTCTCATTTATTCTCTACTGTTATTTATTTAATTGTTATTTTAATTAATTGTTTATTTGTTACTAGATCATCACAACTTTATTTCCATATTAGTCTTAATAAGTTAGTCAATAATTAAATTGATAATAATACGTCTCTTGGGTTCGATAATCACTTGGTCGCTTATCAAAGCTACAATAGCATCCTTAACACTAGGGGATTAATAGCGGACAAAACAAATATTTTCCCTTACTTTAATTCCAAACCTTAATTTTATTATAACCGTAATTATTGTTGTACTAATTCCATTCTTTGTATTCTTGTGTGCAGGTCCATTTCATAAATTCAGATGGCACAAAGAACTTAAGCCCATGTCCTCCATTTCATATTAAGTTCCCCATAAATCTTGAATGCAAGGTTTAATTTCTGTCTCGCAATGCGACTACTGCTAGATTTTTGGAATAAGCCAGATGTCAGGATGATAAAGATTCTAATTAAGTTGAAGTTCTGAATGTGACATCTTTAACTAGAAGACAATGGGTGTTACTCTAGAGAGACAATAGAGCCCTTCAGTGCTTACATAATTATCTACATGTATCCAAATCTACTCATGGGGCTTGGGATGGGATGGTTGTTATTCTGATTTTTGAAACTGAAATCTTATATTATATGTGCATTCTTTAGCGATACTTGAAAAATATTTTAATATTTTGTGTTTTGACACCAGATTAACGAGCTTCTTCCTATCCAAAGAAAGTTCAACGAACTTAAAACTCAGTTTGAACTTAAATCGCACGACCTCTCACTCTCAAAGAACAGGGCCAAGCAAAATGAGTATCATATCTATGCCAAGCATTTTAAAGAGCACAATTCAATCCACCTTGTCTTTTCATTCATGAGCACAACGTTCTTTACTCAGATGCCTGATTTGTGTCTGATGCTATTTGATAATTCTGTTATGTACTATAGCTCACGGAGTTGGTAAACAAATTTGAAGAGGAGCTACATGAAGTGAACTCATCCATCAAAGAAAAGAAAGCCTTGCATGAAGAATGTGTAGCTGCAGTGCTTGAAAAGTCAATCCATGAAAATGCTGGGAATAGGGAAAGTAGGCTTACAGACTTGGAGAAAAAGATTAAAGCTATTAAAAGCAAAATGCAGGCAACTTCTAAGAACATCAAGGTATATTTTTGTATTTGCGCATTATTTATGAAGGCCGCTGTATATTTGAGACACTTAATGGCATGAATTTCATATATTACATTTGATAACACTGGAATATGTATATGCTGGAAGTGTTTTGACATGATTGATCAAAATATTTCACCATTGAGTTAAAGATGGCAACAAGAATAAATTTTTTTCTCATCTTCTTCTAGCCATTATTTGTTTAAGTTTTAGAGCACATTTAAATGTTAATCTTTATTGCTGTTTATCATATCCACACAAAAATTACGGAAAAAGCAAGCCAAATTTATAGGACTTTGTGGTTTATGTATAGAGAATTCTAATTTAGTGATGGTGACTAATGTAACATTCCGAGAAAATTGTATTATCCTTTTTACTCAACATGATTGTACTGTTTACGTTTTGTCTTGGTAACATATCATAACAATTCCAATTCAAGGATGAGAAACTAACTAATTACACACTAGTTGACAGTATATGTTCATAGCTGAATTATTTCATACTTCATTGCTGTTACGATCACACATTAAAATTTTCTGTACAGTCCTTGGTTATTTAGATGCCTCAACTTATTTCGGGGCTTCCAGTAATTTCTTTGAGTGATGCATTGAAAATTCGCAAGTACTTTAAAAGAAGCTATCTCGTTGATTTATTAAGTCCAACTATATCACTGTTGATGCTTGTTACATTGTTAGGATTATGTAGGGGAGAGAGGCTTGTGATGGAAACAGAAGCAGTTCAAAAAGAAAAGGCATCTCTTGAGAGCCAACTAGCGCTTTAAAGAATCAAATTAATAGTCTTACTTCGGAATTGGATTTTCAGAAAACCAAGGTACATTAACAAGCAGACATTTGATGCTCTTGATCATATAATTTGTCTTATTTCCCTACTGATCCAGCACTGTATCTCTTTGATCTACCTAAAAATAACTCTTTTAGATTCATTCCTACTCAGGTTTGTGAATACATTGTTGCTTATTATAAAATCCAACTACACAAGTTCTTGTTGGAAACAGTACGTGTTTGATGATCTTATTTATTTGCAATCCTTCCTAAATTCAAATTGTATTCGCAATTCAGAGAGATGTGCCAGAATTGGCTACGGAACAGGACTTTAGTTGTTTAGGGCGTGCGAATGCCATGCTTGTTTGGTGGTTGGAACAACTTAGTGAAGTGAAGCGCCTTATAATTGTGAATTTGCTTGTCGTTTCTAGTTGCTTCATGCTTACTCACGCTGTGATCAAAATTTTAACTGCTTGTGCAAGATAAACTGACGCTTGTTCAGATTGGCCAGCATATCACATAGTCAAAGATATACAAATACCTCTCAAACTGGCTCTTCTTTTCTCAATTTCAAATTTTATAATTATTCACGTCATACTTGCTCATATTTTACTTGCGTCTGCATATGTTATTTTACTATCATTCTTCTTACAGAGTTCACTATTTCATTTAATTTATTGTGTTTTCTTAAATTTCTATAGTCGAAAAAATGTGAATTTAGATGGGTAGATGATTACTTATTATATAAATTATTGCAGTCGAAGTAATCATTTGGATAGATTTCATTCTGCCTTACTGCTTCCTGCAACGCTCATAGCAACACGGAAACACCAATTTATTACCACAGGTATTCGTTGTATCATTCTTCTGTCCCTTAATATTTTTTATTATTTTTTAAATACTATATCTGCTAATGGTAAATAAATTTGTTAATTTGTTGACTTTATAAAAATAAATAAATAAATTTAAATATAAAGATAAATTATTTGGGTAAAATTATTTGATATTTACTATAAGCACTCCAACCATCGTTCAAAACAATTTAGTATAACCATTCTGTAATTTTTTAGGCAAAAAAATTACTCTCCATATCTCAATTTCTACTTCATACTCTTTGTTTTCATCCGATATTTATTTAAGTTCACACTCTTATTAAAGAAAATGACAATTAATAATTTTTCATCTCAACTTAATACACATCATTTAGTTTTTTTAAATAAAATAAATAAAGTGTAAAATATATTACGTGTATGGATAATAATTTTATAATTAAAATGTACTTTTAATATTTTGAATTTAAATTTAAACAAAAAAATGCGAATAATTTTATAAAATATTTCCTCTTTTTTAAGAGGAATGTTAAAATAATATAGTACGTGTCTTAAAATAAGATTTTAATTTTTAAATTAAAATATATAATTATAGAGATATATAAGTAAAGTGAATTATTTAGATTGAAAGTTTTAAATTTTAAGTTGGGATATCGCATGAAGTTTTTATTATTAAACTAAATTATTTTATAATTTATTTATAAGTTAAGAATTATGTATTATTCTTTTTTAAAGCAAGTGATATTTTTTTATAATAATATTTGAAAATAAATTTTTTAATTTGTTATTTTTATAAATAGATATAATTTAATTTAATAATAAATAGTTAAAATTAATGAAAATTACGTGTAAAGTTATTGGGATATTTGAGAAAGTAGGTATTACCATATTATTATATTAGTATGTATGTAAATAGTGAGTATTATTATAACATGTGTTTAAATAATATTATTTTGCCATGGTATAAGGTAATTTGTAAAATATTTATCTATTTAGTGTTATATAATTAATAATTTTTAATGTAAATTATTTTTTTAAATTATGATAATTTAGTATTATTTGATAATAAATTGGTATGTTACGTGTCAAAATTAGATGATAACTTTTAAATTAAAATCTATTATTATAGGGATATAAGTAAAGTGAATTTTTTTAAATTGAAGTTTAAATTTGAAGTTGGAATGTCGTAGGAAATTTTTACTATTCAATTAATTTATTTTATAATAATATATTTATTAGTTAAAAAATTATGTATTATTCTTTAAAGCAAGTAATTTTTTATTTTTTTATTACAATAATAATTGAATATAAATTTGTTAATTTGTTGTTTTTATAAATAGAAATAATTTAATTTAATAATAAATAGTTAATATTAATGAAAATTGTGTGAAAAGTCATTGGGATGTTTGAGAAAGTAGGTATTACCGTATTATTATGTTAGTATATGTGTAAATAGTGAGTATTATTATAAATGTGTTTAAATAATATTATTTTGTCATGGTATAAGGTAATTTATAAAATATTTATTTATTTAGAGTTATATAATTAATGAAGTTTAATGTAAGTTATTTTTTTGAATTTTGATAATTTAGTATTATTTGATAATAAATTAGTATGTTACGTGTCAAAATTAAATGATAACTTTTAAATTAAAATCTATTATTACAGGGATATAAGTAAAGTGATTTTTTTTAAATTGAAGTTTAAAATTGAAGTTGGAATGTCGTAGGAAATTTTTACTCTTCAATTAATTTATTTTATAATAATTTATTTATTAGGTAAAAAATTATGTATTATTCTTTAAAGCAAATAATTTTTTATTTTTTATTACTATAATAATTGAATATTAATTTGTTAATTTGTTGTTTTTATAAATAGAAATAATTTAATTTAATAATAAATAGTTAATATTAATGAAAATTGTGTGAAAAGTCATTGAGATGTTTGAGAAAGTATGTATTACCGTATTATTATGTTAGTATGTGTGTAAATAGTGAGTATTATTATAAATGTATTTAATAATATTATTTTGTCATGGTATAAGGTAATTTGTAAAATATTTATTTATTTAGTGTTATATAATTAATAAAGTTTAATGTAAGTTATTTTTTTGAATTATGATAATTTAGTATTATTTGATAATAAATTGGTATGTTACGTGTCAAAATTAGATGATAACTTTTAAATTAAAATCTATTATTACAGGGATATAAGTAAAGTGAATTTTTTTAAATTGAAGTTTAAATTTGAAGTTGGAATTTCGTAGGAAATTTTCACTATTCAATTAATTTATTTTATAATAATTTATTTATTAGTTAAAAAATTATGTATTATTCTTTAAAGCAAATAATTTTTTATTTTTTATTACAATAATAATTGAATATAAATTTTTTAATTTGTTGTTTTTATAAATAGAAATAATTTAATTTAAAAATAAATAGTTAATATTAACGGAAATTGTGTGTAAAGTCATTGAGATGTTTGAGAAAATATGTATTATGTTAGTATTTGTGTAAATAGTGAGTATTATTATGGTGAATATTTTACCATTTTTATTGAAATTAAAGTGTGTGGAATAATATAAAAAGAAAAAGTGTTAAAATATTTCTAACAAAATTTATAAGGGTTATTTATGAGTATCTAGTGAGACGAGTTATTTATGAGACGTGTGTTAGACTAGTCGATCTATTATTAAAGCATGCTTATTATATAAATAAAATATGTTTAATGATTGTTAAAATATTTTTTCGAAAGCATATGTAAGTTACTCTTTGAGTAATGATATTATTTTATAATAAAAATAGATATTCGATGTGTGTCAAAGTAAGATATTACGTGTGATAAAATAAGATATTAATTTTTAAATTAAAATCTATAATTATAGAAATATAAAAGTAAAGTGATTTTTTTTAAATGGAAGTTCAAATTTTAAGTTGGTTTATCTCATGAAGTTTTTATTATTAAACTAATTTATCTTATAATTTATTTATATATTAAGAATTATGTATTATTCTTTAAAGCAAGTAATTTTTTTATAATAATAATTAAAAAAAATTAATTCGTTGTTTTTATAAATTGGAATAATTTAACTTAATAATAAATAGTTAATATTAATGAAAATTGTGTATAAAGTCATTGAGATTTTTAGAAAATAGGTATTATTATGTTAGTATGTGTGTAAATAGTGAGTATTATTATAGCATGTGTTTAAATAATATTATTTTTCCATGGTATAAGGTAATTTGAAAAATATTTATTTATTTAGTGTTATATAATTAATATTAAATGTAAGTTATTTTTTGAATTACGATAATTTAGTATTATTTGATAATAAATTGGTGTGTTACGTGTGTCAAAATAAGATGATAACTTTTAAACTAAAAAATATTATTATAGGGATATAAGTAAAGTGGTTTTTTTAAATTGAAGTTTAAATTCGAAGTTGTAATGTCGTAGGAAATTTTTACTATTCAATTAATTTATTTATTAGTTAAAAATTTATGTATTATTCTTTAAAGCAAGTAATTTTTTATTTTTTATTACAATAATAATTGAATATAAATTTGTTAATTTGTTGTTTTTATAAATAGAAATAATTTAATTTAATAATAAATAGTTAATATTAATGAAAATTGTGTAAAGTTATAGAGATTTTTGAGAAAGTAGATATTATTATGTTAGTATGTGTGTAAATAGTGAGTATTATTATAGCATGTGTTTAAATAATATTATATTTCCATTGTATAAGGTAATTTGTAAAATATTTATTTATTTATTGTTATATAATTAATAATATTTAATGTAAGTTATTTTTTTGAATTATGTTTATTTAGTATTATTTAATAGTAAATTGTTATGTTACGTGTCAAAATAAGATGATAACTTTTAAATTAAAATCTATTATTATAGGGATATAAGTAAAGTGAATTTTTTTAAATTGAAGTTTAAATCTGAAGTTGGAATGTCGTAGGAAATTTTTACTATTCAATTAATTTATTTTATAATAATTTATTTATTAGTTAAAAATTTATGTATTATTCTTTAAAGCAAGTAATTTTTTAATTTTTATTACAATAATAATTGAATATAATTTTGTTGATTTGTTGTTTTTATAAATAGAAATAATTTAATTTAATAATAAATAGTTAATATTAATGAAAATTGTTATTGAGATCTTTGAGAAACTAGGTATTATTATGTTAGTATGTGTGTAAATAGTGAGTATTATTATAGCATGTGTTTAAAAAATATTATTTTTCCATGGTATAAGGTAATTTGTAAAATATTTATTGTTATATAATTAATAATGTTTAACGTAAGTTATTTTTTTGAATTATGATTATTTAGTATTATTTGATAATAAATTGGTATGTTACGTGTCAAAATAAGATGATAACTTTTAAATTAAAATCTATTATTATAGGGATATAAGTAAAATGAATTTTTTTTAAATTGAAGTTTAAATTTAAAGTTGGAATGTCGTAGGAAATTTTTACTATTCAATTATTTTATTTTATAATAATTTATTTATTAGTTAAAAAATTATGTTTTATTCTTTAAAGTAAGTAATTTTTTATTTTTTATTACAATAATAATTGAATATAAATTTATTAATTTGTTGTTTTTATAAATAGAAATAATTTAATTTAATAATAAATAGTTAATATTAATGAAAATTGTGTGTAAAGTTATTGAGATTTTTGAGAAAGTAGGTATTATTATGTTAAAATGTGTGTAAATAGTGAGTATTATTATAGCATGTGTTTAAATAATATTATTTTGCCATGGTGTAAGATAATTTGAAAAATATTTATTTATTTAGTGTTATATAATTAATAATGTTTAATGTAAGTTATTTTTTTGAATTATGATTATTTAGTATTATTTGATAATAAATTGGTATGTTACGTGTCAAAATAAGATGATAACTTTTAAATTAAAAACTATTATTATAGAGATATAAGTAAAGTGAATTTTTTTAAATTGAAGTTTAAATTTGAAGTTAGTGTTTACTAAATTATTATAATGCAAAGTGACTTACATTGACATTAATTATTTAACACTAAATAAATAAATATTTTTCAAATTACCTTTTACCATGGGCAAAATAAAATTATTTAAATACCATGTCCACAAAACACAATTAAAAATAAAATAAAATAAAAAGAAGTTTTATTAATTAATTTTTTTATAAGTTTTGTTAGAAATATTTTAACACTTTCTCTTTTTATTTTATTCCACACGTTTTAATTTCAATAAAAATGGTAAAATATTCACCATAATAATACTCACTATTTACACAAATACTTACATAATACCTATTTTCTCAAACATCTCAATGACTTTACACACAATTTTCATTAATATTAACTATTAATTTTTAAATTAAATTATTTCTATTTATAAAAACAACAAACTAACAAATTTATATTCAATTATTCTTGTAATAAAATATAAAAATTACTTGTTTAAAGAATAATACATAATTTTTTAACTAATAAATAAATTATTATAAAATAAATTAATTGAATAGTAAAAATTTCCTACGACATTCCAACTTCAAACTTAAACTTCAATTTAAAAAAAATTCACTTTATTTATATCCTTATAATAATAGATTTTAATTTAAAAGTTGTCATCTTATTTTGACACGTAACATACCAATTTATTATCAAATAATACTAAATTATCATAAATAAAAAGAATAACATACATTAAACATTATTAATTATATAACACTAAATAAATAAATATTTTACAAATTACCTTATACCATGGCAAAATAATATTATTTAAACACATGATATAATAATACGCACTATTTACACATATACTAACATAATAATACTGTAATATCTACTTTCTCAAACATCCCAATAACTTTACTCACAATTTTCATTAATATTAAATATTTATTATTAAATTAAACTATTTCTATTTATAAAAACAACAAATTAACAAATTTATATTCAATTATTATTGTAATAAAAATAAAAAATTACTTGCTTTAAAGAATGGATGATTACTACTAGGTACACAAAAAAATCTTAAATTACTATAAGTTACAAACATACAGAAATATTACTATTAACTATAAAAATATATACTTCCTCTGTCCCAGGTTAAGTGGGTCATTTTACCATTTTGGTCGTCCCACCCAAAGAGTCCAATTTTCTTTTTTGACACATGGGACCTACCCACTCCCACTAATATAATTAAAACATGGGGCCCCACACCCACTAATACAACTACCCACTACACATTAAATAATAATACTCCTTAATTCACGTGCCCAAAAATAAATGAGACTCTTAACCTGGGACGAAGGGTATAATATATTAGCTCAACTAGATTTTTTTGAAAGGCCAAAACCTATTTATTTATTTTTATGGCCCAAAAGACCAGCCCTAACTTAGCCTAACTAGATTTTTTTTAGAAAACTCAAAACCTGTTTATTTATTTTTATGGCCAAAAAGGCCAGCCCTATCTAAGCCCAACTAGATTTTTTTTAGAAAGCCCAAACTTATTTATTTATTTATTTTGTGGCCCAAAGTTTCAGCCCACTTAAATGACCTGATATATAATTATTAAGGCTAAAGTTAAAAAAAAAAAAGAGAAGAACGGGAGAAGAAAAACAAGAGGGGAAAGAAGAGAGTGAAGAGGAGAAACCCTTGTTGATCAAATTCTCCCTTACAACCCTCATCCTAGGTGGTTTCTAAGTTGTTTTGAGGTAAGTGGTGTGTGAATTAAGCTTCCTTCTTCCATGGTTTTGTAATTTTGTGGGGTTTTTCTTTTTGGTATGTGGGTAATTTGCAGACTGTTCAAACTGATTTTGACATAGCTATTGCCCTTGAAAGTTTGCAAACTTAATTTCTGTACGTAGCTGAACTCGTTAGCTTTCCGTAGCCACTTGAAACGCCTCAATCCGATTATTCTACAATTAGTTATGATTTTTCTCGTAAACTGCCACTAGCTGGAAAATTTCAGAATTTTTATGTCGAATTCAAACTTATTTTCTATCGTTTCGTTTAGTTAATGTATTGAAACGGGTTATGTGGGATTGGGAACTGATGTTAAGGAGTTACATACCATTTTTATTTAATATCGACTCGTTCGAACTCGATTAGGATTTATTTTTAGCAATGAAAGGGATGTTACCGCTAATAGTTAGTTATATTTAATTTTCTTTAATTGGTCATCTCCTTTCTAGGTAAAGAACCATCAACGAAGGGCAAGGGATCGACTTCAGATTCCGGAGAGAGTTAATCACTTACTTGTGAGTTGATAATTCGGGAACGCCTTCTCTCGTGGGAAGTGTGGACCCTCGATAAATGTGCATTTATTTTAGTTTTAGTTAATTGATAAGAAAATTATTGGGTATTGTGTTATGTGGTAAAGAGCCTGATTGGCTCGATTGCTCTGGTTAGAGTCCTGTTAGCCATTTTATGAGTATTATTAATTTTAACTTATGTTGAAGAGTCTTGCCGACGCGATATCTGATAGCATTTATTGTGAATTATTTGAGAATTGATTTCTGGTTATTCTTGTGTGCCAATTAAGACTCTAACTGGAGTCGTTATTCATCTTATGATGCACATGCATATGTATGCCTGGTATTGGTCACGGTTCGGGTGAGTTGGAGCGACATTGATTAAGTAGCCCGAATTGTCGCGGTTCGGGTGAGTTAGAGTGACAACCAAGTTGCCCGTTGCTTGGCAAAACCAGGTGAGTTAGATCTAACGGGGCACCTGTCCATTTGCCAAATACTTATACTCTGGAGGGTGATCGTTAGATGGATCAGTCTATTATAAGCTCAGTCAACGTCACCGGTGTAGGACATGCATGTCATATATGTTTATATGTTTGATAATTTCAAGTATTCACATCGATATTGAATTATTAACTTTAGCACTTGGCGTGTTGAGAAAGAATATTAATGTGCATTTTATCCAGAGTAACGGTGACGGGCTTGGACTGTCTCTCGAATGAGAGCTCAGTTCGAGGAGGATATTGACTACCCACGCGTCTTTTATGTGATAACATGGTGTTTGAACTAATTGTGTTATTTGTAAATGTGCAATAAGGTTTTTATTTTCATTCATATGTACACTGAGTGAGAAATAGTTATTGTGGGACAAAATGTTGGATTTTATATTATGAACCGCGAGTGGGAATACGTGCTTCGTATAAGGGTTGGGGTGACCGACTTATCACCTCACTGAGCTAGTGGTTTTGCTCACCCTCATCATTCTTTCCTTTTCAGGCTGTTGATATCATTTTGGTTGGAGGTTTTCCTATCGTTTGCTTGTCATCCAATCAGTGTTTTGGGTACTTTCTCTTTTATGTAAATTGACGGATTCATTGGCGAGATTGTATAGTTTATATTTGGTGACCCCCTTGATGTTCTTTTTGTACCTTCGCGATGTTATATCGTTCATGTATATTTTCTTTAAACTAAGTTACACCGTTGTATTTTGTACCTTTGTAAATCCTTATTGATACTTTATGAGATGATGTCCTCGGGTTGTACCCGTTGTTATCAGTTGTTCAGTTCTACAGGTATTTGATAGCAAGCCTTACGTTTTCTATAAACTTTGTGGAGTGGAGTGCACCCATCCCGTGAAATTTATGGTTAACGTGGCGGTTGTCGCGTTCTGTCTAGAGTCGGGGCGTGACAACTTTCTTGGTATCAGAGCCTGGTTTTATGATTCTCATTCTTTTTGAGTCGAGTCAATGGGTCCAACTTTGTTTCTATGTCATTCTAAGGTATCGTATTGCCTTGACGTTGACCTTGTATTTTCTTTCCTTTATTTCTTTCAGTCATTATGGCACCTCCAGTTCTTCGTCGAGGTCAAGGACACGCTCCTCGTGATCCTTCGAGTCCTCTACTCTCTTCTGTTCCTCGTGGACCTCGAGGACATGTTTCTTTTGATCATGCCGTTCCTCCGACGGTTACGAACCCTATCAATTCTGATCATAGGGTGTCAGTTTCCCAGGTAGAGAACCACGGGCCCAGTTGCTGGTTGAGCACATGATGACACCCGAGCAGTACCAATTGTATTATGATCACATTCGAATACATGGTGTTCCACCACCTACAACGGCTCATACGACTACGACTGTCACTGAAGAGGTTCTTCATGCTAATGAATCAATTCAACCTACAACTAATGTACCAGTTTTTACTCCAGAAATGGCTTTAGGAGGTTCTACTTCTCGAGGTGCACTTTTTATACCTGATTTGGTGAAAGCAGTTGAAAACATGGGGACTTCGAAATTTGACGGAGCAAGAGATGCTTCGAAAGCGGGGGCATGGTTAAAGGAGATTACAGAGACCTTTGACACCTTGATGATTGAAGAATGTTATCGTGTGGTCATTACGACCAGGCTGTTAGGCCCAGATGCACGACGATGGTGGTAAAATCTAAAAGAGACATCTTCGGTTACTATTACGTGGGCTATCTTTGTAGAACGATTCAAAGATCGATACTTCTCTCAGTACATCAAGGATCAGAAGAGAAAGGAGTTCTTCAACCTCTTTCAAGGCATTATGTCGGTCGTGGAGTATGCAAATTTCTGGAATTGCGAGAATTCGCTCCTGAGTCATATACGACGAGGGACTTATGCAAGAGATTTGAAGATGGTCTTAATTTAAATATTCGAGATCGCATCAAGTTCGGAGACAAGTACGAGAGTCTTGACGATCTCGTAGAAGAAGCCCTGAGGGTAGAAGGTTTAGTTCAGGTGAGACATAAGCTTATAGAACGATCTCAAAAGAAAAGGCAAGGGATCGCATTTCCAGGAAATGCATCGAAGGTGTATAGGGGTGTGGGATCTTCGCGTGGCGCACCAAGTTCGGTATCTATTAGTTTTCCTCAACCTCGGGAGCAGTTTAGTAGAGGCGGGATGTCACGCCCCGACCCCAGACAGAGCGCGACAACCGCCACGTTAACCATAAATTTCATAGAATGGGTGCACTCCACTCCACAAAGTTTATAGAAAACGTAAGGCTTGCTATCAAGTACCTGTAGACTGAACAACTGATAACAACGGGTACAACACGAGGACATTATCTCATAAAGTATCAACAAGGATTTACAAAGGTACAAAATTCAACGGTGTAACTTAGTTTAAAGAAAATATACATGAACGATATAACATCGCGAAGGTACAAAAAGAACATCAAGGGGGTCACCAAATATAAACTATACAATCTCGCCAATGAATCCGTCAATTTACATAAAAGAGAAAGTACCCAAAACACGGATTGGATGATGAGCAAACGATAGGCAAACCTCCAACCAAAATGATATCAACAGCCTGAAAAGGAAAGAATGATGGGGGGTGAGCAAAACCACTAGCTCAGTGAGGTGATAAGCCGGTCACCCCGACCCTTATACGAAGCATGTACTCCCACTCGCGGTTCATAACATAAAATCTCACAATTCGTCCCACAATAATTATTCTCACTCAGTGTACATATTAATGAAAATAAAAACCTTAGTGAACATTTATGAATAACACAATTAGTTCAAACAACATGTTATCACATAAAAGACGCGTGGGTAGTCAATATCCTCCTCGAACTGAGCTCTCCGTCGAGAGACAGTCCAAGCCCGTCACCGTTACTCTAGATAAAATGCACATTAATATTCTTTCTCAATATGCCAAGTGCTAAAGTTCACAATTCAATATCGACTGAATACTTGAAATGATCAAACATATAAACATATATGACATGCATGTCCCACACCGGTGACGTTGACTGAGCCTATAATAGACTGATCCATCTAACGATCACCCTCCAGAGTATCAGTATTTGGTAAATGGACAGGTGCCTCGTTAGATCTAACTCACGCGGGTTTGCCAATCACGGGCAACTTGGTTGTCACTCTAACTCACCCGAACCGCGACAATTCGGGCTACTTAATCAATGTCGCTCCAACTCACCCGAACCGTGACCAATTCGGGCTACTTAACCTTGGTACCAGGCATACATATGCATGTGCATCATAAGATGAATAACGACTCAAGTTAGAGTCTTAATTGGCACACAAGAATAACCAGAAATCAATAATACTCATAAAATGGCTAACATGACTCTAACCAGAGCAATCGAGCCAATCAGGCTCTTTACCACATAACATAATACCAAATAATTTTCTTATCAATTAACTAAAACTAAAATAAATGCACATTTAACGAGGGTCCACACTTCCCACAAGAGAAGGCGTTCCCGAATTATCAACTCACAAGGAAGTGATTAACTCTCTCCGGAATCTGAAGTCGGTCCCTTGCCCTTCGTCGATGGTTCTTTACCTAGAAAGGAGATGAGCAATTAAAGACAAATTAAATATAACTAACTATTAGCGTTAACATCCCTTTCATTGCTAAAAACAAATCCTAATCGAGTTCGAACGAGTCGATATTAAATAAAAATGGCATGTAACTCTTTAACATCAGTTCCCAATCCCATATAACCGTTTCAATACATTAACTAGACGAAACGATAGAAAATAAGTTTGAATTCGACATAAAAATTCTGAAATTTTCCTGCTAGCGGCAGTTTACGAGAAAAATCATAACTAATTGTAGAATAATCGGATTGAGGTGTTTCAAGTGGCTACGGAAAGCTAACGAGTTCAACTACGTACAGAAATTAAGTTTGCAAAGTTTCGAGGACAATAGCTATCTCGAAATCAGTTCGAACAGTCTACAAATTTCCCACATACCAAAAAGAAAAACCCCACAAAATTACAAAATTATGGAAGAAGGAAGCTTAATTCACACACCACTTACCTCAAAACAACTTAAAAACCACCTAGGATGAGGGTTGTAAGGGAGAATTTGGTCAACAAGGGTTTCTCCTCTTCCTCTCTTCTTTCCCCTCTTTTGCTTTTCTTCTCCCGTTCTTCTCTCTCTTTTTTTTTTAACTTTAGTCTTACTAATTATATATCAGGCCATTTAAGTGGGCTGAAACTTTGGGCCACAAAATAAATAAATAAATAAGTTTGGGCTTTCTAAAAAAATTCTAATTGGGCTTAATTGGGCTGGCCTTTTGGGCCATAAAAATAAATAATTAGGTTTTGGGTTTTCTAACAAAATCTAGTTGGGCTAAGATAGGGCTGGCCTTTTGGGCCATAAAATAAATAAATAGGTTTTGGGCTTTCTAAAAAAAAATCTAGTTGAACTAAGATATTATAAAGTATCCCCTCCTCCAAAAAGTTTCGTCCTCGAAACATAAACGTACCTAGAGATGAAAAGAGATTTGGATGGTGTTGACGCATGACTGACTCTGGTTCCCATGTTTCTTCTTCAATTTGATCACTTCTCCATAGAATTCTCACCATAGGAATGGATTTGTTACGAAGCATTTTCTCTCGGCGATCTACAATTTGAACAGGTTGTACTTCGTACGATAGATTTTCCTTTAATACAACTGGGGGATCTTTGAGCACGTGCGAGGGATCTGGTTCATATTTTCTAAGCATAGAGACATGGAAGACATCGTGAATCTTCGACAATTCCGATGGTAGGTCAAGTCGATACGCGACACGACCAATCCTTTGTACGATCGTAAACGGGCCAATATACCTTGGACTCAACTTTCCTCGACGGCGGAATCGCAACACGCCCTTCCATGGAGAAACTTTCAGAAAAACTTTGTCTCCTTCATTAAACTCCAAATCGCGCCTCCTATTATCTGCGTAACTTTTCTGTCGATCTTGCGCTGCCTTAAGTCTGTCTCGAATAAGTTGTATTTTTGCCTTCGCATCTTCGATAAGCTCTACTTGTTCGATTTGTCTCTCGCCAACCTCATCCCAAAAGAGTGGTGTTCGACACTTTCGGCCATACAGAGCTTCGTACGGGGGCATTCCAATGCTTGAATGATAACTGTTGTTATAAGCGAACTCCACCAAAGTCACGTACTTATCCCAGCTACCTCCCAAATTCAACACCACTGCACGTAACATGTCTTCTAGTGTCTGTATAGTTCTCTCTGACTGTCCATCAGTCTGTGGATGAAACGAGGTACTGAATAGTAATTTTGTACCTAGCGCTTTCTGCAGAGTAGGCCAAAAACGGGAAGTGAATCTTGGATCACGGTCAGATATGATTGACACTGGTACTCCGTGCAATCTCACGATCTCATCGACATATAACTTGGCAAGTTTCTCTAAAGATTCGTTGGTATGCACTGGAAGGAAATGTGCCGATTTTGTCAGACGATCGACAATGACCCAAATTGAGTCATGACCCTTTTGGGTTCGAGGTAAACCAGAAACAAAATCCATTGTGACGTTTTCCCATTTCCACTCAGGAATAGGTAGTGGTTGAAGCATACCGGCTGGTTTTTGGTGTTCCGCTTTAATCTGTTGGCATGATAAGCACTTTGATACAAATTCAGTAATGTCCCGTTTCATACCTGGCCACCAATAATGCTCCCGAAGTGTTCTGTACATTTTGGTACTACCAGGATGCATAGCATAGGCTGAAGAATGGGCTTCCTCAAGAATAGCTCTACGAACATCAAGTTCTGATGGAACACAAACACGATTTTTAAAAGTAAGAAGTCCATCATCCCGAATTCGAAATTCGGTTTCTTTTCCTTGATTTAGCTTTACAATCTTCTGTTGTAAATAAACATCGTGTGATTGTCTTTCTCGAATTTGCTCGAACAAGGTAGGTCTAACCTCGAATTTGGCGATTAAGGCAGAATCATTAGACTTTTCACAATCGAGCGAAATGTGTAAAGATTTAAATTGCTCCAACATAGGAAGATAAAAAGATTGAATTGAAGCAAGTGAGGTAGAAGACTTTCTACTCAGAGCATCTGCAACAACGTTCGCCTTGCCAGGATGATAATCGATGACTAAGTCATAGTCACTAATCAACTCCATCCATCGCCTTTGCCTGAGGTTGAGCTCCTTTTGCGTAGTGATATACTTTAAGCTCTTGTGATCAGTGAAAACCCGACAAGTTGCACCATACAGATAGTGCCTCCAGATCTTCAATGCAAAGACGATTGCAGCCAACTCTAAATCATGTGTAGGATAATTTTCTTCGTTCTTCTTCAATTGCCTTGAAGCGTAGGCAATAACCTTTCCTTCTTGCATGAGAACGCATCCTAATCCTTGTCTCGAGGCGTCGCTATAAATGGTAAATTCTCCAATCGCTGGGTCTGGCAAAGCAAGAATAGGAGCTGAAACGAGTCGTCTTTTCAATTCTTGAAATGCTTCGTCACATTCTTCATTCCATTCAAATTTTACCCCTTTTCGAGTCAATTTAGTCAAAGATGAAGCCAATAACGAAAAGTCTTTGACAAACCGTCGATAATATCCAGCTAATCCCAGAAAAATACGAATCTCTGTCACGTTCTTTGGACGCTCCCAATCTAGTATAGCTTGAATCTTCGCTGGATCGACGTAGATTCCTTCTTTAGAAATGTGATGACCCAAAAAGCTTACCTCGCGAAGCCAAAATTCACACTTCGAGAATTTAGCATAAAGCTGATTTTCTCTGAGAATGTTCAGAGCAATTCTTAGATGCTGAGAATGCTCGTCGTCCGATTTAGAATAAATAAGAATGTCATCAATGAAGATGATGACAAACTTATCTAAGTACGGCCGAAAGACCCGATTCATAAGATCCATAAAAGCTGCAGGAGCATTTGTGAGTCCAAAAGGCATAACACAGAATTCAAAATGACCGTATCTGGTTCGAAAAGCAGACTTAGGGATATCAGATTCCCTAATCTTGAGTTGGTGATAACCGGATCGCAAATCAATTTTTGAGAACACAATTGCTCCTTGCAATTGATCAAACAGATCATCGATTCTTGGAAGAGGATATTTGTTCTTGATAGTCACCTTGTTCAATTGACGGTAGTCGACACATAGACGAAGTGATCCATCTTTCTTCTTGACAAAAAGAACTGGAGCACCCCATGGAGATGTGCTAGGTCGTATGAAACCCTTCTCCAATAATTCCCCAAGTTGTGTCTGGAGTTCCTTAAGCTCAGCAGGCGACATTCGATATGGAGTAATCGATATAGGTGTGATTCCAGGAAGTACGTCAATGGAAAAATCAATCTCTCGATTCGGAGGTTGTCCTGGTAAGTCTTCGGGAAAGACATCAGGAAATTCATTCACGATTGGGATGTCATCTAGTTTAGTTTCAGAAAGAGAAGTATCGATGACAAATGCCAAGAATGCCTCACAACCCTTACGCATTAATTTATGCGCAGTCAACATTGAAATAAAAGAGAGGGATCTCGTTTGAAGTTTACCCTCAAAAACAAGTTCTGAGAACCCTGGTCTACGAAAAATAACAAGCTTCTCGTGGCAATCGAGAATTGCATGATGAGAAGAAAGCCAATCCATGCCAAGAATAACATCAAGATCAATCAAAGGCAATGGTATCAATTCAGCCTCTAAAATGACATCTTTGATCTTCAATGGACAACCAAGGAATACCGAATCACGAATTAGACGCTCTCCAAGAGGGGTATGAACGATGATTCCAGGTGACAAATGAGAGATAGGATAATCTAAGATCGCAGTAAGATCATCTCGGATATAAGACCTATCAGAACCTGGGTCAAATAAAGCGTAGACCTGATGGTCTCCCACAAACACATGGCCTAAAGAAGCAATATTATGTGAGATTGTGATTTAAAAAATTTGAAAAGATAGAATTTCTTACGAATGTTTTATTCGTAATCAAGTGGCATAACAAGGCGGGGTTAGATTTAGCTTGTGAAAATACTCAAATTATAAATTACCTGTCACAACCTTCGGATCTGAGCGAGCCTCTTCTTGGGAAATATGAAATACTCTAGTTTGCTTCCTTCCTTGCATAGGTGATTGAGTACTAGGGCCGCTTGAGGCATCGGGTACTCTGGTAACTGCAGATCGAGTATCTCTGGGTGTAGAATATGTTAGTTTACCACGAAACTGACCAGAACCCTGACTGCTCGTTCCCATAAGCTGAGGACACGAACTTCGCATATGCCCCGGCTGTCGACACTGAAAACATACTTGAGGAGCCTTACAGGGGCCGTCATGATATTTTAGGCAATTCTGGCACTTGCGATTTTCACCAACCGATCCCGAGACATTGCTCCCGCCTCTACTAAACTGCTCCCGAGGTTGAGGAAAACTAATAGATGCCGAACTTGGTGCGCCACGCGAAGATCCCACACCCCTATACACCTTCGATGCATTTCCTGGAAATGCGCTCCCTTGCCTTTTCTTTTGAGATCGTTCTGCAAGCTTATGTCTCGCCTGAACTAAACCTTCTACCCTCAGGGCTTCTTCTACGAGATCGTCAAGACTCTCGTACTTGTCTCCGGACTTGATGCGATCTCGAATATTTAAATTAAGACCATCTTCAAATCTCTTGCATAAGTCTCTCGTCGTATATGACTCAGGAGCGAATTCTCGCAATTCCAGAAATTTGCTTTCGTACTCAACGACCGACATAATTCCTTGAAAGAGGTTGAAGAACTCCTTTCTCTTCTGATCCTTGATGTACTGAGAGAAGTATCGATCTTTGAATCGTTCCACAAAGATAGCCCACGTAATAGTAACCGAAGATGTCTCTTTTAGATTCTGCCACCATCGTCGTGCATCTGGGCCTAACAGCTTGGTCGCAATGACCACACGATAACATTCTTCAATCATCAAGGTGTCAAAGGTCTCTGTAATCTCCTTTAACCATGCCCCCGCTTTAGAAGCATCTCTTGCACCGTCAAATTTCGAAGTCCCCATGTTTTCAACTGCTTTCACCAAATCAGGTATAAAAAGTGCACCTCGAGAAGCAGAACCTCCTAAAGCCATTTCTGGAGTAAAAACTGGTACATTAGATGTAGGTCGAATCGATTCATTAGCACGAAGAACCTCTTCAGTGACAGTCGTAGTTGTATGAGCCGTTGTAGGTGGTGGAACACCATGTATTCGAATGTGATCATAATACAATTGGTACTGCTCGGGTGTCATCATGTGCTCAACCCGCAACTGGGCCCGTGGTTGCTCTACCTGGGAAACTGGCACCCTATGATCAGAATTGATAGGGTCCATAACCGTCGGAGGAATGACATGATCAGAAGAAACATGTCCTCGAGGTCCACGAGGAACAGAAGAGAGTAGAGGACTCGGAGGATCACGAGGAGCGTGTCCTCGACCTCGACCTCGACCTCGACCTCGACGACGAACTGGAGGTGCCATAATGACTGAAAGGAAGAAAGGAAAGAAAATGCAAGGTCAACGTCAAGGCAATACGATACCTTAGGATGACATAGAAACAAAGTTGGACTCATTGGCTTGACACAAAAAGAATGAGAATCATAAAACCAGGCTCTGATACCAAGAAAGTTGTCACGCCCCGACCCCAGACAGAGCGCGACAACCGCCACGTTAACCATAAATTTCATAGAATGGGTGCACTCCACTCCACAAAGTTTATAGAAAACGTAAGGCTTGCTATCAAGTACCTGTAGACTGAACAACTGATAACAACGGGTACAACACGAGGACATTATCTCATAAAGTATCAACAAGGATTTACAAAGGTACAAAATTCAACGGTGTAACTTAGTTTAAAGAAAATATACATGAACGATATAACATCGCGAAGGTACAAAAAGAACATCAAGGGGGTCACCAAATATAAACTATACAATCTCGCCAATGAATCCGTCAATTTACATAAAAGAGAAAGTACCCAAAACACGGATTGGATGATGAGCAAACGATAGGCAAACCTCCAACCAAAATGATATCAACAGCCTGAAAAGGAAAGAATGATGGGGGGTGAGCAAAACCACTAGCTCAGTGAGGTGATAAGCCGGTCACCCCGACCCTTATACGAAGCATGTACTCCCACTCGCGGTTCATAACATAAAATCCCACAATTCGTCCCACAATAATTATTCTCACTCAGTGTACATATTAATGAAAATAAAAACCTTAGTGAACATTTATGAATAACACAATTAGTTCAAACAACATGTTATCACATAAAAGACGCGTGGGTAGTCAATATCCTCCTCGAACTGAGCTCTCCGTCGAGAGACAGTCCAAGCCCGTCACCGTTACTCTAGATAAAATGCACATTAATATTCTTTCTCAATATGCCAAGTGCTAAAGTTCACAATTCAATATCGACTGAATACTTGAAATGATCAAACATATAAACATATATGACATGCATGTCCCACACCGGTGACGTTGACTGAGCCTATAATAGACTGATCCATCTAACGATCACCCTCCAGAGTATCAGTATTTGGTAAATGGACAGGTGCCTCGTTAGATCTAACTCACGCGGGTTTGCCAATCACGGGCAACTTGGTTGTCACTCTAACTCACCCGAACCGCGACAATTCGGGCTACTTAATCAATGTCGCTCCAACTCACCCGAACCGTGACCAATTCGGGCTACTTAACCTTGGTACCAGGCATACATATGCATGTGCATCATAAGATGAATAACGACTCAAGTTAGAGTCTTAATTGGCACACAAGAATAACCAGAAATCAATAATACTCATAAAATGGCTAACATGACTCTAACCAGAGCAATCGAGCCAATCAGGCTCTTTACCACATAACATAATACCAAATAATTTTCTTATCAATTAACTAAAACTAAAATAAATGCACATTTAACGAGGGTCCACACTTCCCACAAGAGAAGGCGTTCCCGAATTATCAACTCACAAGGAAGTGATTAACTCTCTCCGGAATCTGAAGTCGGTCCCTTGCCCTTCGTCGATGGTTCTTTACCTAGAAAGGAGATGAGCAATTAAAGACAAATTAAATATAACTAACTATTAGCGTTAACATCCCTTTCATTGCTAAAAACAAATCCTAATCGAGTTCGAACGAGTCGATATTAAATAAAAATGGCATGTAACTCTTTAACATCAGTTCCCAATCCCATATAACCGTTTCAATACATTAACTAGACGAAACGATAGAAAATAAGTTTGAATTCGACATAAAAATTCTGAAATTTTCCTGCTAGCGGCAGTTTACGAGAAAAATCATAACTAATTGTAGAATAATCGGATTGAGGTGTTTCAAGTGGCTACGGAAAGCTAACGAGTTCAACTACGTACAGAAATTAAGTTTGCAAAGTTTCGAGGACAATAGCTATCTCGAAATCAGTTCGAACAGTCTACAAATTTCCCACATACCAAAAAGAAAAACCCCACAAAATTACAAAATTATGGAAGAAGGAAGCTTAATTCACACACCACTTACCTCAAAACAACTTAAAAACCACCTAGGATGAGGGTTGTAAGGGAGAATTTGGTCAACAAGGGTTTCTCCTCTTCCTCTCTTCTTTCCCCTCTTTTGCTTTTCTTCTCCCGTTCTTCTCTCTCTTTTTTTTTTAACTTTAGTCTTACTAATTATATATCAGCCCATTTAAGTGGGCTGAAACTTTGGGCCACAAAATAAATAAATAAATAAGTTTGGGCTTTCTAAAAAAATTCTAATTGGGCTTAATTGGGCTGGCCTTTTGGGCCATAAAAATAAATAATTAGGTTTTGGGCTTTCTAACAAAATCTAGTTGGGCTAAGATAGGGCTGGCCTTTTGGGCCATAAAATAAATAAATAGGTTTTGGGCTTTCTAAAAAAAAATCTAGTTGAACTAAGATATTATATCAATGGTTCTTTACCTAGAAAGGAGATGATCAATTAAAGACAAATTAAATATAACTAACTATTAGCGGTAACATTCCTTTCATTGCTAAAAACAAATCCTAATCAAGTTCGAACGAGTCGATATTAAATAAAAATGGTATGTAACTCCTTAACATCAGTTCCCAAACCCACATAACCCGTTTCAATACATTAATTAAACGAAACGATAGAAAATAAGTTTGAATTCGACATAAAAATTCTGAAATTTTCCAGCTAGCGGCAGTTTACGAGAAAAATCATAACTAATTGTAGAATAATCGGATTGAGACATTTCAAGTGGCTACATAAAGCTAACGAGTTCAGCTACGTACAGAAATTAAGTTTGCAAAGTTTCGATGGCAATAGCTATGTCAAAATCAGTTCGAACAGTCTGCGAATTACCCACATACCAAAAAGAAAAACACCACAAAATTACAAAACCATGGAAGAAGGAAGCTTAATTCACACACCACTTACCTCAAAACAACTTAGAAACCACTTAGGATGAGGGTTGTAAGGGAGAATTTGATCAACAAGGGTTTCTCCTCTTCACTCTCTTCTTTCCCCACTTTTGCTTTTCTTCTCCCGTTCTTCTCTCTTTTTTTTTTAACATTAGCCTTACTAATTATATATCAGGCCATTTAAGTGGGCTGAAACTTTGGGCCACAAAATAAATAAATAAATAGGTTTTGTGCTTTCTAAAATAAATCTAGTTGAGCTAAGATATTATAAATCTCTTAACATTTTAATACTTTGAAAATATGTTCTCCTACTATATTCTCATGTATAATAACTAATTTGACCATAAAAATGGCAAGAAAATGCTCTCTTCAAGGAGTTATTGAAATGGTTCACGGAGTAGAATCAAATCTGCAATGTGTGTTTCAGTGACTCTATGGCGCAAGCTTTGTTGCAGTTATATACTCTGAAAATATATTCTCCAACTATATACTCATGTATAATAAACAGTTTGATCATAAAAAAGGTAAGAAATTGCTCACTTCAAGTAGTTCTTAACCTAGATCACGAAGTAGAATCAGCCATGCATTTTGATATTTTATTGACTCTACGGCGCAAGCTTCCTAACATTTTAATACTCTGAAAATATGTTCTCCTACTATATTCTCATGTCTAATAACTAATTTGACCATAAAAATTGCAAGAAAATGCTCTTTTCAAGGAGTTATTGAAATGGTTCACGGAGTATAATCATCTCTGCACAGTGTGTTTTCAGTGACTCTATGGCGCAAGCTTTGTTGCAGTTATATACTTTTAAAATATGTTCTCCAACTATATACTCATGTATAATAGATGTTCATAAAAATGGAAAGAAATTGATCACTTCTAGTAGTTCTAAGCATAGATCACGGAGTAGAATCAGCTCTGCACTTTGACATTTTATTGACTCTACGGCGCAAGCTTTCTAACATTTTCATACTCTAAAAACATGTTCTCCTACTATATTCTCATGTCTAATAACTAATTTGACCATAAAAATGGAAAGAAAATGCTCACTTAAAGGAGTTATTGAAATGGTTCACGGAGTAGAATCAACTCTGCACTGTGTGTTTTCAGTGACTTTATGGCGCAAGCTTTGTAGCAGTTATATAGTCTGAAAATATGTTATTCAACTACATACTCATGTATAATAAACAGTTTGATCATAAAAATGGTAAGAAATTGCTCACTTCAAGTAGTTCTTAACCTAGATCATGGAGTAGAATCAGCTCTGCACTTTGACATTTTATTGACTCTACGGCTCAAGCTTCCTAACATTTTAATACTCTGAAAGTATGTTCTCCTACTATATTCTCATGTCTAATAACTAATTTGACCATAAAAATGTAAAGAAAATGCTCACTTAAAGGAGTTATTGAAATGGTTCACGGAGTAGAATCAACTCTGCACTGTGTGTTTTTTCAGTGACTTTATGGCGCAAGCTTTGTAGCAGTTATATAGTCTGAAAATATGGTATTCAACTACATACTCATGTATAATAAATAATTTGTTCATAAAAATGGTAAGAAATTGCTCACTTCAAGTAGTTCTTAACCTAGATCACAAAGTAGAATCAGCTCTGCTCTTTGACATTTTATTGACTCTACGGTGCAAGCTTCCTAACATTTTAATACTCTGAAAATATGTTCTCCTACTATATTCTCATGTCTAATAACTAATTTGACCATAAAAATTGCAAGAAAATGCTCTTTTCTAGGAGTTATCGAAATGGTTCACAGAGTATAATCATCTCTGCACAGTGTGTTTTCAGTGACTCTATGGCGCAAGCTTTGTTGCAGCTATATACTTTAAAAAATGTTATCCAACTATATACTCATGTATAATAGATGTTCATAAAAATGGTAAGAAATTGCTCACTTCTAGTAGTTCTAAGCATAGATCACGGAGTAGAATCAGCTCTGCACTTTGACATTTTATTGTCTCTACGGCGGAAGCTTTCTAACATTTTCATACTCTAAAAACATGTTCTCCTACTATATTCTCATGTTTAATAACTAATTTGACCATAAAATGGAAAGAAAATGCTCACTTAAAGGAGTTATTGAAATGGTTCACGGAGTAGAATCAACTCTGCAATGTGTATTTTCAGTGACTCAATGGCACAAGCTTTGTTGCAGTTATATACTCTAAAAATATGTTCTCCAACTATATACTCTTGTATAATAAATAATTTGTTCATAAAAATGGTAAGAAATTGCTCACTTCAAGTAGTTCTTAACCTAGATCACGAAGTAGAATCAGCCATGCATTTTGATATTTTATTGACTCTACGGCGCAAGTTTCCTAACATTTTAATACTCTGAAAATATGTTCTCCTACTATATTCTCATGTCTAATAACTAATTTGACCATAAAAACTGCAAGAAAATGCTCTTTTCAAGGAGTTATTGAAATGGTTCACGGAGTATAATCATCTCTGTACAGTGTGTTTTCAGTGACTCTATGGCGCAAGCTTTGTTGCAGTTATATACTTTTAAAATATGTTCTCCAACTATATACTCATGTATAATAGATGTTCATAAAAATGGTAAGAAATTGCTCACTTCTAGTAGTTCTAAGCATAGATCACGGAGTAGAATCAGCTCTGCACTTTGACATTTTATTGACTCTACGGCGCAAGCTTTCTAACATTTTCATACTCTAAAAACATGTTCTCCTACTATATTCTCATGTCTAATAACTAATTTGACCATAAAAATGGAAAGAAAATGCTCACTTAAAGGAGTTATTGAAATGGTTCACGGAGTAGAATCAACTCTGCACTGTGTGTTTTCAGTGACTTTATGGCGCAAGCTTTTTAGCAGTTATATAGTCTGAAAATATGTTATTCAACTACATACTCATGTATAATAAACAGTTTGATCATAAAAATGGTAAGAAATTGCTCACTTCAAGTAGTTCTTAACCTAGATCATGGAGTAGAATCAGCTCTGCACTTTGACATTTTATTGACTCTACGGCTCAAGCTTCCTAACATTTTAATACTCTGAAAGTATGTTCTCCTACTATATTCTCATGTCTAATAACTAATTTGACCATAAAAATGTAAAGAAAATGCTCACTTAAAGGAGTTATTGAAATGGTTCACGGAGTAGAATCAACTCTGCACTGTGTGTTTTTTCAGTGACTTTATGGCGCAAGCTTTGTAGCAGTTATATAGTCTGAAAATATGGTATTAAACTACATACTCATGTATAATAAATAATTTGTTCATAAAAATGGTAAGAAATTGCTCACTTCAAGTAGTTCTTAACATAGATCACAAAGTAGAATCAGCTCTGCTCTTTGACATTTTATTGACTCTACGGTGCAAGCTTCCTAACATTTTAATACTCTGAAAATATGTTCTCCTACTATATTCTCATGTCTAATAACTAATTTGACCATAAAAATTGCAAGAAAATGCTCTTTTCTAGGAGTTATCGAAATGGTTCACGGAGTATAATCATCTCTACACAGTGTGTTTTCAGTGACTCTATGGCGCAAGCTTTGTTGCAGCTATATACTTTAAAAAATGTTATCCAACTATATACTCATGTATAATAGATGTTCATAAAAATGGTAAGAAATTGCTCACTTCTAGTAGTTCTAAGCATAGATCACGGAGTAGAATCAGCTCTGCACTTTGACATTTTATTGTCTCTACGGCGGAAGCTTTCTAACATTTTCATACTCTAAAAACATGTTCTCCTACTATATTCTCATGTTTAATAACTAATTTGACCATAAAATGGAAAGAAAATGCTCACTTAAAGGAGTTATTGAAATGGTTCACGGAGTAGAATCAACTCTGCAATGTGTATTTTCAGTGACTCAATGGCACAAGCTTTGTTGCAGTTATATACTCTAAAAATATGTTCTCCAACTATATACTCTTGTATAATAAATAATTTGTTCATAAAAATGGTAAGAAATTGCTCACTTCAAGTAGTTCTTAACCTAGATCACGAAGTAGAATCAGCCATGCATTTTGATATTTTATTGACTCTACGGCGCAAGTTTCCTAACATTTTAATACTCTGAAAATATGTTCTCCTACTATATTCTCATGTCTAATAACTAATTTGACCATAAAAATTGCAAGAAAATGCTCTTTTCAAGGAGTTATTGAAATGGTTCACGGAGTATAATCATCTCTGTACAGTGTGTTTTCAGTGACTCTATGGCGCAAGCTTTGTTGCAGTTATATACTTTTAAAATATGTTCTCCAACTATATACTCATGTATAATAGATGTTCATAAAAATGGTAAGAAATTGCTCACTTCTAGTAGTTCTAAGCATAGATCACGGAGTAGAATCAGCTCTGCACTTTGACATTTTATTGACTCTACGGCGCAAGCTTTCTAACATTTTCATACTCTAAAAACATGTTCTCCTACTATATTCTCATGTCTAATAACTAATTTGACCATAAAAATGGAAAGAAAATGCTCACTTAAAGGAGTTATTGAAATGGTTCACGGAGTAGAATCAACTCTGCACTGTGTGTTTTCAGTGACTTTATGGCGCAAGCTTTTTAGCAGTTATATAGTCTGAAAATATGTTATTCAACTACATACTCATGTATAATAAACAGTTTGATCATAAAAATGGTAAGAAATTGCTCACTTCAAGTAGTTCTTAACATAGATCATGGAGTAGAATCAGCTCTGCACTTTGACATTTTATTGACTCTACGGCTCAAGCTTCCTAACATTTTAATACTCTGAAAGTATGTTCTCCTACTATATTCTCATGTCTAATAACTAATTTGACCATAAAAATGTAAAGAAAATGCTCACTTAAAGGAGTTATTGAAATGGTTCACGGAGTAAAATCAACTCTGCACTGTGTGTTTTTTCAGTGACTTTATGGCGCAAGCTTTGTAGCAGTTATATAGTCTGAAAATATGGTATTCAACTACATACTCATGTATAATAAATAATTTGTTCATAAAAATGGTAAGAAATTGCTCACTTCAAGTAGTTCTTAACATAGATCACAAAGTAGAATCAGCTCTGCTCTTTGACATTTTATTGACTCTACGGTGCAAGCTTCCTAACATTTTAATACTCTGAAAATATGTTCTCCTACTATATTCTCATGTCTAATAACTAATTTGACCATAAAAATTGCAAGAAAATGCTCTTTTCTAGGAGTTATCGAAATGGTTCACGGAGTATAATCATCTCTACACAGTGTGTTTTCAGTGACTCTATGGCGCAAGCTTTGTTGCAGCTATATACTTTAAAAAATGTTATCCAACTATATACTCATGTATAATAGATGTTCATAAAAATGGTAAGAAATTGCTCACTTCTAGTAGTTCTAAGCATAGATCACGGAGTAGAATCAGCTCTGCACTTTGACATTTTATTGTCTCTACGGCGCAAGCTTTCTAACATTTTCATACTCTAAAAACATGTTCTCCTACTATATTCTCATGTTTAATAACTAATTTGACCATAAAATGGAAAGAAAATGCTCACTTAAAGGAGTTATTGAAATGGTTTACGGAGTAGAATCAACTCTGCAATGTGTATTTTCAGTGACTCAATGGCACAAGCTTTGTTGCAGTTATATACTCTAAAAATATGTTCTCCAACTATATACTCTTGTATAATAAATAATTTGTTCATAAAAATGGTAAGAAATTGCTCACTTCAAGTAGTTCTTAACCTAGATCACGAAGTAGAATCAGCCATGCATTTTGATATTTTATTGACTCTACGGCGCAAGTTTCCTAACATTTTAATACTCTGAAAATATGTTCTCCTACTATATTCTCATGTCTAATAACTAATTTGACCATAAAAATTGCAAGAAAATGCTCTTTTCAAGGAGTTATTGAAATGGTTCACGGAGTATAATCATCTCTGTACAGTGTGTTTTCAGTGACTCTATGGCGCAAGCTTTGTTGCAGTTATATACTTTTAAAATATGTTCTCCAACTATATACTCATGTATAATAGATGTTCATAAAAATGGTAAGAAATTGCTCACTTCTAGTAGTTCTAAGCATAGATCACGGAGTAGAATCAGCTCTGCACTTTGACATTTTATTGACTCTACGGCGCAAGCTTTCTAACATTTTCATACTCTAAAAACATGTTCTCCTACTATATTCTCATGTCTAATAACTAATTTGACCATAAAAATGGAAAGAAAATGCTCACTTAAAGGAGTTATTGAAATGGTTCACGGAGTAGAATCAACTCTGCACTGTGTGTTTTCAGTGACTTTATGGCGCAAGCTTTTTAGCAGTTATATAGTCTGAAAATATGTTATTCAACTACATACTCATGTATAATAAACAGTTTGATCATAAAAATGGTAAGAAATTGCTCACTTCAAGTAGTTCTTAACCTAGATCATGGAGTAGAATCAGCTCTGCACTTTGACATTTTATTGACTCTACGGCTCAAGCTTCCTAACATTTTAATACTCTGAAAGTATGTTCTCCTACTATATTCTCATGTCTAATAACTAATTTGACCATAAAAATGTAAAGAAAATGCTCACTTAAAGGAGTTATTGAAATGGTTCACGGAGTAGAATCAACTCTGCACTGTGTGTTTTTCAGTGACTTTATGGCGCAAGCTTTGTAGCAGTTATATAGTCTGAAAATATGGTATTCAACTACATACTCATGTATAATAAATAATTTGTTCATAAAAATGGTAAGAAATTGCTCACTTCAAGTAGTTCTTAACCTAGATCACAAAGTAGAATCAGCTCTGCTCTTTGACATTTTATTGACTCTACGGTGCAAGCTTCCTAACATTTTAATACTCTGAAAATATGTTCTCCTACTATATTCTCATGTCTAATAACTAATTTGACCATAAAAATTGCATGAAAATGCTCTTTTCTAGGAGTTATCGAAATGGTTCACGGAGTATAATCATCTCTGCACAGTGTGTTTTCAGTGACTCTATGGCGCAAGCTTTGTTGCAGCTATATACTTTAAAAAATGTTATCCAACTATATACTCATGTATAATAGATGTTCATAAAAATGGTAAGAAATTGCTCACTTCTAGTAGTTCTAAGCATAGATCACGAAGTAGAATCAGCTCTGCACTTTGACATTTTATTGACTCTACGGCGCAAGCTTTCTAACATTTTCATACTCTAAAAACATGTTCTCCTACTATATTCTCATGTCTAATAACTAATTTGACCATAAAAATGGAAATAAAATGCTCACTTAAAGGAGTTATTTTAATGGTTCACGGAGTAGAATCAACTCTGCAATGTGTATTTTCAGTGACTCTATGGCGCAAGCTTTGTTGCAGTTATATACTCTAAAAATATGTTCTCCAACTATATACTCATGTATAATAAATAATTTGTTCATAAAAATGGTAAGAAATTGCTCACTTCAAGTAGTTCTTAACCTAGATCACGAAGTAGAATCAGCTCTGCACTTTGACATTTTATTGACTCTACGGCGCAAGCTTCCTAACATTTTAATACTCTGAAAATATGTTCTCCTACTATATTCTCATGTCTAATAACTAATTTGACCATAAAAATTGCAAGAAAATGCTCTTTTCAAGGAGTTATTGAAATGGTTCACGGAGTATAATCATCTCTGCACAGTGTGTTTTCAGTGACTCTATGGCGCAAGCTTTGTTGCAGTTATATACTTTTAAAATATGTTCTCCAACTATATACTCATGTATAATAGATGTTCATAAAAATGGTAAGAAATTGCTCACTTCTAGTAGTTCTAAGCATAGATCACGGAGTAGAATCAGCTCTGCACTTTGACATTTTATTGACTCTACGGCGCAAGCTTTCTAACATTTTCATACTCTAAAAACATGTTCTCCTACTATATTCTCATGTCTAATAACTAATTTGACCATAAAAATGGAAAGAAAATGCTCACTTAAAGGAGTTATTGAAATGGTTCACGGAGTAGAATCAACTCTGCACTGTGTGTTTTCAGTGACTTTATGGCGCAAGCTTTGTAGCAGTTATATAGTCTGAAAATATGTTATTCAACTACATACTCATGTATAATAAACAGTTTGATCATAAAAATGGTAAGAAATTGCTCACTTCAAGTAGTTCTTAACCTAGATCACAAAGTAGAATCAGCTCTGCTCTTTGACATTTTATTGACTCTACGGTGCAAGCTTCCTAACATTTTAATACTCTGAAAATATGTTCTCCTACTATATTCTCATGTCTAATAACTAATTTGACCATAAAAATTGCATGAAAATGCTCTTTTCTAGGAGTTATCGAAATGGTTCACGGAGTATAATCATCTCTGCACAGTGTGTTTTCAGTGACTCTATGGCGCAAGCTTTGTTGCAGCTATATACTTTAAAAAATGTTATCCAACTATATACTCATGTATAATAGATGTTCATAAAAATGGTAAGAAATTGCTCACTTCTAGTAGTTCTAAGCATAGATCACGGAGTAGAATCAGCTCTGCACTTTGACATTTTATTGTCTCTACGGCGCAAGCTTTCTAACATTTTCATACTCTAAAAACATGTTCTCCTACTATATTCTCATGTTTAATAACTAATTTGACCATAAAATGGAAAGAAAATGCTCACTTAAAGGAGTTATTGAAATGGTTCACGGAGTAGAATCAACTCTGCAATGTGTATTTTCAGTGACTCAATGGCACAAGCTTTGTTGCAGTTATATACTCTAAAAATATGTTCTCCAACTATATACTCTTGTATAATAAATAATTTGTTCATAAAAATGGTAAGAAATTGCTCACTTCAAGTAGTTCTTAACCTAGATCACGAAGTAGAATCAGCCATGCATTTTGATATTTTATTGACTCTACGGCGCAAGTTTCCTAACATTTTAATACTCTGAAAATATGTTCTCCTACTATATTCTCATGTCTAATAACTAATTTGACCATAAAAATTGCAAGAAAATGCTCTTTTCAAGGAGTTATTGAAATGGTTCACGGAGTATAATCATCTCTGTACAGTGTGTTTTCAGTGACTCTATGGCGCAAGCTTTGTTGCAGTTATATACTTTTAAAATATGTTCTCCAACTATATACTCATGTATAATAGATGTTCATAAAAATGGTAAGAAATTGCTCACTTCTAGTAGTTCTAAGCATAGATCACGGAGTAGAATCAGCTCTGCACTTTGACATTTTATTGACTCTACGGCGCAAGCTTTCTAACATTTTCATACTCTAAAAACATGTTCTCCTACTATATTCTCATGTCTAATAACTAATTTGACCATAAAAATGGAAAGAAAATGCTCACTTAAAGGAGTTATTGAAATGGTTCACGGAGTAGAATCAACTCTGCACTGTGTGTTTTCAGTGACTTTATGGCGCAAGCTTTTTAGCAGTTATATAGTCTGAAAATATGTTATTCAACTACATACTCATGTATAATAAACAGTTTGATCATAAAAATGGTAAGAAATTGCTCACTTCAAGTAGTTCTTAACCTAGATCATGGAGTAGAATCAGCTCTGCACTTTGACATTTTATTGACTCTACGGCTCAAGCTTCCTAACATTTTAATACTCTGAAAGTATGTTCTCCTACTATATTCTCATGTCTAATAACTAATTTGACCATAAAAATGTAAAGAAAATGCTCACTTAAAGGAGTTATTGAAATGGTTCACGGAGTAGAATCAACTCTGCACTGTGTGTTTTTCAGTGACTTTATGGCGCAAGCTTTGTAGCAGTTATATAGTCTGAAAATATGGTATTCAAATACATACTCATGTATAATAAATAATTTGTTCATAAAAATGGTAAGAAATTGCTCACTTCAAGTAGTTCTTAACATAGATCACAAAGTAGAATCAGCTCTGCTCTTTGACATTTTATTGACTCTACGGTGCAAGCTTCCTAACATTTTAATACTCTGAAAATATGTTCTCCTACTATATTCTCATGTCTAATAACTAATTTGACCATAAAAATTGCAAGAAAATGCTCTTTTCTAGGAGTTATCGAAATGGTTCACGGAGTATAATCATCTCTACACAGTGTGTTTTCAGTGACTCTATGGCGCAAGCTTTGTTGCAGCTAAATACTTTAAAAAATGTTATCCAACTATATACTCGTGTATAATAGATGTTCATAAAAATGGTAAGAAATTGCTCACTTCTAGTAGTTCTAAGCATAGATCACGGAGTAGAATCAGCTCTGCACTTTGACATTTTATTGTCTCTACGGCGCAAGCTTTCTAACATTTTCATACTCTAAAAACATGTTCTCCTACTATATTCTCATGTTTAATAACTAATTTGACCATAAAATGGAAAGAAAATGCTCACTTAAAGGAGTTATTGAAATGGTTCACGGAGTAGAATCAACTCTGCAATGTGTATTTTCAGTGACTCAATGGCACAAGCTTTGTTGCAGTTATATACTCTAAAAATATGTTCTCCAACTATATACTCTTGTATAATAAATAATTTGTTCATAAAAATGGTAAGAAATTGCTCACTTCAAGTAGTTCTTAACATAGATCACAAAGTAGAATCAGCTCTGCTCTTTGACATTTTATTGACTCTACGGTGCAAGCTTCTTAACATTTTAATACTCTGAAAATATGCTCTCCTACTATATTCTCATGTCTAATAACTAATTTGACCATAAAAATTGCAAGAAAATGCTCTTTTCTAGGAGTTATCGAAATGGTTCACGGAGTATAATCATCTCTACACAGTGTGTTTTCAGTGACTCTATGGCGCAAGCTTTGTTGCAGCTATATACTTTAAAAAATGTTATCCAACTATATACTAATGTATAATAGATGTTCATAAAAATGGTAAGAAATTGCTCACTTCTAGTAGTTCTAAGCATAGATCACGGAGTAGAATCAGCTCTGCACTTTGACATTTTATTGTCTCTACGGCGCAAGCTTTCTAACATTTTCATACTCTAAAAACATGTTCTCCTACTATATTCTCATGTTTAATAACTAATTTGACCATAAAATGGAAAGAAAATGCTCACTTAAAGGAGTTATTGAAATGGTTCACGGAGTAGAATCAACTCTGCAATGTGTATTTTCAGTGACTCAATGGCACAAGCTTTGTTGCAGTTATATACTCTAAAAATATGTTCTCCAACTATATACTCTTGTATAATAAATAATTTGTTCATAAAAATGGTAAGAAATTGCTCACTTCAAGTAGTTCTTAACCTAGATCACGAAGTAGAATCAGCCATGCATTTTGATATTTTATTGACTCTACGGCGCAAGTTTCCTAACATTTTAATACTCTGAAAATATGTTCTCCTACTATATTCTCATGTCTAATAACTAATTTGACCATAAAAATTGCAAGAAAATGCTCTTTTCAAGGAGTTATTGAAATGGTTCACGGAGTATAATCATCTCTGTACAGTGTGTTTTCAGTGACTCTATGGCGCAAGCTTTGTTGCAGTTATATACTTTTAAAATATGTTCTCCAACTATATACTCATGTATAATAGATGTTCATAAAAATGGTAAGAAATTGCTCACTTCTAGTAGTTCTAAGCATAGATCACGGAGTAGAATCAGCTCTGCACTTTGACATTTTATTGACTCTACGGCGCAAGCTTTCTAACATTTTCATACTCTAAAAACATGTTCTCCTACTATATTCTCATGTCTAATAACTAATTTGACCATAAAAATGGAAAGAAAATGCTCACTTAAAGGAGTTATTGAAATGGTTCACGGAGTAGAATCAACTCTGCACTGTGTGTTTTCAGTGACTTTATGGCGCAAGCTTTTTAGCAGTTATATAGTCTGAAAATATGTTATTCAACAACATACTCATGTATAATAAACAGTTTGATCATAAAAATGGTAAGAAATTGCTCACTTCAAGTAGTTCTTAACCTAGATCATGGAGTAGAATCAGCTCTGCACTTTGACATTTTATTGACTCTACGGCTCAAGCTTCCTAACATTTTAATACTCTGAAAGTATGTTCTCCTACTATATTCTCATGTCTAATAACTAATTTGACCATAAAAATGTAAAGAAAATGCTCACTTAAAGGAGTTATTGAAATGGTTCACGGAGTAGAATCAACTCTGCACTGTGTGTTTTTTCAGTGACTTTATGGCGCAAGCTTTGTAGCAGTTATATAGTCTGAAAATATGGTATTCAACTACATACTCATGTATAATAAATAATTTGTTCATAAAAATGGTAAGAAATTGCTCACTTCAAGTAGTTCTTAACATAGATCACAAAGTAGAATCAGCTCTGCTCTTTGACATTTTATTGACTCTACGGTGCAAGCTTCCTAACATTTTAATACTCTGAAAATATGTTCTCCTACTATATTCTCATGTCTAATAACTAATTTGACCATAAAAATTGCAAGAAAATGCTCTTTTCTAGGAGTTATCGAAATGGTTCACGGAGTATAATCATCTCTACACAGTGTGTTTTCAGTGACTCTATGGCGCAAGCTTTGTTGCAGCTATATACTTTAAAAAATGTTATCCAACTATATACTCATGTATAATAGATGTTCATAAAAATGGTAAGAAATTGCTCACTTCTAGTAGTTCTAAGCATAGATCACGGAGTAGAATCAGCTCTGCACTTTGACATTTTATTGTCTCTACGGCGCAAGCTTTCTAACATTTTCATACTCTAAAAACATGTTCTCCTACTATATTCTCATGTTTAATAACTAATTTGACCATAAAATGGAAAGAAAATGCTCACTTAAAGGAGTTATTGAAATGGTTCACGGAGTAGAATCAACTCTGCAATGTGTATTTTCAGTGACTCAATGGCACAAGCTTTGTTGCAGTTATATACTCTAAAAATATGTTCTCCAACTATATACTCTTGTATAATAAATAATTTGTTCATAAAAATGGTAAGAAATTGCTCACTTCAAGTAGTTCTTAACCTAGATCACGAAGTAGAATCAGCCATGCATTTTGATATTTTATTGACTCTACGGCGCAAGTTTCCTAACATTTTAATACTCTGAAAATATGTTCTCCTACTATATTCTCATGTCTAATAACTAATTTGACCATAAAAATTGCAAGAAAATGCTCTTTTCAAGGAGTTATTGAAATGGTTCACGGAGTATAATCATCTCTGTACAGTGTGTTTTCAGTGACTCTGTGGCGCAAGCTTTGTTGCAGTTATATACTTTTAAAATATGTTCTCCAACTATATACTCATGTATAATAGATGTTCATAAAAATGGTAAGAAATTGCTCACTTCTAGTAGTTCTAAGCATAGATCACGGAGTAGAATCAGCTCTGCACTTTGACATTTTATTGACTCTACGGCGCAAGCTTTCTAACATTTTCATACTCTAAAAACATGTTCTCCTACTATATTCTCATGTCTAATAACTAATTTGACCATAAAAATGGAAAGAAAATGCTCACTTAAAGGAGTTATTGAAATGGTTCACGGAGTAGAATCAACTCTGCACTGTGTGTTTTCAGTGACTTTATGGCGCAAGCTTTTTAGCAGTTATATAGTCTGAAAATATGTTATTCAACAACATACTCATGTATAATAAACAGTTTGATCATAAAAATGGTAAGAAATTGCTCACTTCAAGTAGTTCTTAACCTAGATCATGGAGTAGAATCAGCTCTGCACTTTGACATTTTATTGACTCTACGGCTCAAGCTTCCTAACATTTTAATACTCTGAAAGTATGTTCTCCTACTATATTCTCATGTCTAATAACTAATTTGACCATAAAAATGTAAAGAAAATGCTCACTTAAAGGAGTTATTGAAATGGTTCACGGAGTAGAATCAACTCTGCACTGTGTGTTTTTTCAGTGACTTTATGGCGCAAGCTTTGTAGCAGTTATATAGTCTGAAAATATGGTATTCAACTACATACTCATGTATAATAAATAATTTGTTCATAAAAATGGTAAGAAATTGCTCACTTCAAGTAGTTCTTAACATAGATCACAAAGTAGAATCAGCTCTGCTCTTTGACATTTTATTGACTCTACGGTGCAAGCTTCCTAACATTTTAATACTCTGAAAATATGTTCTCCTACTATATTCTCATGTCTAATAACTAATTTGACCATAAAAATTGCAAGAAAATGCTCTTTTCTAGGAGTTATCGAAATGGTTCACGGAGTATAATCATCTCTACACAGTGTGTTTTCAGTGACTCTATGGCGCAAGCTTTGTTGCAGCTATATACTTTAAAAAATGTTATCCAACTATATACTCATGTATAATAGATGTTCATAAAAATGGTAAGAAATTGCTCACTTCTAGTAGTTCTAAGCATAGATCACGGAGTAGAATCAGCTCTGCACTTTGACATTTTATTGTCTCTACGGCGCAAGCTTTCTAACATTTTCATACTCTAAAAACATGTTCTCCTACTATATTCTCATGTTTAATAACTAATTTGACCATAAAATGGAAAGAAAATGCTCACTTAAAGGAGTTATTGAAATGGTTCACGGAGTAGAATCAACTCTGCAATGTGTATTTTCAGTGACTCAATGGCACAAGCTTTGTTGCAGTTATATACTCTAAAAATATGTTCTCCAACTATATACTCTTGTATAATAAATAATTTGTTCATAAAAATGGTAAGAAATTGCTCACTTCAAGTAGTTCTTAACCTAGATCACGAAGTAGAATCAGCCATGCATTTTGATATTTTATTGACTCTACGGCGCAAGTTTCCTAACATTTTAATACTCTGAAAATATGTTCTCCTACTATATTCTCATGTCTAATAACTAATTTGACCATAAAAATTGCAAGAAAATGCTCTTTTCAAGGAGTTATTGAAATGGTTCACGGAGTATAATCATCTCTGTACAGTGTGTTTTCAGTGACTCTGTGGCGCAAGCTTTGTTGCAGTTATATACTTTTAAAATATGTTCTCCAACTATATACTCATGTATAATAGATGTTCATAAAAATGGTAAGAAATTGCTCACTTCTAGTAGTTCTAAGCATAGATCACGGAGTAGAATCAGCTCTGCACTTTGACATTTTATTGACTCTACGGCGCAAGCTTTCTAACATTTTCATACTCTAAAAACATGTTCTCCTACTATATTCTCATGTCTAATAACTAATTTGACCATAAAAATGGAAAGAAAATGCTCACTTAAAGGAGTTATTGAAATGGTTCACGGAGTAGAATCAACTCTGCACTGTGTGTTTTCAGTGACTTTATGGCGCAAGCTTTTTAGCAGTTATATAGTCTGAAAATATGTTATTCAACAACATACTCATGTATAATAAACAGTTTGATCATAAAAATGGTAAGAAATTGCTCACTTCAAGTAGTTCTTAACCTAGATCATGGAGTAGAATCAGCTCTGCACTTTGACATTTTATTGACTCTACGGCTCAAGCTTCCTAACATTTTAATACTCTGAAAGTATGTTCTCCTACTATATTCTCATGTCTAATAACTAATTTGACCATAAAAATGTAAAGAAAATGCTCACTTAAAGGAGTTATTGAAATGGTTCACGGAGTAGAATCAACTCTGCACTGTGTGTTTTTTCAGTGACTTTATGGCGCAAGCTTTGTAGCAGTTATATAGTCTGAAAATATGGTATTCAACTACATACTCATGTATAATAAATAATTTGTTCATAAAAATGGTAAGAAATTGCTCACTTCAAGTAGTTCTTAACATAGATCACAAAGTAGAATCAGCTCTGCTCTTTGACATTTTATTGACTCTACGGTGCAAGCTTCCTAACATTTTAATACTCTGAAAATATGTTCTCCTACTATATTCTCATGTCTAATAACTAATTTGACCATAAAAATTGCAAGAAAATGCTCTTTTCTAGGAGTTATCGAAATGGTTCACGGAGTATAATCATCTCTACACAGTGTGTTTTCAGTGACTCTATGGCGCAAGCTTTGTTGCAGCTATATACTTTAAAAAATGTTATCCAACTATATACTCATGTATAATAGATGTTCATAAAAATGGTAAGAAATTGCTCACTTCTAGTAGTTCTAAGCATAGATCACGGAGTAGAATCAGCTCTGCACTTTGACATTTTATTGTCTCTACGGCGCAAGCTTTCTAACATTTTCATACTCTAAAAACATGTTCTCCTACTATATTCTCATGTTTAATAACTAATTTGACCATAAAATGGAAAGAAAATGCTCACTTAAAGGAGTTATTGAAATGGTTCACGGAGTAGAATCAACTCTGCAATGTGTATTTTCAGTGACTCAATGGCACAAGCTTTGTTGCAGTTATATACTCTAAAAATATGTTCTCCAACTATATACTCTTGTATAATAAATAATTTGTTCATAAAAATGGTAAGAAATTGCTCACTTCAAGTAGTTCTTAACCTAGATCACGAAGTAGAATCAGCCATGCATTTTGATATTTTATTAACTCTACGGCGCAAGTTTCCTAACATTTTAATACTCTGAAAATATGTTCTCCTACTATATTCTCATGTCTAATAACTAATTTGACCATAAAAATTGCAAGAAAATGCTCTTTTCAAGGAGTTATTGAAATGGTTCACGGAGTATAATCATCTCTGTACAGTGTGTTTTCAGTGACTCTATGGCGCAAGCTTTGTTGCAGTTATATACTTTTAAAATATGTTCTCCAACTATATACTCATGTATAATAGATGTTCATAAAAATGGTAAGAAATTGCTCACTTCTAGTAGTTCTAAGCATAGATCACGGAGTAGAATCAGCTCTGCACTTTGACATTTTATTGACTCTACGGCGCAAGCTTTCTAACATTTTCATACTCTAAAAACATGTTCTCCTACTATATTCTCATGTCTAATAACTAATTTGACCATAAAAATGGAAAGAAAATGCTCACTTAAAGGAGTTATTGAAATGGTTCACGGAGTAGAATCAACTCTGCACTGTGTGTTTTCAGTGACTTTATGGCGCAAGCTTTTTAGCAGTTATATAGTCTGAAAATATGTTATTCAACTACATACTCATGTATAATAAACAGTTTGATCATAAAAATGGTAAGAAATTGCTCACTTCAAGTAGTTCTTAACCTAGATCATGGAGTAGAATCAGCTCTGCACTTTGACATTTTATTGACTCTACGGCTCAAGCTTCCTAACATTTTAATACTCTGAAAGTATGTTCTCCTACTATATTCTCATGTCTAATAACTAATTTGACCATAAAAATGTAAAGAAAATGCTCACTTAAAGGAGTTATTGAAATGGTTCACGGAGTAGAATCAACTCTGCACTGTGTGTTTTTTCAGTGACTTTATGGCGCAAGCTTTGTAGTAGTTATATAGTCTGAAAATATGGTATTCAACTACATACTCATGTATAATAAATAATTTGTTCATAAAAATGGTAAGAAATTGCTCACTTCAAGTAGTTCTAAACCTAGATCACAAAGTAGAATCAGCTCTGCTCTTTGACATTTTATTGACTCTACGGTGCAAGCTTCCTAACATTTTAATACTCTGAAAATATGTTCTCCTACTATATTCTCATGTCTAATAACTAATTTGACCATAAAAATTGCAAGAAAATGCTCTTTTCTAGGAGTTATCGAAATGGTTCACGGAGTATAATCATCTCTGCACAGTGTGTTTTCAGTGACTCTATGGCGCAAGCTTTGTTGCAGCTATATACTTTAAAAAATGTTATCCAACTATATACTCATGTATAATAGATGTTCATAAAAATGGTAAGAAATTGCTCACTTCTAGTAGTTCTAAGCATAGATCACGGAGTAGAATCAGCTCTGCACTTTGACATTTTATTGTCTCTACGGCGCAAGCTTTCTAACATTTTCATACTCTAAAAACATGTTCTCCTACTATATTCTCATGTTTAATAACTAATTTGACCATAAAATGGAAAGAAAATGCTCACTTAAAGGAGTTATTGAAATGGTTCACGGAGTAGAATCAACTCTGCAATGTGTATTTTAAGTTACTCAATGGCACAAGCTTTGTTGCAGTTATATACTCTAAAAATATGTTCTCCAACTATATACTCTTGTATAATAAATAATTTGTTCATAAAAATGGTAAGAAATTGCTCACTTCAAGTAGTTCTTAACCTAGATCACGAAGTAGAATCAGCCATGCATTTTGATATTTTATTGACTCTACGGCGCAAGTTTCCTAACATTTTAATACTCTGAAAATATGTTCTCCTACTATATTCTCATGTCTAATAACTAATTTGACCATAAAAATTGCAAGAAAATGCTCTTTTCAAGGAGTTATTGAAATGGTTCACGGAGTATAATCATCTCTGTACAGTGTGTTTTCAGTGACTCTATGGTGCAAGCTTTGTTGCAGTTATATACTTTTAAAATATGTTCTCCAACTATATACTCATGTATAATAGATGTTCATAAAAATGGTAAGAAATTGCTCACTTCTAGTAGTTCTAAGCATAGATCACGGAGTAGAATCAGCTCTGCACTTTGACATTTTATTGACTCTACGGCGCAAGCTTTCTAACATTTTCATACTCTAAAAACATGTTCTCCTACTATATTCTCATGTCTAATAACTAATTTGACCATAAAAATGGAAAGAAAATGCTCACTTAAAGGAGTTATTGAAATGGTTCACGGAGTAGAATCAACTCTGCACTGTGTGTTTTCAGTGACTTTATGGCGCAAGCTTTTTAGCAGTTATATAGTCTGAAAATATGTTATTCAACTACATACTCATGTATAATAAACAGTTTGATCATAAAAATGGTAAGAAATTGCTCACTTCAAGTAGTTCTTAACCTAGATCATGGAGTAGAATCAGCTCTGCACTTTGACATTTTATTGACTCTACGGCTCAAGCTTCCTAACATTTTAATACTCTGAAAGTATGTTCTCCTACTATATTCTCATGTCTAATAACTAATTTGACCATAAAAATGTAAAGAAAATGCTCACTTAAAGGAGTTATTGAAATGGTTCACGGAGTAGAATCAACTCTGCACTGTGTGTTTTTTCAGTGACTTTATGGCGCAAGCTTTGTAGCAGTTATATAGTCTGAAAATATGGTATTCAACTACATACTCATGTATAATAAATAATTTGTTCATAAAAATGGTAAGAAATTGCTCACTTCAAGTAGTTCTTAACCTAGATCACAAAGTAGAATCAGCTCTGCTCTTTGATATTTTATTGACTCTACGGTGCAAGCTTCCTAACATTTTAATACTCTGAAAATATGTTCTCCTACTATATTCTCATGTCTAATAACTAATTTGACCATAAAAATTGCAAGAAAATGCTCTTTTCTAGGAGTTATCGAAATGGTTCACGGAGTATAATCATCTCTGCACAGTGTGTTTTCAGTGACTCTATGGCGCAAGCTTTGTTGCAGCTATATACTTTAAAAAATGTTATCCAACTATATACTCATGTATAATAGATGTTCATAAAAATGGTAAGAAATTGCTCACTTCTAGTAGTTCTAAGCATAGATCACAGAGTAGAATCAGCTCTGCACTTTGACATTTTATTGTCTCTACGGCGCAAGCTTTCTAACATTTTCATACTCTAAAAACATGTTCTCCTACTATATTCTCATGTTTAATAACTAATTTGACCATAAAATGGAAAGAAAATGCTCACTTAAAGGAGTTATTGAAGTGGTTCACGGAGTAGAATCAACTCTACAATGTGTATTTTCAGTGACTCAATGGCACAAGCTTTGTTGCAGTTATATACTCTAAAAATATGTTCTCCAACTATATACTCTTGTATAATAAATAATTTGTTCATAAAAATGGTAAGAAATTGCTCACTTCAAGTAGTTCTTAACCTAGATCACGAAGTAGAATCAGCCATGCATTTTGATATTTTATTGACTCTACGGCGCAAGTTTCCTAACATTTTAATACTCTGAAAATATGTTCTCCTACTATATTCTCATGTCTAATAACTAATTTGACCATAAAAATTGCAAGAAAATGCTCTTTTCAAGGAGTTATTGAAATGGTTCACGGAGTATAATCATCTCTGTACAGTGTGTTTTCAGTGACTCTATGGCGCAAGCTTTGTCGCAGTTATATACTTTTAAAATATGTTCTCCAACTATATACTCATGTATAATAGATGTTCATAAAAATGGTAAGAAATTGCTCACTTCTAGTAGTTCTAAGCATAGATCACGGAGTAGAATCAGCTCTGCACTTTGACATTTTATTGACTCTACGGCTCAAGCTTTCTAACATTTTCATACTCTAAAAACATGTTCTCCTACTATATTCTCATGTCTAATAACTAATTTGACCATAAAAATGGAAAGAAAATGCTCACTTAAAGGAGTTATTGAAATGGTTCACGAAGTAGAATCAACTCTGCACTGTGTGTTTTCAGTGACTTTATGGCGCAAGCTTTTTAGCAGTTATATAGTTTGAAAATATGTTATTCAACTACATACTCATGTATAATAAACAGTTTGATCATAAAAATGGTAAGAAATTGCTCACTTCAAGTAGTTCTTAACCTAGATCATGGAGTAGAATCAGCTCTGCACTTTGACATTTTATTGACTCTACGGCTCAAGCTTCCTAACATTTTAATACTCTGAAAGTATGTTCTCCTACTATATTCTCATGTCTAATAACTAATTTGACCATAAAAATGTAAAGAAAATGCTCACTTAAAGGAGTTATTGAAATGGTTCATGGAGTAGAATCAACTCTGCACTGTGTGTTTTTTCAGTGACTTTATGGCGCAAGCTTTGTAGTAGTTATATAGTCTGAAAATATGGTATTCAACTACATACTCATGTGTAATAAATAATTTGTTCATAAAAATGGTAAGAAATTGCTCACTTCAAGTAGTTCTTAACCTAGATCACAAAGTAGAATCAGCTCTGCTCTTTGACATTTTATTGACTCTACGGTGCAAGCTTCCTAACATTTTAATACTCTGAAAATATGTTCTCCTACTATATTCTCATGTCTAATAACTAATTTGACCATAAAAATTGCAAGAAAATGCTCTTTTCTAGGAGTTATCGAAATGGTTCACGGAGTATAATCATCTCTGCACAGTGTGTTTTCAGTGACTCTATGGCGCAAGCTTTGTTGCAGCTATATACTTTAAAAAATGTTATCCAACTATATACTCATGTATAATAGATGTTCATAAAAATGGTAAGAAATTGCTCACTTCTAGTAGTTCTAAGCATAGATCACGGAGTAGAATCAGCTCTGCACTTTGACATTTTATTGTCTCTACAGCGCAAGCTTTCTAACATTTTCATACTCTAAAAACATGTTCTCCTACTATATTCTCATGTTTAATAACTAATTTGACCATAAAATGGAAAGAAAATGCTCACTTAAAGGAGTTATTGAAATGGTTCACGGAGTAGAATCAACTCTGCAATGTGTATTTTCAGTGACTCAATGGCACAAGCTTTGTTGCAGTTATATACTCTAAAAATATGTTCTCCAACTATATACTCTTGTATAATAAATAATTTGTTCATAAAAATGGTAAGAAATTGCTCACTTCAAGTAGTTCTTAACCTAGATCACGAAGTAGAATCAGCCATGCATTTTGATATTTTATTGACTCTACGGCGCAAGTTTCCTAACATTTTAATACTCTGAAAATATGTTCTCCTACTATATTCTCATGTCTAATAACTAATTTGACCATAAAAATTGCAAGAAAATGCTCTTTTCAAGGAGTTATTGAAATGGTTCACGGAGTATAATCATCTCTGTACAGTGTGTTTTCAGTGACTCTATGGCGCAAGCTTTGTTGCAGTTATATACTTTTAAAATATGTTCTCCAACTATATACTCATGTATAATAGATGTTCATAAAAATGGTAAGAAATTGCTCACTTCTAGTAGTTCTAAGCATAGATCACGGAGTAGAATCAGCTCTGCACTTTGACATTTTATTGACTCTACGGCGCAAGCTTTCTAACATTTTCATACTCTAAAAACATGTTCTCCTACTATATTCTCATGTCTAATAACTAATTTGACCATAAAAATGGAAAGAAAATGCTCACTTAAAGGAGTTATTGAAATGGTTCACGGAGTATAATCAACTCTGCACTGTGTGTTTTCAGTGACTTTATGGCGCAAGCTTTTTAGCAGTTATATAGTCTGAAAATATGTTATTCAACTACATACTCATGTATAATAAACAGTTTGATCATAAAAATGGTAAGAAATTGCTCACTTCAAGTAGTTCTTAACCTAGATCATGGAGTAGAATCAGCTCTGCACTTTGACATTTTATTGACTCTACGGCTCAAGCTTCCTAACATTTTAATACTCTGAAAGTATGTTCTCCTACTATATTCTCATGTCTAATAACTAATTTGACCATAAAAATGTAAAGAAAATGCTCACTTAAAGGAGTTATTGAAATGGTTCACGGAGTAGAATCAACTCTGCACTGTGTGTCTTTTCAGTGACTTTATGGCGCAAGCTTTGTAGCAGTTATATAGTCTGAAAATATGGTATTCAACTACATACTCATGTATAATAAATAATTTGTTCATAAAAATGGTAAGAAATTGCTCACTTCAAGTAGTTCTTAACCTAGATCACAAAGTAGAATCAGCTCTGCTCTTTGACATTTTATTGACTCTACGGTGCAAGCTTCCTAACATTTTAATACTCTGAAAATATGTTCTCCTACTATATTCTCATGTCTAATAACTAATTTGACCATAAAAAATGCAAGAAAATGCTCTTTTCTAGGAGTTATCGAAATGGTTCACGGAGTATAATCATCTCTGCACAGTGTGTTTTCAGTGACTCTATGGCGCAAGCTTTGTTGCAGCTATATACTTTAAAAAATGTTATCCAACTATATACTCATGTATAATAGATGTTCATAAAAATGGTAAGAAATTGCTCACTTCTAGTAGTTCTAAGCATAGATCACGGAGTAGAATCAGCTCTGCACTTTGACATTTTATTGTCTCTACGGCGCAAGCTTTCTAACATTTTCATACTCTAAAAACATGTTCTCCTACTATATTCTCATGTTTAATAACTAATTTGACCATAAAATGGAAAGAAAATGCTCACTTAAAGGAGTTATTGAAATGGTTCACGGAGTAGAATCAACTCTGCAATGTGTATTTTCAGTGACTCAATGGCACAAGCTTTGTTGCAGTTATATACTCTAAAAATATGTTCTCCAACTATATACTCTTGTATAATAAATAATTTGTTCATAAAAATGGTAAGAAATTGCTCACTTCAAGTAGTTCTTAACCTAGATCACGAAGTAGAATCAGCCATGCATTTTGATATTTTATTGACTCTACGGCGCAAGTTTCCTAACATTTTAATACTCTGAAAATATGTTCTCCTACTATATTCTCATGTCTAATAACTAATTTGACCATAAAAATTGCAAGAAAATGCTCTTTTCAAGGAGTTATTGAAATGGTTCACGGAGTATAATCATCTCTGTACAGTGTGTTTTCAGTGACTCTATGGCGCAAGCTTTGTCACAGTTATATACTTTTAAAATATGTTCTCCAACTATATACTCATGTATAATAGATGTTCATAAAAATGGTAAGAAATTGCTCACTTCTAGTAGTTCTAAGCATAGATCACGGAGTAGAATCAGCTCTGCACTTTGACATTTTATTGACTCTACGGCGCAAGCTTTCTAACATTTTCATACTCTAAAAACATGTTCTCCTACTATATTCTCATGTCTAATAACTAATTTGACCATAAAAATGGAAAGAAAATGCTCACTTAAAGGAGTTATTGAAATGGTTCACGGAGTAGAATCAACTCTGCACTGTGTGTTTTCAGTGACTTTATGGCGCAAGCTTTTTAGCAGTTATATAGTCTGAAAATATGTTATTCAACTACATACTCATGTATAATAAACAGTTTGATCATAAAAATGGTAAGAAATTGCTCACTTCAAGTAGTTCTTAACCTAGATCATGGAGTAGAATCAGCTCTGCACTTTGACATTTTATTGACTCTACGGCTCAAGCTTCCTAACATTTTAATACTCTGAAAGTATGTTCTCCTACTATATTCTCATGTCTAATAACTAATTTGACCATAAAAATGTAAAGAAAATGCTCACTTAAAGGAGTTATTGAAATGGTTCACGGAGTAGAATCAACTCTGCACTGTGTGTTTTTTCAGTGACTTTATGGCGCAAGCTTTGTAGCAGTTATATAGTCTGAAAATATGGTATTCAACTACATACTCATGTATAATAAATAATTTGTTCATAAAAATGGTAAGAAATTGCTCACTTCAAGTAGTTCTTAACCTAGATCACAAAGTAGAATCAGCTCTGCTCTTTGACATTTTATTGACTCTACGGTGCAAGCTTCCTAACATTTTAATACTCTGAAAATATGTTCTCCTACTATATTTTCATGTCTAATAACTAATTTGACCATAAAAATTGCAAGAAAATGCTCTTTTCTAGGAGTTATCGAAATGGTTCACGGAGTATAATCATCTCTGCACAGTGTGTTTTCAGTGACTCTATGGCGCAAGCTTTGTTGCAGCTATATACTTTAAAAAATGTTATCCAACTATATACTCATGTATAATAGATGTTCATAAAAATGGTAAGAAATTGCTCACTTCTAGTAGTTCTAAGCATAGATCACGGAGTAGAATCAGCTCTGCACTTTGACATTTTATTATCTCTACGGCGCAAGCTTTCTAACATTTTCATACTCTAAAAACATGTTCTCCTACTATATTCTCATGTTTAATAACTAATTTGACCATAAAATGGAAAGAAAATGCTCACTTAAAGGAGTTATTGAAATGGTTCACGGAGTAGAATCAACTCTGCAATGTGTATTTTCAGTGACTCAATGGCACAAGCTTTGTTGCAGTTATATACTCTAAAAATATGTTCTCCAACTATATACTCTTGTATAATAAATAATTTGTTCATAAAAATGGTAAGAAATTGCTCACTTCATATAGTTCTTAACATAGATCACGAAGTAGAATCAGCTCTGCACTTTGACATTTTATTGACTCTACGGCGCAAGCTTCCTAACATTTTAATACTCTGAAAATATGTTATCCTACTATATTCTCATGTCTAATAACTAATTTGACCATAAAAATGGCAAGAAAATGCTCTCTTCAAGGAGTTATTGAAATGGTTCACAGAGTATAATCAACTCTTCAATGTGTGTTTCAGTGACTCTATTGCGCAAGCTTTGTTGTAGTTATATACTCTGAAAATCTATTCTCTAACTATATACTCATGTATAATAAATAATTTATACATAAAAATGGAACGAAAATGCTTACTTCAAGGAGTTATTGAAATGGTTCATGGAGTAGAATCAACTCTGCACTATGTGTTTTTAGTGACTCTATGGCGCAAGCTTTGTAGCAGTTATATACTCTGAAAATATGTTCTTCAACTACATACTCATGTATAATAAACAGTTTGATCATAAAAAAGGTAAGAAATTGCTCACTTCAAGTAGTTCTTAACCTAGATCACGGAGTAGAATCAACTATGCACTTTGACATTTTATTGACTCTATGGCACAAGCTTACTAACATTTTAATACTCTGAAAATAGGTTCTCCTTCTATATTCTCATGTCTAATAACTAATATGACCATAAAAATGGCAAGAAAATGCTCTCTTCAATGAGTTATTGAAATGGTTCACTGAGTAGAATCAAATCTGCAATGTGTGTTTCAGCGACTCTATGGCGCAAGCTTTGTTGCCGTTATATACTCTGAAAATATGTTCTCCAACTATATACCAATATATAATAAATAATTTGTTCATAAAAATTGTAAGAAATTGCTCACTTCAAGTAGTTCTTAACCTAGATCACGAAGTAGAATCAGCTCTGCACTTTGACACTTTATTGACTCTACGGCGCAAGCTTCCTAACATTTTAATACTCTGAAAATATGTTCTCCTACTATATTCTCATGTCTAATAACTAATTTGACCATAAAATGGAAAGAAAATGCTCACTTAAAGGAGTTATTGAAATGGTTCACGGAGTAGAATCAAGTCTGCACTGTGTGTTTTCAGTGACTCTATGGCGCAAGCTTTGTTGCAGTTATATACTTTTAAAATATGTTCTCCAATTATATACTCATGTATAATAGATGTTCATAAAAATGGTAAGAAATTGCTCACTTCTAGTAGTTCTAAGCATATATCACGGAGTAGAATCAGCTCTGCACTTTGACATTTTATTGACTCTACGGCGCAAGCTTTCTAACATTTTCATACTCTAAAAACATGTTCTCCTACTATATTCTCATGTCTAATAACTAATTTGACCATAAAATGGAAAGAAAATGCTCACTTAAAGGAGTTATTGAAATGGTTCACGGAGTAGAATCAACTCTGCACTGTGTGTTTTCAGTGACTTTATGGCGCAAGCTTTGTAGCAGTTATATAGTCTGAAAATATGTTCTTCAACTACATACTCATGTATAATAAACAGTTTGATCATAAAAATGGTAAGAAATTATAATATCTTAGTTCAACTAGATTTTTTTTAGGAAGCCCAAAACCTATTTATTTATTTTTATAGCCCAAAAGGCCAGCCCAATTAAGCCCAACTAGATTTTTTTTAGAAAGCCCAAAACCTATTTATTTATTTTTATAGCCCAAAAGGCCAGCCCAATTAAGCCCAACTAGATTTTTTTTAGAAAGCCCAAAATTATTTATTTATTTATTTTGTGGCCCAAAGTTTTAGCCCACTTAAATGGCCTGATATATAATTAGTAAGGCTAAAGTTAAAAAAAAAAGAGAGAAGAACGGGAGAAGAAAAGCAAAAGAGGGGAAAGAAGAGAGTGAAGAGGAGAAACCCTTGTTGATCAAATTCTCCCTTACAACCCTCATCCTAGGTGGTTTCTAAGTGGTTTTGAGGTAAGTGGTGTGTGAATTAAGCTTCCTTCTTCCATGATTTTGTAATTTTGTGGGGTTTTTCTTTTTGGTATGTGGGAAATTTGCAGACTGTTCGAACTGATTTTGACAGAGCTATTGCCCTCGAAAGTTTTCAAACTTAATTTCTGTACGTAGCTGAACTTGTTAGCTTTCCGTAGCCACTTGAAACGCCTCAATCTGATTATTCTACAATTAGTTATGATTTTTCTCGTAAACTGCCGCTAGCTGGAAAATTTCAGAATTTTTATGTCGAATTCAAACTTATTTTCTATCGTTTCGTTTAGTTAATGTATTGAAACTGGTTATGTGGGATTGGGAACTGATGTTAAGGAGTTACATGCCATTTTTATTTAATATCGACTCGTTCGAACTCGATTTTGTTCAGGAGAGACATAAGCTTGCAGAACGATCTCAAAAGAAAAGGCAAGGGAGCGCATTTCCAAGAAATGCATCGAAGGTGTATAAGGGTGTGGGATCTTCGCATGGCGCACCAAGTTCGGCATCTATTAGTTTTCCTCAACCTCGGGAGCAGTTTAGTAGAGGCAGGAGCAATGTCTCGGGATCGGTTGGTGAAAATTGCAAGTGCCAGAATTGCCTAAAATATCATGACGGCCCCTGTAAGGCTCCTCAAGTATGTTTTCAGTGTCGACAGCCGGGGCATATGCGAAGTTCTTGTCCTCAGCTTATGGAAACGAGCAGTCAGGGTTCTGGTCAGCTTCGTGGTAAACTAACATATTCTACACCCAGAGATACTCGATCTGCTGTTACCAGAGTGCCCGATGCCTCAAGCGGCCCTAGTACTCAATCACCTATGCAAGGAAGGAAGCAAACTAGAGTATTTCATATTTCCCAGGAAGAGGCTCGCTCAGATCCGAAGGTTGTGACAGGTAATTTATAATCTGAGTATTTTCACATGCTAGATCTAACCCCGCCTTGTTATGCCACTTGATTACGAATAAAACATTCGTAAGAAATTCTATCTTTCTGAATTTTTAAATCACAATCTCACCTAATATTGCTTCTTTAGGCCATGTGTTTGTGGGAGACCATCAGGTCTACGCTTTATTTGACCCAGGTTCTGATAGGTCTTATATCCGGGATGATCTTACTGATATCTTAGGTTATCCTATCTCTCATTTGTCACCTGGAATCATCGTTCATACCTCTCTTGGAGAGCGTCTAATTCATGATTCAGTATTCCTTGGTTGTCCATTGAAGATCAAAGATGTCATTTTAGAGGCTGAATTGATACCATTGCCTTTGATTGATCTTGATGTTATTCTTGGCATGGATTGGCTTTCTTCTCATCATGCAATTCTCGATTGCCACGAGAAGCTTGTTATTTTTCGTAGACCAGGATTCTCAGAACTCGTTTTTGAAGGTAAACTTCAAATGAGATCCCTCTTTTTTATTTCAATGTTGACTGCGCATAAATTAATGCGTAAGGGTTGTGAGGCATTCTTGGCATTTGTCATCGATACTTCTCTTTCTGAAACTAAACTAGATGACATCCCGATCGTGAATGAATTTCCTGATGTCTTTCCCGAAGACTTACCAGGACAACCTCCGAATCGAGAGATTGATTTTTCCATTGACGTACTTCCTGGAATCACACCTATATCGATTACTCCATATCGAATGTCGCCTGCTGAGCTCAAGGAACTCCAGACACAACTTGGGGAATTATTGGAGAAGGGGTTCATACGACCTAGCACATCTCTGTGGGGTGCTCCAGTTCTTTTTGTCAAGAAGAAAGATGGATCACTTCGTCTATGTGTCGACTACCGTCAATTGAACAAGGTGACAATCAAGAACAAATACCCTCTTCCAAGAATCAATGATATGTTTGATCAATTGCAAGGAGCAACTGTGTTCTCAAAAATTGATTTGCGATCCGGTTATCACCAACTCAAGATTAGGGAATCTGATATCCCTAAGTCTGCTATTCGAACCAGATACGGTCATTTTGAATTCTGTGTTATGCCTTTTGGACTCACAAATGCTCCTGTAGCTTTTATGGATCTTATGAATCGGGTCTTTCGGCCGTACTTAGATAAGTTTGTCATCATCTTCATTGATGACATTTTTATTTATTCTAAATCGGACGACGAGCATTCTCATCATCTAAGAATTGCTCTGAACATTCTCAGAGAAAATCAGCTTTATGTTAAATTCTCGAAATGTGAATTTTGGCTTCGCGAGGTAAGCTTTTTGGGTCATCACATTTCTAAAGAAGGAATCTACGTCGATCCAGTGAAGATTCAAGCTATACTAGATTGGGAGCGTCCAAAGAACGTGACAGAGATTTGTAGTTTTCTTGGATTAGCTGGATATTATCGACGGTTTGTCAAAGACTTTTCGTTATTGGCTTCATCTTTGACTAAATTGACTCGAAAAGGGGTAAAATTTGAATGGAGTGAAGAATACGAGGAAGCATTTCAAGAATTGAAAAGACGACTCGTTTCAGCTCCTATTCTTGCTTTGCCAGACCCAGCGATTGGAGAATTTACTATTTATAGCGACGCCTCGAGACAAGGATTAGGATGCGTTCTCATGCAAGAGGGAAAGGTTATTGCCTATGCTTCAAGGCAATTGAAGAAGAACGAAGAAAATTATCCTATACATGATTTAGAGTTAGCTGCAATCGTCTTTGCATTGAAGATCTGGAGGCACTATCTGTACGGTGCAACTTGTCGGGTTTTCACTGATCACAAGAGCTTAAAGTATATCACCATGCAAAAGGAGCTCAACCTCAGGCAAAGGCGATGGATGGAGTTGATTAGTGACTATGACTTAGTCATCGATTATCATCGTGGCAAGGCGAACGTTGTTGCAGATGCTCTGAGTAGAAAGTCTTCTACCTCACTTGCTTCGATTCAATCTTTTTATCTTCCTATGTTGGAGCAATTTAAATCTTTACACATTTCGCTCGATTGTGAAAAGTCTAATGATTCTGCCTTAATCGCCAAATTCGAGGTTAGACCTACCTTGTTCGAGAAAATTCAAGAAAGACAATCACACGATGCTTATTTACAACAGAAGATGGCGAAGCTAAATCAAGGAAAAGAAACCGAATTTCAAATTCGGGATGATGGACTTCTTACTTTTAAAAATCGTGTTTGTGTTCCATCAGAACTTGATGTTCGTAGAGCTATTCTTGAGGAAGCCCATTCTTCAGCCTATGCTATGCATCCTGGAGTACCAAAATGTACAGAACACTTCAGGAGCATTATTGGTGGCCAGGTATGAAACGGGACATTGCTGAATTTGTATCAAAGTGCTTATCATGCCAACAGATTAAAGCGGAACACCAAAAACCAGCTGGCATGCTTCAACCACTACCTATTCCTGAGTGGAAATGGGAAAACGTCACAATGGATTTTGTTTCTGGTTTACCTCGAACCCAAAAGGGTCATGACTCAATTTGGGTCATTGTCGATCGTCTGACAAAATCGGCACATTTCCTTCCAGTGCATACCAACGAATCTTTAGAGAAACTTGCCAAGTTATATGTCGATAAGATCGTGAGATTGCACGGAGTACCAGTGTCAATCATATCTGACCGTGATCCAAGATTCACTTCCCATTTTTGGCCTAGTCTGCAGAAAGCGCTAGGTACAAAATTACTATTCAGTACCTCGTTTCATCCACAGACTGATGGACAGTCAGAGAGAACTATACAGACACTAGAAGACATGCTACGTGCAATGGTGTTGAATTTGGGAGGTAGCTGGGATAAGTACGTGACTTTGGTGGAGTTCGCTTATAACAACAGTTATCATTCAAGCATTGGAATGCCCCCGTACGAAGCTCTGTATGGCCGAAAGTGTCGAACACCACTCTTTTGGGATGAGGTTGGCGAGAAACAAATCGAACAAGTAGAGCTTATCGAAGATGCGAAGGCAAAAATACAACTTATTCGAGACAGACTTAAGGCAGCGCAAGATCGACAGAAAAGCTACGCAGATAATAGGAGGCGCGATTTGGAGTTTAATGAAGGAGACAAAGTTTTTCTGAAAGTTTCTCCATGGAAGGGCGTGTTGCGATTCCGCCGTCGAGGAAAGTTGAGTCCAAGGTATATTGGCCCGTTTACGATCGTGCAAAGGATTGGTCGTGTCGCGTATCGACTTGAGCTACCATCAGAATTATCGAAGATTCACGATGTCTTCCATGTCTCTATGCTTAGAAAATATGAACCAGATCCTTCGCACGTGCTCAAAGATCCCCCAGTTGTATTAAAGGAAAATCTATCGTACGAAGTACAACCTGTTCAAATTGTAGATCGCCGAGAGAAAATGCTTCGTAACATATCCATTCCTGTGGTGAGAATTCTATGGAGAAGTGATCAAATTGAAGAAGAAACATGGGAACCAGAGTCAGTCATGCGTCAACACTATCCAAATCTCTTTTCATCTCTAGGTACGTTTATGTTTCGAGGACGAAACTTTTTGGAGGAGGGGATACTTTATAATATCTTAGTTCAACTAGATTTTTTTTAGAAAGCCCAAAACCTATTTATTTATTTTTATAGCCCAAAAGGCCAGCCCAATTAAGCCCAACTAGATTTTTTTTAGAAAGCCCAAAACCTATTTATTTATTTTTATAGCCCAAAAGGCCAGCCCAATTAAGCCCAACTAGATTTTTTTTAGAAAGCCCAAACTTATTTATTTATTTATTTTGTGGCCCAAAGTTTTAGCCCACTTAAATGGCCTGATATATAATTAGTAAGGCTAAAGTTAAAAAAAAAGAGAGAAGAACGGGAGAAGAAAAGCAAAAGAGGGGAAAGAAGAGAGTGAAGAGGAGAAACCCTTGTTGATCAAATTCTCCCTTACAACCCTCATCCTAGGTGGTTTCTATGTGGTTTTGAGGTAAGTGGTGTGTGAATTAAGCTTCCTTCTTCCATGATTTTGTAATTTTGTGGGGTTTTTCTTTTTGGTATGTGGGTAATTTGCAGACTGTTCGAACTGATTTTGACATAGCTATTGCCCTCGAAAGTCTGCAAACTTAATTTCTGTATGTAGCTGAACTTGTTAGCTTTCCGTAGCCACTTGAAATGCCTCAATCTGATTATTCTACAATTAGTTATGATTTATCTCGTAAACTGCCGCTAGCTGGAAAATTTCAGAATTTTTATGTCGAATTCAAACTTATTTTCTATCGTTTCGTTTAGTTAATGTATTGAAACTGGTTATGTGGGATTGGGAACTGATGTTAAGGAGTTACATGCCATTTTTATTTAATATCGACTCGTTCGAACTCGATTAGGATTTGTTTTTAGCAATGAAAGGGATGTTAACGCTAATAGTTAGTTATATTTAATTTGTCTTTAATTGCTCATCTCATTTCTAGGTAAAGAACCATCGACGAAGGGCAAGGGACCGACTTCAGATTCCGGAGAGAGTTAATCACTTCCTTGTGAGTTGATAATTCGGGAACGCCTTCTCTTGTGGGAAGTGTGGACCCTCGATAAATGTGCATTTGTTTTAGTTTTAGTTAATTGACAAGAAAATTATTTGGTATTGTGTTATGTGGTAAAGAGCCTGATTGGCTCGATTGCTCTGGTTAGAGTCCTATTAACCATTTTATGAGTATTATTGATTTTAACTTATGTTGAAGAGCCTTGTCGGCTCGATATCTGAGAGCATTTATTGTGAATTATTTGAGAATTGATTTCTGGTTATTCTTGTGTGCCAATTAAGACTCTAACCTGAGTCGTTATTCATCTTATGATGCATATGCATATGTATGCCTGGTACCAGGGTTAAGTAGCCCGAATTGGTCACGGTTCGGGTGAGTTGGAGCGACATTGGTTAAGTAGCCCGAATTGTCGCGGTTCGGGTGAGTTAGAGTGACAACCAAGTTGCCCGGGATTGGCAAACCCGGGTGAGTTAGATCTAACAGGGCACCTGTCCATTTGCCAAATATCGATACTCTGGAGGGTGATCGTTAGATGGATTAGTCTAGTATAGGCTCAGTCAACGTCACCGGTGTGGGACATGCATGTCATATATGTTTATATGTTTGATCATTTCAAGTATTCACGTCGATATTGAATTGTGAACTTTAGCAGTTGGCGTGTTGAGAAAGATTATTATTGTGCATTTTATCTAGAGTAACGGTGACGGGCTTGGACTGTCTCTCGACGGAGAGCTCAGTTCGAGGAGGATATTGACTACCCACGCGTCTTTTATGTGATAACATGTTGTTTGAACTAATTGTGTTATTCGTAAATGTGCATTAAGGTTTTTATTTTCATTAATATGTACACTGAGTGAGAAATAGTTATTGTGAGACGAAATGTTGGATTTTATATTATGAACCACGAGTGGGAATACATGCTTCGTATAAGGGTCGGGGTGACCGGCTTATCACCTCACTGAGCAGTGGTTTTGCTCTCGCCCCATCATTCTTTCCTTTTCAGGCTGTTGATATCGTTATGGTTGGATGTTTTCCTATCGTTTCCTCGTCATCCAATCATTGTTTTGGGTACTTTCTCTTTTATGTAAAGTGACGGATTCATTGGCGAGATTGTATAGTTTATATTTGGTGACCCCCTTGATGTTCTTTTTGTACCTTCGCGATGTTATATCGTTCATGTATATTTTCTTTAAACTAAGTTACACCGTTGTATTTTGTACCTTTGTAAATCCTTGTTGATACTTTTTGAGATGATGTCCTCGGGTTGTACCCGTTGTTATCAGTTGTTCAGCTCTACAGGTACTTGATAGCAAGCCTTACGTTTTCTATAAACTTTGTGGAGTGGAGTGCACCCATTCTGCGAAATTTATGGTTAACGTGGCGGTTGTCGCGTTCTGTTTGGGGTCGGGGCGTGACAGAAATTGCTCACTTCAAGTAGTTTTTAACCTAGATCACGGAGTAGAATCAGCTTTGCACTTTGACATTTTATTGACTCTACGGCGCAAGCTTCCTAACATTTTAATACTCTGAAAGTATGTTCTCCTACTATATTCTCATGTCTAATAACTAATTTGACCATAAAATGGCAAGAAAATGCTCTCTTCAAGGAGTTATTGAAATGGTTCACGGAGTAGAATGAAATCTGCAATGTGTGTTTCAGTGACTCTATGGCGCAAGCTTTGTTGCAGTTATATACTCTGAAAATGTGTTCTCCAACTATATACTCATGTATAATAAATAATTTTTTCATAAAAATGGTAAGAAATTGCTCACTTCAAGTAGTTCTTAACCTAGATCACGGAGTAGAATCAGCTCTGCACTTTGACATTTTATTGACTCTACGACGCAAGCTTCCTAACATTTTAATACTCTGAAAGTACGTTCTCCTACTATATTCTCATGTCTAATAACTAATATGACCATAAAAATGTAAAGAAAATGCTCACTTAAAGGAGTTATTGAAATGGTTCACGGAGTAGAATCAACTCTGCACTGTGTGTTTTCAGTGACTTTATGGCGCAAGCTTTGTAGCAGTTATATAGTCTGAAAATATGTTCTTCAACTACATACTCATGTATAATAAACAGTTTGATCATAAAAATGGTAAGAAATTGCTCACTTCAAGTAGTTCTTAACCTAGATCACGGAGTAGAATCAGCTCTGCACTTTGACATTTTATTGACTCTACGGCGCAAGCTTAGTAACATTTTAATACTCTGAAAATATGTTCTCCTACTATATTCTCATGTATAATAACTAATTTGACCATAAAAATGGCAAGAAAATGCTCTCTTCAAGGAGTTATTGAAATGGTTCACGGAGTATAATCAAATCTGCAATGTGTGTTTCAGTGACTCTATGGCGCAAGCTTTGTTGCAGTTATATACTCTGAATATACGTTCTCCAACTATATACTCATGTATAATAAATAATTTGTTCATAAAAAAGGTAAGAAATAGCTCACTTCAAGTAGTACTTAACCTAGATCACGGAGTAGAATCAGCTCTGCACTTTGACATTTTATTGACACTACGGCCCAAGCTTTCTAACATTTTTATACTCTAAAAACATGTTCTCCTACTATATTCTCATGTCTAATAACTAATTTGACCATAAAAATGGAAAACAAATGCTCACTTAAAGGAGTTATTAAAATGGTTCACGGAGTAGAATCAACTCTGCACTGTGTGTTTTCAGTGACTTTATGGCGCAAGCTTTGTAGCAGTTATATAGTTTGAAAATATGTTCTTCAACTACATACTCATGTATAATAAACAGTTTGATCATAAAAATGGTAAGAATTTGCTCACTTCAAGTAGTTCTTAACCTAGATCACGAAGTAGAATCAGCTCTGCACTTTGACATTTTATTGACTCTACGGCGCAAGCTTCCTAACATTTTAATACTCTGAAAATATGTTCTCCTACTATATTCTCATGTCTAATAACTAATTTGACCATAAAAATGGCAATAAAATGCTCTCTTCTAGGAGTAATTGAAATGGTTCACGGAGTATAATCAAATCTGCAATGTGTGTTTCATTGACTCTATGGCGCAAGCTTTGTTGCAGTTATATACTCTGAAAACACGTTCTCAAACTATATACTCATGTATAATAAATAATTTGTTCATAAAAAAGGTAAGAAATAGCTCACTTCAAGTAGTTCTTAACCTAGATCACGAAGTAGAATCAGCTCTGCACTTTGACATTTTATTGACTCTGCGGCGCAAGTTTTCTAACATTTGAATACTCTGAAAATATGTTCCCCTACTATATTCTCATGTCTAATAACTAATTTGACCATAAAAATGGCTAGAAAATGCTCTCTTCAAGGAGTTATTGAAATGGTTCACGGAGTAGAATCAACTCTGCAATGTGTGTTTTCAGTGACTCTATGGCGCAAGTTTTGTTGCAGTTATATACTCTCAAAATATGTTCTCTAACTATATACTCATGTATAATAAATAATTTGTTCATAAAAATGGTAAGAAATTGATCACTTCAAATAGTTCTTAACCTAGATCACGAAGTAGAATCAGCTCTGCACTTTGACATTTTATTGACTCTACGGCGCAAGCTTCCTAACATTTTAATACTCTGAAAATATGTTATCCTACTATATTCTCATGTCTAATAACTAATTTGACCATAAAAATGGCAAGAAAATGCTCTCTTCAAGGAGTTATTGAAATGGTTCACAGAGTATAATCAACTCTGCAATGTGTGTTTTCAGTGACTCTATTGCGCAAGCTTTGTTGTAGTTATATACTCTGAAAATCTATTCTCCAACTATATACTCATGTATAATAAATAATTTATACATAAAAAAGGAAAGAAAATGCTTACTTCAAGGAGTTATTGAAATGGTTCATGGAGTAGAATCAACTCTGCACTATGTGTTTTTAGTGACTCTATGGCGCAAGCTTTTTAGCAGTTATATACTCTAAAAATATGTTCTTCAACTACATACTCATGTATAATAAACAGTTTGATCATAAAAAAGGTAAGAAATTGCTCACTTCAAGTAGTTCTTAACCTAGATCACGGAGTAGAATCGGCTATGCACTTTGACATTTTATTGACTCTACGGCACAAGCTTACTAACATTTTAATACTCTGAAAATATGTTCTCCTACTATATTCTCATGTCTAATAACTAATATGACCATAAAAATGGCAAGAAAATGCTCTCTTCAAGGAGTTATTGAAATGGTTCACTGAGTAGAATCAAATCTGCAATGTGTGTTTCAGTGACTCTATGGCGCAAGCTTTGTTGCAGTTATATACTCTGAAAATATGTTCTCCAACTATATACTAATGAATAATAAATAATTTGTTCATAAAAATGGTAAGAAATAGCTCACTTCAAGTAGTTCTTAACCTAGATCACGGAGTAGAATCGGCTATGCACTTTGACATTTTATTGACTCTACGGCACAAGCTTACTAACATTTTAATACTCTGAAAATATGTTCCCCTACTATATTCTCATGTCTAATAACTAATTTGACCATAAAAATGGCTAGAAAATGCTCTCTTCAAGGAGTTATTGAAATGGTTCACGGAGTAGAGTCAACTCTGCAATGTGTGTTTTCAGTGACTCTATGGCGCAAGCTTTGTTGCAGTTATATACTCTCAAAATATGTTCTCCAACTATATACTCATGTATAATAAATAATTTGTTCATAAAAATGGTAAGAAATTGATCACTTCAAATAGTTCTTAACCTAGATCACGAAGTAGAATCAGCTCTGCACTTTGACATTTTATTGACTCTACGGCGCAAGCTTCCTAACATTTTAATACTCTGAAAGTATGTTCTCCTACTATATTCTCATGTCTAATAACTAATTTGACCATAAAATGGCAAGAAAATGCTCTCTTCAAGGAGTTATTGAAATGGTTCACGGAGTAGAATGAAATCTGCAATGTGTGTTTCAGTGACTCTATGGCGCAAGCTTTGTTGCAGTTATATACTCTGAAAATATGTTCTCCAACTATATACTCATGTATAATAAATAAATTTTTCATAAAAATGGTAAGAAATTGCTCACTTCAAGTAGTTCTTAACCTAGATCACGGAGTAGAATCAGCTCTGCACTTTGACATTTTATTGACTCTACGGCGCAAGCTTAGTAACATTTTAATACTCTGAAAATATGTTCTCGTACTATATTCTCATGTATAATAACTAATTTGAGCATAAAAATGGCAAGAAAATGCTCTCTTCAAGGAGTTATTGAAATGGTTCACGGAGTAGAATCAAATCTGCAATGTGTGTTTCAGTGACACTATGGCGCAAGCTTTGTTGCAGTTATATACTCTGAATATACGTTCTCCAACTATATACTCATGTATAATAAATAATTTGTTCATAAAAAGGTAAGAAATAGCTCACTTCAAGTAGTACTTAACCAAGATCACGGAGTAGAATCAGCTCTACACTTTGATATTTTATTGACTCTACGGCGCAAGCTTCCTAACATTTTAATTCTATGAAAATATGTTCTCCTACTATATTCTCATGTCTAATAACTAATTTGACCATAAAAATGGCAAGAAAATGCTCTCTTCAAGGAGTTATTGAAATGGTTCACGGAGTAGAATAAACTCTGCAATGTGTGTTTTCAGTGACTCTATGCCGCAAGCTTTGTTGAAGTTGTATACTCTGAAAATATGTTCTTCAACTACATACTCATGTATAATAAACAGTTGGTCATAAAAAAGCCATGCACTTTGACATTTTATTGACTCTATGGCGCAAGCTTCCTAACATTTTAATACTCTGAAATATGTTCTCCTACTATATTCTCATGTCTAATAACTAATTTGACCATAAAAATTGCAAGAAAATGCTCTTTTCAAGGAGTTATCGAAATGGTTCACGGAGTATAATCATCTCTGCACAGTGTGTTTTCAGTGACTCTATGGCGCAAGCTTTATTGCAGTTATATACTTTTAAAATATGTTATCCAACTATATACTCATGTATAATAGATGTTCATAAAAATGGTAAGAAATTGCTCACTTCTAGTAGTTCTAAGCATAGATCACGGAGTAGAATCAGCTCTGCACTTTGACATTTTATTGTCTCTACGGCGCAAGCTTTCTAACATTTTCATACTCTAAAAACATGTTCTCCGACTATATTCTCATGTTTAATAACTAATTTGACCATAAAATGGAAAGAAAATACTCACTTAAAGGAGTTATTGAAATGGTTCACGGAGTAGAATCAACTCTGCAATGTGTATTTTCAGTGACTCAATGGCGCAAGCTTTGTTGCAGTTATATACTCTAAAAATATGTTCTCCAACTATATACTCATGTATAATAAATAATTTGTTCATAAAAATGGTAAGAAATTGCTCACTTCAAATAGTTCTTAACCTAGATCACGAAGTAGAATCAGCTCTGCACTTTGACATTTTATTGACTCTACGGCGCAAGCTTCCTAACATTTTAATACTCTGAAAATATGTTATCCTACTATATTCTCATGTCTAATAACTAATTTGACCATAAAAATGGCAAGAAAATGCTCTCTTCAAGGAGTTATTGAAATGGTTCACAGAGTATAATCAACTCTGCAATGTGTGTTTTCAGTGACTCTATTGCGCAAGCTTTGTTGTAGTTATATACTCTGAAAATCTATTCTCCAACTATATACTCATGTATAATAAATAATTTATACATAAAAAAGGAAAGAAAATGCTTACTTCAAGGAGTTATTGAAATGGTTCATGGAGTAGAATCAACTCTGCACTATGTGTTTTTAGTGACTCTATGGCGCAAGCTTTTTAGCAGTTATATACTCTAAAAATATGTTCTTCAACTACATACTCATGTATAATAAACAGTTTGATCATAAAAAAGGTAAGAAATTGCTCACTTCAAGTAGTTCTTAACCTAGATCACGGAGTAGAATCGGCTATGCACTTTGACATTTTATTGACTCTACGGCACAAGCTTACTAACATTTTAATACTCTGAAAATATGTTCTCCTACTATATTCTCATGTCTAATAACTAATATGACCATAAAAATGGCAAGAAAATGCTCTCTTCAAGGAGTTATTGAAATGGTTCACTGAGTAGAATCTAATCTGCAATGTGTGTTTCAGTGACTCTATGGCGCAAGCTTTGTTGCAGTTATATACTCTGAAAATATGTTCTCCAACTATATACTAATGAATAATAAATAATTTGTTCATAAAAATGGTAAGAAATTGCTCACTTCAAGTAGTTCTTAACCTAGATCACGAGGTAGAATCAGCTCTGCACTTTAACATTTTATTGACTCTACGGCGCAAGCTTCCTAACATTTTAATACTCTGAAAATATGTTCTCCTACTATAATCTCATGTCTAATAACTAATTTGACCATAAAATGGAAAGAAAATGCTCACTTAAAGGAGTTATTGAAATGGTTCACGGAGTAGAATCAACTCTGCACTGTGTGTTTTCAGTGACTCTGTGGCGCAAACTTTGTAGCAGTTATATGCTCTGAAAATATGTTCTTCAACTACATACTCATGTATAATAAACAGTTTGATCTTAAAAAAGGTAAGAAATTGCTCACTTCAAGTAGTTCTTAACCTAGATCACGAAGTAGAATCAGCCATGCATTTTGATATTTTATTGACTCTATGGCACAAGCTTCCTAACATTTTAATACTCTGAAAATTAGTTCTCCTACTATATTCCCATGTCTAATAACAAATTTGACCATAAAAATAGCAACAAAATGCTCTTTTCAAGGAGTTATTGAAATGGTTCGCGGAGTATAATAATCTCTGCACAGTGTGTTTTCAGTGACTCTATGGCGCAAGCTTTGTTGCAGTTATATACTTTTAAAATATGTTCTCCAACTATATACTCATGTATAATAAATAATTTGTTCATAAAAAAGGTAAGAAATAGCTCACTTCAAGTAGTTCTTAACCTAGATCACGAAGTAGAATCAGCTCTGCACTTTGACATTTTATTGACTCTACGGCGCAAGTTTTCTAACATTTTAATACTCTGAAAATATGTTCCCCTACTATATTCTCATGTCTAATAACTAATTTGACCATAAAAATGGCTAGAAAATGCTCTCTTCAAGGAGTTATTGAAATGGTTCACGGAGTAGAATCAACTCTGCAATGTGTGTTTTCAGTGACTCTATGGCGCAAGCTTTGTTGCAGTTATATACTCTCAAAATATGTTCTCCAACTATATACTCATGTATAATAAATAATTTGTTCATAAAAATGGTAAGAAATTGATCACTTCAAATAGTTCTTAACCTAGATCACGAAGTAGAATCAGCTCTGCACTTTGACATTTTATTGACTCTACGGCGCAAGCTTCCTAACATTTTAATACTCTGAAAGTATGTTCTCCTACTATATTCTCATGTCTAATAACTAATTTGACCATAAAATGGCAAGAAAATGCTCTCTTCAAGGAGTTATTGAAATGGTTCACGGAGTAGAATGAAATCTGCAATGTGTGTTTCAGTGACTCTATGGCGCAAGCTTTGTTGCAGTTATATACTCTGAAAATATGTTCTCCAACTATATACTCATGTATAATAAATAAATTTTTCATAAAAATGGTAAGAAATTGCTCACTTCAAGTAGTTCTTAACCTAGATCACGGAGTAGAATCAGCTCTGCACTTTGACATTTTATTGACTCTACGGCGCAAGCTTAGTAACATTTTAATACTCTGAAAATATGTTCTCGTACTATATTCTCATGTATAATAACTAATTTGAGCATAAAAATGGCAAGAAAATGCTCTCTTCAAGGAGTTATTGAAATGGTTCACGGAGTAGAATCAAATCTGCAATGTGTGTTTCAGTGACACTATGGCGCAAGCTTTGTTGCAGTTATATACTCTGAATATACGTTCTCCAACTATATACTCATGTATAATAAATAATTTGTTCATAAAAAGGTAAGAAATAGCTCACTTCAAGTAGTACTTAACCAAGATCACGGAGTAGAATCAGCTCTACACTTTGATATTTTATTGACTCTACGGCGCAAGCTTCCTAACATTTTAATTCTATGAAAATATGTTCTCCTACTATATTCTCATGTCTAATAACTAATTTGACCATAAAAATGGCAAGAAAATGCTCTCTTCAAGGAGTTATTGAAATGGTTCACGGAGTAGAATAAACTCTGCAATGTGTGTTTTCAGTGACTCTATGCCGCAAGCTTTGTTGAAGTTGTATACTCTGAAAATATGTTCTTCAACTACATACTCATGTATAATAAACAGTTGGTCATAAAAAAGCCATGCACTTTGACATTTTATTGACTATATGGCGCAAGCTTCCTAACATTTTAATACTCTGAAATATGTTCTCCTACTATATTCTCATGTCTAATAACTAATTTGACCATAAAAATTGCAAGAAAATGCTCTTTTCAAGGAGTTATCGAAATGGTTCACGGAGTATAATCATCTCTGCACAGTGTGTTTTCAGTGACTATATGGCGCAAGCTTTGTTGCAGCTATATACTTTTAAAAAATGTTATCCAACTATATACTCATGTATAATAGATGTTCATAAAAATGGTAAGAAATTGCTCACTTCTAGTAGTTCTAAGCATAGATCACGGAGTAGAATCAGCTCTGCACTTTGACATTTTATTGTCTCTACGGCCCAAGCTTTCTAACATTTTCATACTCTAAAAACATGTTCTCCGACTATATTCTCATGTTTAATAACTAATTTGACCATAAAATGGAAAGAAAATACTCACTTAAAGGAGTTATTGAAATGGTTCACGGAGTAGAATCAACTCTGCAATGTGTATTTTCAGTGACTCAATGGCGCAAGCTTTGTTGCAGTTATATACTCTAAAAATATGTTCTCCAACTATATACTCATGTATAATAAATAATTTGTTCATAAAAATGGTAAGAAATTGCTCACTTCAAATAGTTCTTAACCTAGATCACGAAGTAGAATCAGCTCTGCACTTTGACATTTTATTGACTCTACAGCGCAAGCTTCCTAACATTTTAATACTCTAAAAATATGTTATCCTACTATATTCTCATGTCTAATAACTAATTTGACCATAAAAATGGCAATAAAATGCTCTCTTCAAGGAGTTATTGAAATGGTTCACAGAGTATAATCAACTCTGCAATGTGTGTTTTCAGTGACTCTATTGCGCAAGCTTTGTTGTAGTTATATACTCTGAAATCTATTCTCCAACTATATACTCATGTATAATAAATAATTTATACATAAAAATGGAAAGAAAATGCTTACTTCAAGGAGTTATTGAAATGGTTCATGGAGTAGAATCAACTCTGCACTATGTGTTTTTAGTGACTCTATGGCGCAAGCTTTGTAGCAATTATACACTCTAAAAATATGTTCTTCAACTACATACTCATGTATAATAAACAGTTTGATCATAAAAAAGGTAAGAAATTGCTCACTTCAAGTAGTTCTTAACCTAGATCACGGAGTAGAATCAGCTATGAACTTTGACATTTTGTTGACTCTACGGCACAAGCTTACTAACATTTTAATACTCTGAAAATATGTTCTCCTACTATATTCTCATGTCTAATAACTAATATGACCATAAAAATGGCAAGAAAATGCTCTCTTCAAGGAGTTATTGAAATGGTTCACTGAGTAGAATCAAATCTGCAATGTGTGTTTCAGTGACTCTATGGCGCAAGCTTTGTTGCAGTTATATACTCTAAAAATATGTTCTCCAACTATATACTAATGTATTATAAATAATTTGTTCATAAAAATGGCAAGAAATTGCTCACTTCAAGTAGTTCTTAACCTAGATCACGAAGTAGAATCAGCTCTGCACTTTGACATTTTATTGACTCTACGGCGCAAGCTTTCTAACATTTTAATACTCTGAAAATATGTTCTCCTACTATATTCTCATGTCTAATAACTAATTTGACCATAAAATGGAAAGAAAATGCTCACTTAAAGGAGTTATTGAAATGGTTCACGGAGTAGAATCAACTCTGCACTGTGTGTTTTCAGTGACTCTATGGCGCAAACTTTGTAATAGTTATATGCTCTGAAAATATGTTCTTCAACTACATACTCATGTATAATAAATAGTTTGATCATAAAAAAGGTAAGAAATTGCTCACTTCAAGTAGTTCTTAACGTAGATCATGGAGTAGAATCAGCTATGCACTTTGACATTTTATTGACTCTACGGCGCAAGCTTACTATCATTTTAATACTCTGAAAATATGTTCTCCTACTATATTCTCATGTCTAATAACTAATTTGACCATAAAAATGGCAAGAAAATGCTCTCTTCTAGAATTAATTGAAATGGTTCACGGAGTAGAATCAAATCTGCAATGTGTGTTTCATTGACTCTATGGCGCAAGCTTTGTTGCAGTTATATAATCTGAAAACACGTTCTCCAACTATATACTCATGTATAATAAATAATTTGTTCATAAAAAAGGTAAGAAATAGCTCACTTCAAATAGTTCTTAACCTAGATCACGGAGTAGAATCAGCTCTGCACTTCGACATTTTATTGACTCTACGGCGCAAGTTTCCTAACATTTTAATACTCTGAAAATATGTTCCTCTACTATATTCTCATGTCTAATAACTAATTTGACCATAAAAATGGCTAGAAAATGCTCTCTTCAAGGAGTTATTGAAATGGTTCATGGAGTAGAATCAACTATGCAATGTGTGTTTTCAGTGACTCTATGGCGCAAGCTTTGTTGCAGTTATATACTCTGAAAATATGTTATTCAACTACATACTCATGTATAATAAACTGTTTGATCATAAAAAAGGTAAGAAATTGCTCACTTCAAGTAGTTCTTAACCTAGATCATGGAGTAGAATCAGCTCTGCACTTTGACATTTTATTGACTCTACGGCGCAAGCTTAGTAACATTTTAATACTCTGAAAATATATTCTCCTACTATATTCTCATGTATAATAACTAATTTGACCATAAAAATGGCAAGAAAATGCTCTCTTCAAGGAGTTATTTAAATGGTTCACGGAGTAGAATCAAATCTGCAATGTGTGTTTCAGTGACTCTATGGCGCAAGCTTTGTTGCAGTTATATACGTTCTCCAACTATATACTCATGTATAATAAATAATTTGTTCATAAAAAAAGGTAAGAAATAGCTCACTTCAAGTAGTTCTTAACCTAGATCACGAAGTAGAATCATCTCTACACTTTTACATTTTATTGACTCTACGGAGCAAGCTTAGTGACATTTTAATACTCTGAATATATGTTCTCCTACTATATTCTCATGTATAATAACTAATTTGACCATAAAAATGGCAAGAAAATGCTCTCTTCAAGGAGTTATTGAAATTGTTCACGGAGTAGAATCAAATCTGCAATGTGTGTTTCAGTGACTCTATGGCGCAAGCTTTGTTGCAGTTATATACTCTGAAAATATGTTCTCCAAATATATACTAATGTGTAATAAATAATTTGTTCATAAAAATGATAAGAAATTGCTCACTTCAAGTAGTTCGTAACCTAGATCACGAAGTAGAATCAGCTCTGCACTTTGACATTTTATTGACTCTACGGCGCAAGCTTCCTAACATTTTAATACTCTGAAAATATGTTATCCTACTATATTCTCATGTCTAATAACTAATTTGACCATAAGAATTGCAAGAAAATGCTCTTTTCAAGGAGTTATAGAAATGGTTCACGGAGTATAATCATCTCTGCACAGTGTGTTTTCATTGACTCTATGGCGCAAGCTTTGTTGCAGTTATATACTTTTAAAAAATGTTATCCAACTATATACTCATTTATAATAGATGTTCATAAAAATGGTAAGAAATTGCTCACTTCTAGTAGTTCTAAGCAAAGATCACGGAGTAGAATCAGCTCTGCACTTTGACATTTTATTGTCTCTACGGCGCAAGCTTTCTAACATTTTCATACTCTAAAAACATGTTCTCCGACTATATTCTCATGTCTAATAACTAATTTGACCATAAATATGGAAAGAAAATGCTCACTTAAAGGAGTTATTGAAATGGTTCACGGAGTAGAATCAACTTTGCAATGTGTGTTTTCAGTGACTCTATGGCGCAAGCTTTGTTGCAGTTATATACTCTAAAAATATGTTCTCCAACTATATACTCATGTATAATAAATAATTTGTTCATAAAATGGTAAGAAATTGCTCACTTCAAATAATTCTTAACCTAGATCACGAAGTAGAATCAGCTCTGCACTTTGACATTTTATTGACTCTTCGGCGCAAGCTTCCTAACATTTTAATACTCTGAAAATATGTTATCCTACTATATTCTCATGTCTAATAACTAATTTGACCATAAAAATGGCAAGAAAATGCTCTCTTCAAGTAGTTATTGAAATGGTTCACGGAGTATAATCAAATCTGCAATGTGTTTTACAGTGACTCTATGGCGCAAGCTTTGTTGCAGTTATATACTCTGAAAATACGTTATCCAACTATATACTCATGTATAATAAATAATTTGTTCATAAAAAAGGTAAGAAATAGCTCACTTCAAGTAGTTCTTAACCTAGATCACGGAGTAGAATCAGCTCTACACTTTTACATTTTATTGACTCTACGGCGCAAGCTTCCTAACATTTTAATACTCTGAAAATATGTTCTCCTACTATATTCTCATGTCTAATAACTAATTTGACCATAAAAATTGCAAGAAAATGCTCTTTTCAAGGAGTTATCGAAATGGTTCATGGAGTATAATCATCTCTGCACAGTTGTTTTCAGTGACTCTATGGCGCAAGCTTTGTTGCAGTTATATACTTTTAATATATGTTATCCAACTATATACTCATGTATAATAGATGTTCATAAAAATGGTAAGAAATTGCTCACTTCTAGTAGTTCTAAGCATAGATCACGGAGTAGATTATGCTCTACACTTTGACATTTTATTGTCTCTACGGCGCAAGAACATTTTCATACTCTAAAAACATGTTCTCCGACTATATTCTCATGTCTAATAACTAATATGACAATAAAAATGGCAAGAAAATGCTCTCTTCAAGGAGTTATTGAAATGGTTCACTGAGCAGAATCAAATCTGCAATGTGTGTTTCAGTGACTCTATGGCGCAAGCTTTGTTGCAGTTATATACTCTGAAAATATGTTCTCCAACTATATACTAATGTATAATAAATAATTTGTTCATAAAAATGGTAAGAAATTGCTCACTTCAAGTAGTTCTTATCCTAGATCACGAAGTAGAATCAGCTCTGCACTTTGACATTTTATTGACTCTACGGCGCAAGCTTCCTAACATTTTAATACTCTAAAAATATGTTCTCCTACTATATTCTCATGTCTAATAACTAATTTGACCATAAAATGGAAAGAAAATGCTCACTTAAAGGAGTTATTGAAATGGTTCACGGAGTAGAATGAACTCTGCACTGTGTGTTTTCAGTGACTCTATGGCGCAAACTTTGTAGCAGTTATATGCTCTGAAAATACGTTATTCAACTATATACTCATGTATAATAAACAATTTAATCATAAAAAAGGTAAGAAATTGCTCACTTCAAGTAGTTCTTAACCTAGATCACGGAGTAGAATCAGCTATGCACTTTGACATTTTATTGACTCTACGGCGCAAGCTTACTAACATTTTAATACTCTTAAAATATGTTCTCCTACTATATTCTCATGTCTAATAACTAATTTGACCATAAAAATGGCAAGAAAATGCTCTCTTCTAGGAGTAATTGAAATGGTTCACGGAGTAGAATTAAATCTGCAATATGTGTTTCATTGACTATATGGCACAAGCTTTGTTGCAGTTATATACTCTGAAAACACGTTCTCCAACTATATACTCATGTATAATAAATAATTTGTTCATAAAAAAGGTAAGAAATAGCTCACTTCAAGTAGTTCTTAACCTAGATCACGGAGTAGAATCAGCTCTGCACTTTGACATTTTATTGACTCTACGGCGCAAGTTTTCTAACATTTTAATACTCTGAAAATATGTTCCCCTACTATATTCTCATGTCTAATAACTAATTTCACCATAAAAATGGATAGAAAATGCTCTCTTCAAGGAGTTATTGAAATGGTTAACGGAGTAGAATCAACTCTGCAATGTGTGTTTTCAGTGACTCTATGGCGCAAGCTTTGTTGCAGTTATATACTCTCAAAATATGTTCTTCAACTACATACTCATGTATAATAAACAGTTTGATCATAAAAAAGGTAAGAAATTGCTCACTTCAAGTAGTTCTTAACCTAGATCACGGAGTAGAATCAGCTCTGCACTATGACATTTTATTGACTCTACGGCGCAAGCTTAGTAACATTTTAATACTCTGAAAATATGTTCTCCTATTATATTCTCATGTATAATAACTAATTTGACCATAAAATGGCAAGAAAATGCTCACTTCAAGGAGTTATTGAAATGGTTCACGGAGTAGAATCAAATCTGCAATGTGTGTTTCAGTGACTCTATGGCGCAAGCTTTGTTGCAGTTATATACTCTGAAAATACGTTGTCCAACTATATACTCACGTATAATAAATAATTTGTTCATAAAAAAGGTAAGAAATAGCTCACTTCAAGTAGTTCTTAACCAAGATCACGGAGTAGAATCAGCTCTACACTTTTACATTTTATTGACTCTACGGCGCAAGCTTAGTAACATTTTAATACTCTGAAAATATGTTCTACTATATTCTCATGTATAATAACTAATTTGACCATAAAAATGGCAAGAAAATGCTCTCTTCAAGGAGTTATTGAAATGGTTCACGGAGTAGAATCTAATCTGCAATGTGTGTTTCAGTGACTCTATGGCGCAAGCTTTGTTGCAGTTATATACTCTGAAAATATGTTCTCGAAATATATACTAATGTATAATAAATAATTTGTTCATAAAAATGATAAGAAATTGCTCACTTCAAGTAGTTCTTAACCTAGATCACGAAGTAGAATCAGCTCTGCATTTTGACATTTTATTGACTCTACGGCGCAAGCTTCCTAACATTTTAATACTCTGAAAATATGTTCTCCTACTATATTCTCATGTCTAATAACTAATTTGACCATAAAAATTGCAAGAAAATGCTCTTTTCAAGGAGTTATCGAAATGGTTCACGGAATATAATCATCTCTGCACAGTGTGTTTTCAGTGACTCTATGGCTCAAGCTTTGTTGCAGTTATATACTTTTAAAATATGTTATCCAACTATATACTCATGTATAATAGATGTTCATAAAAATGGTAAGAAATTGATCACTTCTAGTAGTTCTAAGCATAGATCACGGAGTAGAATCAGCTCTGCACTTTGACATTTTATTGTCTCCACGGCGCAAGCTTTCTAACATTTTCATACTCTAAAAACATGTTCTCCAACTATATTCTTATGTCTAATAACTAATTTGACCATAAAATGGAAAGAAAATGCTCACTTAAAGGAGTTATTGAAATGGTTCACGGAGTAGAATCAACTCTGCAATGTGTGTTTTCAGTGACTCTATGGCGCAAGCTTTGTTGCAGTTATATACTCTGAAAATACGTTCTCCAACTATATACTCATGTATAATAAATAATTTGTTCATAAAAAAGATAAGAATTAGCTCACTTCAAGTAGTTCTTAACCTAGATCACGGAGTAGAATCAGCTCTACACTTTGACATTTTATTGACTCTACGGGTCAAGCTTCCTAACATTTTAATACTATGAAAATACATTTTCCTACTATATTCTCATGTCTAATAACTAATTTGACCATAAAAATGGCAAGAAAATGCTCTCTTCAAAGAGTTATTGAAATGGTTCACGGAGTAGAATCAACTCTGCAATGTGTGTTTTCAGTGACTCTATGGCGCAAGCTTTGTTGCAGTTATATTATTGAAATGGTTCACGGAGTAGAATCAACTCTGCAATGTGTGTTTTCAGTGACTCTATGGCGCAAGCTTTGTTGCAGTTATATACCCTGAAAATATGTTCTTCAACTACATACTCATGTATAATAAATAGTTTGGTTATAAAAAAGGTAAGAAATTGTTCACTTCAAGTAGTTCTTAACCTAGGTCACGAAGTAGAATCAGCCATGCACTTTGATATTTCATTGACTTTATGGCGCAAGCTTCCTAAAATTTTAATACTCTGAAAATATGTTCTCCTACTATATTCTCATGTCTAATAACTAATTTGACCATAAAAATTGCAAGAAAATGCTCTTTTCAAGGAGTTATCGAAATGGTTCACGGAGTATAATCATCTCTGCACAGTGTGCTTTCAGTGACTCTATGGCGCAAGCTTTGTTGCAGTTATAGACTTTTAAAATATGTTATCCAACTATATACTCATGTATAATAGATGTTCATAAAAATGGTAAGAAATTGCTCACTTCTAGTAGTTCTAAGCATAGATCACGGAGTAGAATCAGCTATGCACTTTGACATTTTATTGTCTCCACGGCGCAAGCTTTCTAACATTTTCATACTCTAAAAACCTGTTCTCCGACTATATTCTCATGTCTAATAACTAATTTGACCATAAAATGGAAAGAAAATGCTCACTTAAAGGAGTTATTGAAATGGTTCACGGAGTAGAATCAACTCTGCAATGTGTGTTTTCAGTGACTATATGGCGCAACCTTTGTTGCAGTTATATACTCTTAAAATATGTTCTCCAACTATATACTCATGTATAATTAATAATTTGTTCATAAAAATGGTAAGAAATTGCTCACTTCAAATAGTTCTTAACCAAGATCACGAAGTAGAATCAGCTCTGCACTTTGACATTTTATTGACTCTACGGCGCAAGCTTCCTAACATTTTAATACTCTGAAAATATTTTATCCTACTATATTCTCATGTCTAATAACTAATTTGACCATAAAAATGGCAAGAAAATGCTCTCTTCAAGGAGTTATTGAAATGGTTCACAGAGTAGAATCAACTCTGCAATGTGTGTTTTCAGTGACTCTATTGCGCAAGCTTTGTTGTAGTTATATACTCTGAAAATCTATTCTCCAACTATATACGCATGTATAATAAATAATTTATTCATAAAAATGGAAAGAAAATGCTCACTTCAAGGAGTTATTGAAATGGTTCACGGAGTAGAATCAACTCTGCACTATGTATTTTCAGTGACTCTATGGCGCAAGCTTTGTAGCAGTTATATACTTTGAAAATATGTTCTTCAACTACATACTTATGTATAATAAACAGTTTGATCATAAAAAAGGTAATAAATAGCTTAATTCAAGTAGTTCTTAACCTAGATCACGGAGTAGTATCAGCTCTACACTTTTACATTTTATTGACTCTACGGCGCAAGCTTCCTAACATTTTAATACTATGAAAATATGTTCTCCTACTATATTCTCATGTCTAATAACTAATTTGACCATAAAAATGGCAAGAAAATGCTCTCTTCAAAGAGTTATTGAAATGGTTCACGGAGTAGAATCAAATCTGCAATGTGTGTTTCAGTGACTCTATGGCGCAAGCTTTGTTGCAGTTATATACTCTAAAAATATGTTCTCCAACTATATACTCATGTATAATAAATAATTTGTTCATAAAAAAGGAAAGAAATTGCTCACTTCAAGTAGTTCTTAACCTAGATCACGGAGTAGAATCAGCTATGCACTTTGACATTTTATTGACTCTACAGCACAAGCTTACTAACATTTTAATACTCTGAAAATATGTTCTCCTACAATATTCTCATGTCTAATAACTAATATGACCATAAAAATGGCAAGAAAATGCTCTCTTCAAGGAGTTATTGAAATGGTTCACTGAGTAGAATCAAATCTTCAATGTGTGTTTCAGTAACTCTATGGCGTAAGCTTTGTTGCAGTTATATACTCTGAAAATATGTTCTCCAACTATATACTAATGTATAATAAATAATTTATACATAAAAATGGTATGAAATTGCTCACTTCAAGTAGTTCTTAACCTAGATCACGAAGTAGAATCAGCTCTGCACTTTGACATTTTATTGACTCTACGGTGCAAGCTTCCTAACATTTTAATACTCTAAAAATATGTTCTCCTACTATATTCTCATGTCTAATAACTAATTTGACCATAAAATGGTATGAAAATGCTCACTTCAAGGAGTTATTGAAATGGTTCACGGAGTAGAATCAACTCTGCACTGTGTGTTTTCAGTGACTCTATGGCGTAAACTTTGTAGCAGTTATATGCTCTGAAAATATGTTCTTCAACTACATACTCATGTATAATAAACAGTTTGATCATAAAAAAGGTAAGAAATTGCTCACTTCAAGTAGTTCTTAACCTAGATCACAGAGTAGAAACAGCTATGCACTTTGACATTTTATTGACTCTACGGTGCAAGCTTAGTAACATTTTAATACTCTGAAAATATGTTCTCCTACTATATTCTCATGTATAATAACTAATTTGACCATAAAATGGAAAGAAAATGCTCACTTAAAGGAGTTATTGAAATGGTTCACGGAGTAGAATCAACTCTGCAATGTGTGTTTTCAGTGACTATATGGCGCAACCTTTGTTGCAGTTATATACTCTTAAAATATGTTCTCCAACTATATACTCATGTATAATAAATAATTTGTTCATAAAAATGGTAAGAAATTGCTCACTTCAAATAGTTCTTAACCTCGATCACGAAGTAGAATCAGCTCTGCACTTTGACATTTTATTGACTCTACGGCGCAAGCTTCCTAACATTTTAATACTCTGAAAATATTTTATCCTACTATATTCTCATGTCTAATAACTAATTTGACCATAAAAATGGCAAGAAAATGCTCTCTTCAAGGTGTTATTGAAATGGTTCACAGAGTAGAATCAACTCTGCAATGTGTGTTTTCAGTGACTCTATTGCGCAAGCTTTGTTGTAGTTATATACTCTGAAAATCTATTCTCCAACTATATACGCATGTATAATAAATAATTTATTCATAAAAATGGAAAGAAAATGCTCACTTCAAGGAGTTATTGAAATGGTTCACGGAGTAGAATCAACTCTGCACTATGTATTTTTAGTGACTCTATGGCGCAAGCTTTGTAGCAGTTATATACTTTGAAAATATGTTCTTCAACTACATACTTATGTATAATAAACAGTTTGATCATAAAAAAGGTAAGAAATAGCTCAATTCAAGTAGTTCTTAACCTAGATCACGGAGTAGTATCAGCTCTACACTTTTACATTTTATTGACTCTACGGCGCAAGCTTCCTAACATTTTAATACTATGAAAATATGTTCTTCTACTATATTCTCATGTCTAATAACTAATTTGACCATAAAAATGGCAAGAAAATGCTCTCTTCAAAGAGTTATTGAAATGGTTCACGGAGTAGAATCAAATCTGCAATGTGTGTTTCAGTGACTCTATGGCGCATGCTTTGTTGCAGTTATATACTCTAAAAATATGTTCTCCAACTATATACTCATGTATAATAAATAATTTGTTCATAAAAAAGGAAAGAAATTGCTCAGTTCAAGTAGTTCTTAACCTAGATCACGGAGTAGAATCAGCTATGCACTTTGACATTTTATTGACTCTACAGCACAAGCTTACTAACATTTTAATACTCTGAAAATATGTTCTCCTACAATATTCTCATGTCTAATAACTAATATGACCATAAAAATGGCAAGAAAATGCTCTCTTCAAGGAGTTATTGAAATGGTTCACTGAGTAGAATCAAATCTTCAATGTGTGTTTCAGTAACTCTATGGCGTAAGCTTTGTTGCAGTTATATACTCTGAAAATATGTTCTCCAACTATATACTAATGTATAATAAATAATTTGTTTATAAAAATGGTATGAAATTGCTCACTTCAAGTAGTTCTTAACCTAGATCACGAAGTAGAATCAGCTCTGCACTTTGACATTTTATTGACTCTACGGTGCAAGCTTCCTAACATTTTAATACTCTAAAAATATGTTCTCCTACTATATTCTCATGTCTAATAACTAATTTGACCATAAAATGGTATGAAAATGCTCACTTCAAGGAGTTATTGAAATGGTTCACGGAGTAGAATCAACTCTGCACTGTGTGTTTTCAGTGACTCTATGGCGTAAACTTTGTAGCAGTTATATGCTCTGAAAATATGTTCTTCAACTACATACTCATGTATAATAAACAGTTTGATCATAAAAAAGGTAAGAAATTGCTCACTTCAAGTAGTTCTTAACCTAGATCACAGAGTAGAAACAGCTATGCACTTTGACATTTTATTGACTCTACGGTGCAAGCTTAGTAACATTTTAATACTCTGAAAATATGTTCTCCTACTATATTCTCATGTATAATAACTAATTTGACCATAAAATGGAAAGAAAATGCTCACTTAAAGGAGTTATTGAAATGGTTCACGGAGTAGAATCAACTCTGCAATGTGTGTTTTCAGTGACTATATGGCGCAACCTTTGTTGCAGTTATATACTCTTAAAATATGTTCTCCAACTATATACTCATGTATAATAAATAATTTGTTCATAAAAATGGTAAGAAATTGCTCACTTCAAATAGTTCTTAACCTCGATCACGAAGTAGAATCAGCTCTGCACTTTGACATTTTATTGACTCTACGGCGCAAGCTTCCTAACATTTTAATACTCTGAAAATATTTTATCCTACTATATTCTCATGTCTAATAACTAATTTGACCATAAAAATGGCAAGAAAATGCTCTCTTCAAGGAGTTATTGAAATGGTTCACAGAGTAGAATCAACTCTGCAATGTGTGTTTTCAGTGACTCTATTGCGCAAGCTTTGTTGTAGTTATATACTCTGAAAATCTATTCTCCAACTATATACGCATGTATAATAAATAATTTATTCATAAAAATGGAAAGAAAATGCTCACTTCAAGGAGTTATTGAAATGGTTCACGGAGTAGAATCAACTCTGCACTATGTATTTTTAGTGACTCTATGGCGCAAGCTTTGTAGCAGTTATATACTTTGAAAATATGTTCTTCAACTACATACTTATGTATAATAAACAGTTTGATCATAAAAAAGGTAAGAAATAGCTCAATTCAAGTAGTTCTTAACCTAGATCACGGAGTAGTATCAGCTCTACACTTTTACATTTTATTGACTCTACGGCGCAAGCTTCCTAACATTTTAATACTATGAAAATATGTTCTCCTACTATATTCTCATGTCTAATAACTAATTTGACCATAAAAATGGCAAGAAAATGCTCTCTTCAAAAAGTTATTGAAATGGTTCACGGAGTAGAATCAAATCTGCAATGTGTGTTTCAGTGACTCTATGGCGCAAGCTTTGTTGCAGTTATATACTCTAAAAATATGTTCTCCAACTATATACTCATGTATAATAAATAATTTGTTCATAAAAAAGGAAAGAAATTGCTCACTTCAAGTAGTTCTTAACCTAGATCACGGAGTAGAATCAGCTATGCACTTTGACATTTTATTGACTCTACAGCACAAGCTTACTAACATTTTAATTCTCTGAAAATATGTTCTCCTACGATATTCTCATGTCTAATAACTAATATGACCATAAAAATGGCAAGAAAATGCTCTCTTCAAGGAGTTATTGAAATGGTTCACTGAGTATAATCAAATCTTCAATGTGTGTTTCAGTAACTCTATGGCGTAAGCTTTGTTGCAGTTATATACTCTGAAAATATGTTCTCCAACTATATACTAATGTATAATAAATAATTTTTTTATAAAAATGGAAAGAAATTGCTCACTTCAAGTAGTTCTTAACCTAGATCACGAAGTAGAATCAACTCTGCACTTTGACATTTTATCGACTCAACGGTGCAAGCTTCCTAACATTTTAATACTCTAAAAATATGTTCTCCTACTATATTCTCATGTCTAATAACTAATTTGACCATAAAATGGTATGAAAATGCTCACTTCAAGGAGTTATTGAAATGGTTCACGGAGTAGAATCAACTCTGCACTGTGTGTTTTCAGTGACTCTATGGCGTAAACTTTGTAGCAGTTATATGCTCTGAAAATATGTTCTTCAACTACATACTCATGTATAATAAACAGTTTGATCATAAAAAAGGTAAGAAATTGCTCACTTCAAGTAGTTCTTAACCTAGATCACGGAGTAGAAACAGCTATGCACTTTGACATTTTATTGACTCTACGGTGCAAGCTTAGTAACATTTTAATACTCTGAAAATATGTTCTCCTACTATATTCTCATGTATAATAACTAATTTGACCATAAAATGGAAAGAAAATGCTCACTTAAAGGAGTTATTGAAATGGTTCACGGAGTAGAATCAACTCTGCAATGTGTGTTTTCAGTGACTATATGGCGCAACCTTTGTTGCAGTTATATACTCTTAAAATATGTTCTCCAACTATATACTCATGTATAATAAATAATTTGTTCATAAAAATGGTAAGAAATTGCTCACTTCAAATAGTTCTTAACCTCGATCACGAAGTAGAATCAGCTCTGCACTTTGACATTTTATTGACTCTACGGCGCAAGCTTCCTAACATTTTAATTCTCTGAAAATATTTTATCCTACTATATTCTCATGTCTAATAACTAATTTGACCATAAAAATGGCAAGAAAATGCTCTCTTCAAGGTGTTATTGAAATGGTTCACAGAGTAGAATCAACTCTGCAATGTGTGTTTTCAGTGACTCTATTGCGCAAGCTTTGTTGTAGTTATATACTCTGAAAATCTATTCTCCAACTATATACGCATGTATAATAAATAATTTATTCATAAAAATGGAAAGAAAATGCTCACTTCAAGGAGTTATTGAAATGGTTCACGGAGTAGAATCAACTCTGCACTATGTATTTTTAGTGACTCTATGGCGCAAGCTTTGTGGCAGTTATATACTTTGAAAATATGTTCTTCAACTACATACTTATGTATAATAAACAGTTTGATCATAAAAAAGGTAAGAAATAGCTCAATTCAAGTAGTTCTTAACCTAGATCACGGAGTAGTATCAGCTCTACACTTTTACATTTTATTGACTATACGGCGCAAGCTTCCTAACATTTTAATACTATGAAAATATGTTCTCCTACTATATTCTCATGTCTAATAACTAATTTGACCATAAAAATGGCAAGAAAATGCTCTCTTCAAAAATTATTGAAATGGTTCACGGAGTAGAATCAAATCTGCAATGTGTGTTTCAGTGACTCTATGGCGCAAGCTTTGTTGCAGTTATATACTCTAAAAATATGTTCTCCAACTATATACTCATGTATAATAAATAATTTGTTCATAAAAAAGGAAAGAAATTGCTCACTTCAAGTAGTTCTTAACCTAGATCACGGAGTAGAATCAGCTATGCACTTTGACATTTTATTGACTCTACAGCACAAGCTTACTAACATTTTAATACTCTGAAAATATGTTCTCCTACGATATTCTCATGTCTAATAACTAATATGACCATAAAAATGGCAAGAAAATGCTCTCTTCAAGGAGTTATTGAAATGGTTCACTGAGTAGAATCAAATCTTCAATGTGTGTTTCAGTAACTCTATGGCGTAAGCTTTGTTGCAGTTATATACTCTGAAAATATGTTCTCCAACTATATACTAATGTATAATAAATAATTTTTTATAAAAATGGTAAGAAATTGCTCACTTCAAGTAGTTCTTAACCTAGATCACGAAGTAGAATCAACTCTGCACTTTGACATTTTATTGACTCAACGGTGCAAGCTTCCTAACATTTTAATACTCTAAAAATATGTTCTCCTACTATATTCTCATGTCTAATAACTAATTTGACCATAAAATGGTAAGAAAATGCTCACTTCAAGGAGTTATTGAAATGGTTCACGGAGTAGAATCAACTCTGCACTGTGTGTTTTCAGTGACTCTATGGCGTAAACTTTGTAGCAGTTATATGCTCTGAAAATATGTTCTTCAACTACATACTCATGTATAATAAACAGTTTGATCATAAAAAAGGTAAGAAATTGCTCACTTCAAGTAGTTCTTAACCTAGATCACGGAGTAGAAACAGCTATGCACTTTGACATTTTATTGACTCTACGGCGCAAGCTTAGTAACATTTTAATACTCTGAAAATATGTTCTCCTACTATATTCTCATGTATAATAACTAATTTGACCATAAAAATGGCAAGAAAATGCTCTCTTCTAGGAGTAATTGAAATGGTTCACGGAGTAGAATCAAATCTGCAGTTTGTGTTTCATTGACTCTATGGCGCATCTTTGTTGCAGTTATATACTCTGAAAACACGTTCTCCAACTATATAATCATGTATAATAAATAATTTGTTCATAAAAAAGGTAAGAAATAGTTCACTTCAAGTAGTTCTTAACATAGATCACGGAGTAGAATCAGCTCTACACTTTTACATTTTATTGACTCTACGGCGCAAGCTTCCTAACATATTAATACTATGAAAATATGTTCTCCTACTATATTCTCATGTCTAATAACTAATTTGGCCATAAAAATGGCAAGAAAATTCTCTCTTCAATGAGTTATTGAAATGGTTCACGGAGTAGAATCAACTCTGCAATGTGTGTTTTCAGTGACTCTATGGCACAAGCTTTGTTGAAGTTATATACTCTAAAAATATGTTCTCCAACTATATACTCATGTATAATAAGTAATTTGTTCATAAAAATGGTTAGAAATTGCTCATTTCAAATAGTTCTTAACCTAGATCACGAAGTAGAATCAGCTCTGCACTTTAACATTTTATTGACTCTACGTGAAGCTTCCTAACATTTTAATACTCTGAAAATATGTTATCCTACTATATTCTCATGTCTAATAACTAATTTGACCATAAAAATGGCAAGAAAATGCTCTCTTCAAAGAGTTATTGAAATGCTTCACAGAGTAGAATCAACTCTGCAATGTGTGTTTTCAGTGACTCTATTGCGCAAGCTTTGTTGTAGTTATATACTCTGAAAA